>OX422205.1:6370234-6760862 GCA_949130485.1 Agelas oroides | reverse complement strand
CTAACCCTAACCCTAACCCTAACCCTAACCCTAACCCTAACCCTAACCCTAACCCTAACCCTAACCCTAACCCTAACCCTAACCCTAACCCTAACCCTAACCCTAACCCTAACCCTAACCCTAACCCTAACCCTAACCCTAACCCTAACCCTAACCCTAACCCTAACCCTAACCCTAACCCTAACCCTAACCCTAACCCTAACCCTAACCCTAACCCTAACCCTAACCCTAACCCTAACCCTAACCCTAACCCCCTTTCAGTCAATTAACTATTAACTCCAAACCCCCCCAACACTTTGCCCCAACCCCCTTTCAGTCAATTAACTATTAACTCCAAACCCCCCCAACACTTTGCCCCAACCCCCTTTCAGTCAATTAACTATTAACTCCAAACCCCCCCAACACTTTGCCCCAACCCCCTTTCAGTCAATTAACTATTAACTCCAAACCCCCCCAACACTTTGCCCCAACCCCCTTTCAGTCAATTAACTATTAACTCCAAACCCCCCCAACACTTTGCCCCAACCCCCTTTCAGTCAATTAACTATTAACTCCAAACCCCCCCAACACTTTGCCCCAACCCCCTTTCAGTCAATTAACTATTAACTCCAAACCCCCCCAACACTTTGCCCCAACCCCCTTTCAGTCAATTAACTATTAACTCCAAACCCCCCCAACACTTTGCCCCAACCCCCTTTCAGTCAATTAACTATTAACTCCAAACCCCCCCAACACTTTGCCCCAACCCCCTTTCAGTCAATTAACTATTAACTCCAAACCCCCCCAACACTTTGCCCCAACCCCCTTTCAGTCAATTAACTATTAACTCCAAACCCCCCCAACACTTTGCCCCAACCCCCTTTCAGTCAATTAACTATTAACTCCAAACCCCCCCAACACTTTGCCCCAACCCCCTTTCAGTCAATTAACTATTAACTCCAAACCCCCCCAACACTTTGCCCCAACCCCCTTTCAGTCAATTAACTATTAACTCCAAACCCCCCCAACACTTTGCCCCAACCCCCTTTCAGTCAATTAACTATTAACTCCAAACCCCCCCAACACTTTGCCCCAACCCCCTTTCAGTCAATTAACTATTAACTCCAAACCCCCCCAACACTTTGCCCCAACCCCCTTTCAGTCAATTAACTATTAACTCCAAACCCCCCCAACACTTTGCCCCAACCCCCTTTCAGTCAATTAACTATTAACTCCAAACCCCCCCAACACTTTGCCCCAACCCCCTTTCAGTCAATTAACTATTAACTCCAAACCCCCCCAACACTTTGCCCCAACCCCCTTTCAGTCAATTAACTATTAACTCCAAACCCCCCCAACACTTTGCCCCAACCCCCTTTCAGTCAATTAACTATTAACTCCAAACCCCCCCAACACTTTGCCCCAACCCCCTTTCAGTCAATTAACTATTAACTCCAAACCCCCCCAACACTTTGCCCCAACCCCCTTTCAGTCAATTAACTATTAACTCCAAACCCCCCCAACACTTTGCCCCAACCCCCTTTCAGTCAATTAACTATTAACTCCAAACCCCCCCAACACTTTGCCCCAACCCCCTTTCAGTCAATTAACTATTAACTCCAAACCCCCCCAACACTTTGCCCCAACCCCCTTTCAGTCAATTAACTATTAACTCCAAACCCCCCCAACACTTTGCCCCAACCCCCTTTCAGTCAATTAACTATTAACTCCAAACCCCCCCAACACTTTGCCCCAACCCCCTTTCAGTCAATTAACTATTAACTCCAAACCCCCCCAACACTTTGCCCCAACCCCCTTTCAGTCAATTAACTATTAACTCCAAACCCCCCCAACACTTTGCCCCAACCCCCTTTCAGTCAATTAACTATTAACTCCAAACCCCCCCAACACTTTGCCCCAACCCCCTTTCAGTCAATTAACTATTAACTCCAAACCCCCCCAACACTTTGCCCCAACCCCCTTTCAGTCAATTAACTATTAACTCCAAACCCCCCCAACACTTTGCCCCAACCCCCTTTCAGTCAATTAACTATTAACTCCAAACCCCCCCAACACTTTGCCCCAACCCCCTTTCAGTCAATTAACTATTAACTCCAAACCCCCCCAACACTTTGCCCCAACCCCCTTTCAGTCAATTAACTATTAACTCCAAACCCCCCCAACACTTTGCCCCAACCCCCTTTCAGTCAATTAACTATTAACTCCAAACCCCCCCAACACTTTGCCCCAACCCCCTTTCAGTCAATTAACTATTAACTCCAAACCCCCCCAACACTTTGCCCCAACCCCCTTTCAGTCAATTAACTATTAACTCCAAACCCCCCCAACACTTTGCCCCAACCCCCTTTCAGTCAATTAACTATTAACTCCAAACCCCCCCAACACTTTGCCCCAACCCCCTTTCAGTCAATTAACTATTAACTCCAAACCCCCCCAACACTTTGCCCCAACCCCCTTTCAGTCAATTAACTATTAACTCCAAACCCCCCCAACACTTTGCCCCAACCCCCTTTCAGTCAATTAACTATTAACTCCAAACCCCCCCAACACTTTGCCCCAACCCCCTTTCAGTCAATTAACTATTAACTCCAAACCCCCCCAACACTTTGCCCCAACCCCCTTTCAGTCAATTAACTATTAACTCCAAACCCCCCCAACACTTTGCCCCAACCCCCTTTCAGTCAATTAACTATTAACTCCAAACCCCCCCAACACTTTGCCCCAACCCCCTTTCAGTCAATTAACTATTAACTCCAAACCCCCCCAACACTTTGCCCCAACCCCCTTTCAGTCAATTAACTATTAACTCCAAACCCCCCCAACACTTTGCCCCAACCCCCTTTCAGTCAATTAACTATTAACTCCAAACCCCCCCAACACTTTGCCCCAACCCCCTTTCAGTCAATTAACTATTAACTCCAAACCCCCCCAACACTTTGCCCCAACCCCCTTTCAGTCAATTAACTATTAACTCCAAACCCCCCCAACACTTTGCCCCAACCCCCTTTCAGTCAATTAACTATTAACTCCAAACCCCCCCAACACTTCGCCCCAACCACCTTTCAGTAGCTCTTCGCCTATATATATAAATAAATGGCGGGCCCTACGGGCCCGCCATTTATTTACATATATAAGCTGTGCCGCATCGTGCCGTAGGCACGATGCTGCTCCATTTATTACAGTACACATTTCGCGCGATGCGCAGACTATTGCGCCGTACTCCAAACGCGATGCGGACTATTTCAGTATGCATTCAGCCTTCCACGACGACGCATTGTGCCAAATGCCCGCAGAGACAATGCACTATGTCAGCGTTTAGCGGTCTGTGGCGACTATTCTGCGAAACGCGCTTTGCGACGTATATATTTCCCATTTCGGTAAGCATTTGGAACGGTGTGGTGTCGCCGCTTCGTGGCAGGGGAATACAGGGGAATGAAGGAGAATGCCACGAGAACATTATGGAGTAGGTAAGTTCAAGTGGAATGCAGGGGAATTCCTGGGAAATGTAAGGGTGTGCGTGCAATGTGCCAGCAGTATGCAGGGAAATACAGGGGAATACCTGGGTAATCAATGCGAGTGCAAAGTTCCATGGGAAAGTAAGGGAACACCAGGAGAATTTAAGCGAGTGGTTGAAATGTGCCAGGGGAATGCAGGCGAATGCCAGCGGAACGTATGCAAGTGGGTCCAAAGTGCAAGGAGTGTGCCGGGAAATGCCTGGCTAGGAGGGCGTATGGAAGTTAGTCCATGGTGCCAGGGAAAGCAGGGGAATGCAAGGGTAATGTATAGGTTGTGTAATAAGTGCCAGGGAAAGCAGGGGATTGCCAGGGTAATGTATATGTATGTGTAATAAATGCCAGGGGAATGCATGGGAATGCATAGGATTGGGTGCAAAATATCAGACGAAAGCAGGAGAAAGAATGGAAATACCAGGGGAATGTTTGGAAGTGGGTGCAAAGTACCAGAGAATGCAGGGGAATGGCAGGGGAATGTATGTGTGCTTAGTGTCAGGGGAATGCATGGTAATTCAAGTGACTGGGTGCTAAATCCCAGACGAATGCAAGGGGAATCAAGGTTAATACCAGGGGAACGTATGGGACTGGGTACAAAGTGCCAGAAGAATGCAGGAGAATGAAGGGCAATCACAGAGGAATGTATCAGGGCGTGTGCAAAGTCCATGGGGAATACAGGGGAATGCCAAAGGAATGTATGAAAGTTCATGCAATGTGCCAGGTGAAGGCAGGGGAATGCACCAGAATGCCAGGGGAATGTATGGAAGTGTGTCGAAAGTGCCAGTGCAGAGCATGGGAATGCCAGGGGAACGAAAGTGACTAGGTGCAAAATGCCAGGGGAATGCTGGTGAATTCCAGGAAAATGTATGGGAGTGGGTACAAAGTGCCAGAGGAATGCATGGGAATGCAGGGAAATCTCACGGTAACGTATGTAGGTGGGTGCAAAGTGCCAGGGGAATGCAGGGATTACCAGGGAAACGAATGTGAGAGGATACAAAGTGCCAGGGGAATGCACGGTAATGCAGGGGAAAGCCAGGAGAATGTATGGGTGTGTCCAAAGTGCCATGGGAATGCTAGGGAATGCCAGGGGAACGTAAGGGAATGGATGCAATTGCGAGATGAATGCTGTAAAATGCAAAGGAATGCAGTAGAATGCCAGAGGAACATATGGGAGTGGGTTCAAAGTGCGACGCAAATGCATTGAAAAGCATGGGATTATAGTGGAATGCCAGACTAATGCAAGAGAGTGAGTGTAATGTGCCAGGGGATTGCAGGTGAATGCAGAGAAATAGCAGGGAAAGGAATGAGTCTAGTTGCAAAGTACCAGGGAAAAGAAGGGGAATGCAGAGGAATAGAAGGGGAATGAAAGGGATTAGGTGCAAAGAGACAGGGAATGCAATGGAATGGCAGGAAATGCCTAGGGAAAGAATGGAGTGGGTGCAAAGTGTCGTACGCACGGTGCGGTGCCGCTTCATTCAGTGCATTAGCGCTCTGTGGCCAAGCCGCATCATGCCGTGTGCACGATGTAATGCAGCCTATTTCCGTAAGCATTAAGTGCTCTGCGGCGACGCATTGTGCGAAATGCACGTAGCTACAATGCATTGCTTATTTCAGTCAGCATACAGCGTGCTGTGATGACGCATTGTACCAAACGCATGTGAATGCATTGAAGTGTGTGTAAATTGCCAGGGGAATGCAGGGGCATGCAAGGGAATCCCAGGGTAACATATGGGAGTGGGAGCAGTGCCAGTTGAATGTAGGGTGATGCAGGAAAATGCAGGGGAATGCCAGGGAAACGTATGGGTATGTGCTAAGTGCCAGTAGAATTCTGGTAGATATGGCAGTGGGTGCAAAGTGCCAGGGGAATGCATTGAAATGCAGGCAGGCGAACATACAGACGTGGGTGCAAAGTGCCAGGGGAATACCAGGGAAATGTATGGGAGTGTGTGCAAAGTAATAAGGGAATGGAGGGGAATGCAAGGGAATAACGGGAAAGCATGAGAGTTGATAGTGCCAGGAGAATGCAGGGAAATGAAGGGGAATGCCAGAGGAGTGAAGGGGAGTGGGCGCAGTGACAGGGGAATGCTGGGGAATGCCAGGTGAACATAAAGGAGTGTGAAAAATGTCTGGTGAATGCAGGGAAATGCAGGGAATACCAGGAGAATGTAAAGAAGTGGGTCCAATGTGCTAGCAGAATGCAGGGGGATACAATGGAAATGTACGGGAGTGGGTTCAAAGTGCCGGTGGATTCCAGGGGAATACTAGGGGAACGTGAGTGGGTTCAAATTGCCAGGGAAATGCAGGGGAATAACAGGTGAACGTACGGGAGTACAATCTGCCAGAGGAATGCAGGGAAATGCAGGAAAACATCAGTGGAAAGTACTGGAGTGGGTGTAAAGTGTCAGGAATGCAGGGGAATGCAGGGAAATGCTAGGTAAATGTAAGGGAGTGTGCAATGTGCCAGTGAAATGCAGGGGAATGCAGGGGGATTGCAGAGGAACATATGGGAGGGGGTGAAACTTGTCAGGGGAATGCAGGGGAATGTCAGGGGAACGTATGGAAGTGGGTGCAAAGTGCTAGGAGAATTCAGGTGAATGCCAGGGGAATGTATGGGAGTGTGCGCAAAGTGACGGGAATGGAGGGGAATGCAGGGTAATGCCAGGGGAACAAAATGGAGTGGGTGCAAAGTGCCAGGGGAATGCAGGGGAATGCAGGAGAATGCCAGGTGAACATGTCAGAGTGGGTGCAAAGTGCCAGGGTAATGCAGGGGAATGCCGTCGAAACTTAAGGCAGTGGGTGAAAAGTGCCAGGGGGATGCAGGGAAATATATGGAAATACCAAGGGAATGTATTGGGAGTGCGTGTAAACCGCCAGAGGAATCAGGGAAATGCCAAGGGAATGTAAAGGAGTGGGTGAACTCCCCAGGGGAATGCAGGGGAATGCAGCGGAATGCAGCCAGGAGAATGTATGGAAATAGGTCCAAAGTGCCACCTTAATGTAGGGGAATGACGGGATTCCATGGGATTGTATGGAACTGGGTGCAAAGTGCTAGAGCAATGCAGGGGAATGAAGGGAAATACCAGGGGAACATATGTGAGAGGTGCAAAGTGCCAGAAGAATACAGGGGAACGCAGGGGAATGCCAAGTTAACATGGGAGTGGGTGCAATGTGCTAGGGGAATGCAGGGGAATGATGGGAAATACCAGGGGAACACCAAGGGAACGTATGGTAGTGGGTGCAAAGTGCCAGGGGAATGGAGGAGAATCCAATTAGAATGTATGGTAGTGGGTGAAAAGTGCCAGGGAAATGCAGGTCAATGCCAGGGAAATGTATGGGAGTGGGTGTAAAGTGCCAGGGGAATGTATGGGAGTGGGTCAAAGTACCATGGGGAATGGAGGGGAATGCAAGGGGAACGTATTGGAGTGAGTGTAAAGTGCAAGGGGAATGCAGGGGAATGCCAGGGAAACGTACGGTAGTGGGTGCAAAGTGACAGGGGAATGCAGGGGAATGTATGTGTGGGTTCAAAGAGTCCACGAATGCAGGGGAATGCACAAGAATACCAGGGAAACGTAAATGGGTGGGTGCAATGTGCCAGAGAAATCTAGGGGAATGCCAAGGGAATGTATGGGAGTGGGTGCAAAGTGCCAGGGGAATGGAGGGGAATCCCATGAGAATGTATGGGAGTGGATACAAATTGCTAGGGAATGCATGGGAATGGGTGTGGGTGCAGTGTCCAGGTAATGCAGGGGAATGCAGAGGAATGCAGAGGAATGCCAGGTGAACATATGGGAGTGGGTGTAACGAGCCAGGGGAATGCAGGGGAATGACGGGAATCTACAGGAGTGGGTGTAAAGTGCCAGGGGAATACAAGGGAATGCAGGGGAATGCAGGCGAATGCCAGGGGAACGTACGGTAGTGGGTGCAAAGTGCCAGGGGAATGCAGGGGAATGTGTGTGGGTGCAAAGTGTCCAGGTAATGCAGGGGAATGCAGAGGAATGCCAGGTGAACGTAAATTGGTGGGTGGAAAGTGCAAGGGGAATGGAGGGGAATCCCATTAGAGTGTACGGGAGTGTGTACATAGTTCCAGGGGATTGCTGGGGAATGCCAAGGGAACGTATGGGAGAGGGTGCAACGTGCCAGGGCAATGTAGGGGAATGCAGGGGAATACCAAAGGAACATATGGGAGTGGATGTAAACTGTCAGGGGAATGCAGAGAATGCAGAGGAATGCCAGGGGAATGCAGGGGAATACAGGAGAATGCCAGGGGAACGTATGGAGTGGGTGCAAAGTGCCAGGGATTGCTGTGGAATGCAGGGGAATACCAGGGGAACGTATGGGAGTGGGTGCAAACTACCAGGGGAATGCAGGGTTATGCAGGGGAATGCCAGTGGAACATTTGGGAGTGGGTGTATAGTGCCAAGGGAATGCAGGGAACTACCAGGTGAATGTAAGGGGGCGAGTGTAAAGTGCTAGGGGAATGAAGGGGAATGCAAAGCAATGCCAGGGGAACGTAGGAGAGAGAATGCAAATTCCCAGGGGAATGCAGGGGAATGCAGCGGAATGCCAGGAAACGTACGGTAGTAGGTGCAAAGTGCCAGGGGAATGCAGTGGAATGCATGGGAATGCCAGGGAAACGTATGGGAGAGTGTAAACTGCCAGGGGAATGTAGGGAATGCAGGGGAATGCCAGGGGAACGTATGGGAATGCGTGTATAATGCCAGGGTAATGCAGGGGACTACCAGGGGAATACAAAGGAGTGGGTGTAAAGTGCTAGCATAATGAAGGGGAATGCAGGGGAATGCCAGGGGAACGTACGAGAGTGGAGGCAAAGTGCCAGGGGAACGCAGGGGAATGTAGGGGAATACAGGGAAATGCCAGAGGAACGTATGGGAGTGGGTGCAAAGTGCCAGGGAAATGCTGGGGAATCAGGGGAATGCCAGGGGACGTATGGGAGTGGGTATAAACTGCCAGGGGAATGCAGAGAATGCAGGGGAATGCCAGGGGAACGTATGGGAGTAGGTGTATAGTTCCAGGGTAATGCAGGGGACTACCAGGGAAATGGAAGGGAGTGGGTGTAAAGTGCTAGCGGAATGAAGGGTAATGCAGGGGAATGCCAGGGGAACGTACAAGAGTGGAGGCAAAGTGCCTGGGGAACACACGGGAATGCAGGGGAGTGCAGGGGAATAGAAGGGAATGACAGGGGAACATATGCGATTGGGTGCAAAGTGCCAAGGGAATGCACGGAAATGCAGGGGAATGCCAGGGAAACGTATGGGAGTGTAAAGTGCCAGGGGAATGCAGGGGAATGACAGGGGAATCTACGTGAGTGGGTGTAAAATGCTAGGGGAATTCAAATGAATGCAGGGGAATGCAGGGGAATGCCAGGGGAACTTATGGGAGTGGGTGCAAAGTGTCATCGGAATGCTGGGGAATACAGGGGAATGCCAGGGGAACGTATGCGAGTGGGTGTAAACTGCCAGGGGAATGCAGGGAAGGCAGGGGAATGCCAGGGGAACGGTGTATAGTGCCAGGGGAATGCAGGGAACAGGGGAATGCAAGGGAGTGGGTGTAAAGTGCTAGCGGAATGAAGGGAAATGCAGGGGAATGCCAGGGGAACGCAGGGGAATGCAGGGGAATACAGGGGAATACAGGGGAATGCCAGAGGAACGTATGGGAGTGGGTGCAAAGTGCCAGCAGAATGCTGGGGAATGCTGGGTAATGCAGGCATATGCCAAGTGAATGTACAGGAGTGGGTGCAATGCGCAAGAGGAATACAGGGGAATGCCAGGGGAACCTATTGTAGTGGGTGCAAAGGGACGGGGAATACTGGGGAATACAGGAGAATACCAGGGGAACGTATGGAAGTGGGTGTAAACTGCCAGGGGAATGCAGGGAATGCAGGGGAATGCCAGGGGAACGTATGGGAGTGGGTGTATAGAGCCAAGGAAATTCAGGGAACTACCAGGGGAATGCAAGGGAGTGGGTGTAAAGTGCTAGCGGAAGGGGAATGCAGGGGAATGCCAGGGGAAAGTATGAGAGTGGAGGCTGTGCCAGGGTAACGCAGGGGAATGCAGGGGAATACAGGAGAATACAGGGTAATGCCAGGGGAACGTATGGGAGTGGGTGCAAAGTGCCAGGGGAATGCTGGGGAATGCAGGGGAGTGCCAGGGGAACGATTGGAAGTGGGTGCAAACTGCCGGGGAAATACAGGGGAATGAAGGAGAATGCCAGGGGAACGTATGGTAGTGGGTGCAAAGTGCCAGGGGAATACAGGGGAATGCCAGGGGAACATATGGGAGTGGTTGCAAAGTGCCAGGGGGATGATAGGGAATGCAGGGGAATGCCAGGGGAACGTATGGGAGTGGGTGTAAACTGCCAGGGGAATGCCAGAGGAACGAATGGGAGTGGGTGTATAGTGCCAGAAGAATGCAGGAGACTACCAGGTTAATGCAATGATGTGGGTGCAAAGTGCCAGGGGAATGCTGGGGAATGAAACGGAATGCCAGGGGAACGTATGGGAGTGGGTGAAAACTGCCAGGGGAATGCAGGGGAATGCCGGGGGAACATATGGGAGTGGGTGTATAGTGCCAAGGGAATGCAGGGAACTACCAGGGGAATGTAAGGGACCGAGTGTAAAGTGCTAGGGTAATGAAGGGGAATGCAAAGGAATGCAAGGGGAACATACGAGAGAGGATGTAAATTGCCAGGGGTACGCAGGGGAATGCAGGGGAATGCAAGGGGAATGTACTGTAGTGGGTGCAAAGTGCCAGAGAAATGCAGGGGAATGCACGGGAATGCAGGGGAATGCCAGGGAAACGTATGGGAGTGAGTGTAAAGTGCCTGGGGAATACAGGTGAATAACAGGGGAATCTATGGGAGTGGGTGTAAAGTGCTAGGGGAATACAGAGGAATGCAGGGGAATGATAGGGGGAATGTATGGTAGTGGGTGCAAAGTGCCAGGGAAATACAGGGGAATGCCAGGGGAACTTATGAGAGTGGGTGCAGTGTCAGGGGAATGCTGGGGAATGCCAAGGGAACGTATGGGAGTGGGTGTAAACTGCCAGGGGATTGCAGGGAATGCAGGGGAATGCCAAGGGAACGAATTGGAGTGGAGGCAGTGCCAGGGGAACGCATGGGAATGCAGGGGAATCCAAGGGAATACCGGGAAATGCCAGGGGAACATATGGGAGTGGGTGCAAAGTGCCAGGGGATTGCTGAGGAATGCAGGGGAATGCCAGTGGAATGTATGGGAGTGGGTATAAACTGCCAGGGTAATGCAGGGAATGCAAGAGAATGCCAGGGGAACATATGAGTGTGTGTATAGTGCCAGGGGAATGCAGGAAACTACCAGGAGAATGTAAGGTGGCGGGTGTAAAGTGCTACGGGAAGGGGGATGCAAACGAATGCCAGGGGAACGTACGAGAGAGGATGCAAATTGCCAGGGGAATGCAGGGGAATACAGGGGAATGCCAGGGGAACGTACGGTAGTGGGTGCAAAGTGCCAGGGGAATGCAGGGGAATGCAGGGGAATGCCAGGGAAACGTATCGGAGTGAGTGTAATCTGCCAGGTGAATGCAAGGTATGCAGGGGAATGCCAGGGGAACATATGGGAGTGGGTGCATAGTACCACGGGAATGCAGGGGACTACCAGGGTAATGCAAGGGAGTAGGTGTAAAGTGCTAGCGGAATGAAGGGGAATACAGGGGAATCCAGGTGAACGTACGAGAGTGGAGACAAAGTGCAAGGGTAACGCATGGGAATGCAGGGGAATACAGGGGAATTCCACGGAACGTATGGGAGTGGGTGCAAAGTGCCAGGGGAATGCTGGGGAATGCAGGGGAATGCTAGGGGAACGTATGGGAGTGGGTGCAAACTGCCAGGGGGTTGCAGGGGAATGCAGGAGAATGCCAGGGAAACATGGGAGTGAGTGTAAAGTGCCAGGGCAATGCAGGGGAATGACAGGGGAATCTACGGGTGTGGGTGTAAAGTGCTAGGGGAATTCAGGTGAATGCAGGGGAATGCAGGGGAATGCCAGCAGAACGTATGGTAGTGGGTGCAAAGTGCCAGGGGACTACAGGGGAATGCCAGGGGAACTTATGGGAGTGGGTGTAAAGTGTCAGGGGAATGCTGGGGAATACAAGGGAATGCCAGGGGAACGTATGTGAGTGGGTGTAAACTGCCTGGGGAATGGAGGGAATGCAGGGAATGCCAGGGGAACGCATGGGAGTGGGTGTAAACTGCCTGGGGAATGGAGGGAATGCAGGGAGTGCCAGGGGAACGCATGGGAGTGGGTGTATAGTGCCAGGGGAATGCAGGCGACTTCCACGGGAATGCAAGTGGGTTGGTGTAACGAGCAAGCAGAATGAAGGGGAATGCAGGGGAATGCCAGGGGAACGTACGAGAGTGGAGGCAAAGTGCCAGGGGAACGCAGGGGAATGCAGGGGAATACAGGGGAATACAGGGGAATGCCAGGGGAACGTATGGGAGTGGGTGAAAAGTGCCAGCGGAATGCTTGGGAATGCAGTGGAAGGCCAGGGCAACGCATTGGAGTGGGTGTAAACTGCCAGGGGAATGCAGAGAATGCAGGGGAATGCCAGGGGAACGTATGGGAGTGGGTGTATAGTTCCAGGAGAATGCAGGGGACTACCAGGGGAATGCAAGGGAGTGGGTGTAAGTGCTAGCGGAATGAAGGGGAATGCAGGGGAATGCCAAGGGAACGTACGAGAGTGGAGGCAAAGTGCCAGGGGAACCCAGGGGAACACAGGGGAATGCCAGGGGAAAGTATGGGAGTGGGTACAAACTGCCAGGGGAATGCAGGGGGATGCAGGAGAATGCCAGGGGAACAGATGGGAGTGAGTGTAAAGTGCCAGTGGAATGCAGAGCAATGACAGGGGAATCTACTGGAGTGGGTGTAAAGTGCTAGGGGAATTCAGGTGAATCCAGGGGAATGCAGGGGAATGCCAGGGGAACGTATGGTAGTGGGTGCAAAGTGCCAAGGGACTACAGGGGAATGCCAGGGGAACTTATTGGAGTGGGTGCAAAGTGTCAGGGGAATGCTGGGGAATACAAGGGAATGCCAGGGGAACGTATGGGAGTGGGTGTAAACTACCAGGGGAATGGAGGGAATGCAGGGGAATGCCAGGGGAACGCATGTGAGTGGGTGTATAGTGCCAGGGAAATGCAGGGGACCACCAGGGGAATGCAAGGGAGTGGGTGTAAAGTGCTAGCGGAAAGAAGGGGAATACAGGGGAATGCCAGGAGAACATACGAGTGTGGATGCAAAGTGCCAGGGGAACGCAGGGGAATGCAGGGGAATTCAGGGGAATACAGGGGAATACAGGGGAATGCCAGGGGAACATATGGAAGTGGGTGCAAAGTGCCAGGGGAATGCTAGGGAATGCAGGGGAATGCCAGGGGAACGTATGGGAGTGGGTGTAAACTGCCAGGGGAAAGCAGGGAATGCAGGGGAATGCCAGGGGAACGTATGTGAGTGGGTGTTTAGTGCCAGGGTTAGGGTTAGGGAAAGTATGGGAGTGGGTACAAACTGCCAGGGGAATGCAGGGGGATGCAGGAGAATGCCAGGGGAACAGATGGGAGTGAGTGTAAAGTGCCAGGGGAATGCAGGGCAATGACAGGGGAATCTACTGGAGTGGGTGTAAAGTGCTAGGGGAATTCAGGTGAATGCAGGGGAATGCAGGGGAATCCCAGGGGAACGTATGGTAGTGGGTGCAAAGTGCCAAGGGACTACAGAGGAATGCCAGGGGAACTTATGGGAGTGGGTGCAAAGTGTCAGAGGAATGCTGGGGAATACAAGGGAATGCCAGGGGAACGTATGGGAGTGGGTGTAAACTACCAGGGGAATGGAGGGAATGCAGGGGAATGCCAGGGGAACGCATGTGAGTGGGTGTATAGTGCCAGGGAAATGCAGGGGACCACCAGGGGAATGAAATGGAGTGGGTGTAAAGTGCTAGCGGAATGAAGGGGAATACAGGGGAATGCCAGGAGAACATACGGGTGTGCATGCAAAGTGCCAGGGGAACGCAGGGGAATGCAGGGGAATTCAGGGGAATACAGGGGAATGCCAGGGGAACATATGGAAGTGGGTGCAAAGTGCCAGGGGAATGCTAGGGAATGCAGGGGAATGCCAGGGGAACGTATGGGAGTGGGTGTAAACTGCCAGGGGAAAGCAGGGAATGCAGGGGAATGCCAGGGGAACGTATGTGAGTGGGTGTTTAGTGCCAGGGGAATGCAGGGGACTACCAGGGGAATTTGAGTGGGGGTAAAGTGCCAGCGGAAAGAAGGGGAATGGAGGGGAATGCCAGGTGAACGTACGAAAGTGCAGGCAAGGTGCCAGGGGAATGCAGGGGAATGCAGGGAAATACAGGGGAATGCCAGGCGAACGTATGGGAGTTGATGCAAAGTGCCAAGGGAATGCTGGGGAATGTAGAGGAATACCAGGGGAACGTATCGGAGTGGGTGCAAACTGCCATGGGAAAGCAGGGGAATGCAGGGGATTGCCAGGGGAACATATGGGAGTGGGTGTATAGTGCCAGGGGAATGCAGGGAACTACCAGGGGAATGTAAGGGGGCGGGTGTAAAGTGCTAAGGGAATGAAGGGAAATGCAAAGGAATGCCAGGGGAACGTACGAGAGAGGATGCAAATTGTAAGGGGAATGCAGGGAACTACCAGGGGAATGTAAGGGGGCGAGTGTAAAGTGCCAGGGGAATGCAGGGGAATAAAGGGGAATGCACGGGAATACAGGGGAGTGCAGGTGAACGCCAGGGAAACGTATGGGAGTGAGTTTAAAATGCCAGGGGAATGCAGGGGAATAACAGGGGAATCTACGGGAGTGGGTGTATAGTGCCAGGGGAATACAGGGGAATGCAGGGGAATGCAAGGGAATGCCAGGGAAACGTATGGTAGTGGGTGCAAAGTGCCAGGGGAATACAGGGGAATCCCAGGGGAACTTATGGGAGTGGGTGCAAAGTGTCAAGGGAATGCTGGGGTATACAGGGGAATTCCAGGGGAACGTATGGGAGTGGGGATAAACTGCCAGGGGAATGCAGGGAATGCACAGGAATGCCAGGGGAACGTATGGGAGTGGGTGTATAACGCCAGGTGAATGCAGGGGACTACCAGGGGAATGCAAGGGAGTGGGTGTAAAGTGCTAGCGGAATGAAGGGGAATGCAGGGGAATGCCAGGGGAACGTACAAGAATGGAGGCAAAGTGCCAGGGGAACGCAGGGGAATGCAGGGGAATGCAGGGAAATGCCAGGGCAACATATGGGAGTGGGTGTAAACTGCCAGGGGAATCCAAGGTAATGTAGGGGAATGCGAGGGGAACATATGGGATTAGGTGTATAGCGCCAGATGAATGCAGGAAGCTAACAAGGGAATGTAAGGGGGGTGATATAAAGTGCCAGGGGAATGAAGGGGAATGAAAAGGAATGTCATGGGAACGTATGAGAGAGGATGCAAATTGCCAGGGGAATGCAGGGGAATGCAGGGGAATGCAAGGGGAACGTACGATAGTGGGTGCTACGTGCCAGGGGAATGCAGGGGAATGCAGGGGGGTGGCAGGGAAATGTATGGGAGAGTGTGTAAAGTGCCAGGAGAATGCAGGGGAATGACAGGGGAATCTACGGGAGTGGGTGTAAAGTGCTAGGGGAATTCAGGTGAATGCAGGGGAACATATGGTAGTGGGTGCAAAGTGCCAGGGGAATACAGGGTAATGCCAGTGGACCTTATGGGAGTGGGTGCAAAGTGTCAGGGGAATGCTGGGGAATACAGGGGAATGCCAGCGGAACGTATGGGAGTTGGTGTAAACTGCCAGGGGAATGCAGGGAATGCAGGGGAATGCTAGGAGTACGTATGGGAGTGGGTGTATAGTGCCAGGGGAATACAGGGGACTACAAGGGGAATGCAAGGGAGTGGGTGTAAAGTGCTAGCGGAATGAAGGGAAATGCAGGGGAATGCCAGGGGAACGTACGAGAGTGGAGGCAAAGTGCCAGAGGAATGCAGGGAAATGCAGGGGAATACAGGGGACTACAGGGGAATGCCAGGGGAACGTATGGGAGTGGGTGCAAAGTGCCAGGGGAATGCTGGGGAATGCAGGGTAATGCAGGCAATGCCAAGGGAAAGTATTGGAGTGGGTGCAAAGTGCCAGGGGAATACAGGGGAATGCCAGTGGAACTTATGGGAGTGGGTGCAAAGTCCCAGGGGAATGCTGGGGAATGCAGGGGAATGCCAGGGGAACGTATGGGAGTAGGTGCAAACAGCTAGGGTAATTCAGGGAATACTGGGGAATGCCAGGGGAACGTATTGGAGTGGGTGTATAGTGCCAGGGAAATGCAGGGGACTACCAGGGGAATGCAAGGGAGTTGGTGTAAAGTCTTAGCGGAATGAAGAGGAATGCAGGGGAATGCCAGGGGAACATACAGGAGTGGAGGCAAAGTGCCAGGGGAACGCAGGAGGATGCAGGGGAATACAGGGGAATACAGGGGAATGCCAGGGAATGTATGGGAGTGGGTGCAAAGTGCCAGCGGAATGCTGGAGAATGCAGTGGAAGGCCAGGGGAACGCATGGGAGTGGGTGTAAACTGCCAGGGAAATGCAGGGAATGCAGGGGAATGCCAGGGAAACGTATGGGAGTGGGTGTATAGTGCTAGGAGAATGCAGGGGACTACCAGGGGAATGCAAGGGAGTGGGTGTAAGTGCTAGCGGAATGAAGGGGAATGCAGGGGAATGCCAGGGGAACATACGAGAGTGGAGGCAAAGTGCCAGGGGAACGCAGGGGAATTCAGGGGAATACAGGGGAATGCCAGGAAAACGTATAGAAGTGGGTGCAAAGTGCCAGGGGAATTCTGGGGAATGCAGGGGAATGCCAGGGGAACGTATGGGAGTGGGTGCAAACTGCCAGGGGAATGCAGGGGAATGCAGGGGAATGCAGGGGAATGCAGGGGAATGCAGGGGAATGCCGGGGGAACATGTGGGAGTGGGTGTATAGCGCCAGGGGAATATAAGGGGGCGGGTGTAAAGTGCTAGGGGAATGAACGGATTGCAAAGAAATACCAGGGGAACGTACGAGAGAGGATAAAAAAATTGCCAGGGGAACGCAGGGGAATGCAGGGGAATATCAGGGGAACGTACGGTAGTGGGTGCAAAGTGCCATAGGAATGCAGGGGAATGCACGGGAATGCCTGGGAAACGTATGGCAGTGAGTGTAAAGTGCCAGGGGAATGCAGGTCAATAACGGGAATCTACTGGAGTGGGTGTAAAGTGCTAGGGGAATACAGGGGAATGCAGGGGAATGCCAGGGGAATGTATGGTAGTGGTTGCAAAGTGCCAGGGGAATACAGGGGAATGCCAGGGGAACTTATGGGAGTGGGTGCAAAGTGTCAGGTGAATGCTGGGGAATACAGGGGAATGCCAAGGGAACGTATGGGAGTGGGTGTAAACTGCCAGGGAATTGCAGGGAATGCAGGGGAATGCCAGGGGAACGTATGGGAGTGGAGGCAAAGTCCCAAGGGAATGCAGGAAAATGTAGGGGAATCCAGAGGAATACAGGGAAATACCAGAGGAACGTATGGGAGTGGGTGCAAACCGCCAGGGGATTGCGGAGGAATGCAGGGGAATGCCAGGGGAATGTATGGGAGTGGTTGTAAACTGCCAGGGTAATGCAGGGAATCCAAGGGAATGCCAGGGGAACATATGTGAGTGGGTGTATAGTGCCAAGGGAATACAGGGAACTACCAGGGGAATGTAAGGGGGCGGGTGTAAAGTGCTACAGGAAGGGGAATGCAGGGGAATACCAGGGGAACGTACGGTAGTGGGTGCAAAGTACCAGCGGAATGCAGGGGAATGAAGGGGAATGCTAAGGAAACGTATCAGAGTGTAAACTGCCAGGTGAATGCAGGGAATGCAGGGGAATGCCAGGCGAACGTATGGGAGTGGGTGTATAGTGCGAGGGGAATGCAGGGGACTACAAGGGGAATACAAGGGAGTGGGTGTAAAGTGCTTGCGGAATGAAGGGGAATGCAGGGGAATGCCAGGAGAACGTACGAGAGTGGAGGAAAAGTGCCAGGGGAACGCAGGGGAATGCAGGGGAATACAGGGGAATTCCAGGGGAACGTATGGGAGTGGGTGCAAAGTGCCAGGGGAATGCTGGGGTATGCAGGGGAATGCCAGGGGAAAGTATGGGAGTGGATGCAAACTGCCAGGGGAATGCAGGGGAATGCAGGAGAATGCCAGGGGAAGAGATGGGAGTGTAAAGTGCCAGGGCAATGCAGGGGAATGACAGGGGAATCTACTGGAGTGGGTGTAAAGTGCTAGGGGAATTCAGGTGAATGCAGGGGAATGCAGGGGAAAGCAAGGGGAACGTATGGTAGTGGGTGTAAAATGTCAGGGGAATGCTGGGGAATACAAGGGAATGCCAGGGGAACGGATGGGAGTGGGTGTAAACTACCAGGGGAATGGAGGGAATGCAGGGGAATGCCAGGGGAACGCATGGGAGTGGGTGTATAGTGCCAGGGGAATGCAGGGGACCACCAGGGGAATGCAAGGGAGTGGGTGTAAAGTGCTAGCGGAATGAAGGGGAATGCAGGGGAATGCCAGGGGAACATACGAGTGTGGATGCAAAGTGCCAGGGGAACGCAGGGGAATTCAGGGGAATACAGGGGAATGCCAGGGTAACGTATGGAAGTGGGTGCAAGGTGCCAGGAGAATGCTGGGGAATGCAGGTGAATGCCAGGGGAACGTATGGGAGTGGGTGTAAACTGCCAGGGGAAAGCAGGGAATGCAGGGGAATGCCAGGGGAACGTATGTGAGTGGGTGTTTAGTGCCAGGGGAATGCAGGGGACTACCAGGGGAATGTGAGTGGGGGTAAAGTGCTAGCGGAATGAAGGGGAATGCAGGGTAATGCCAGGTGAACGTACGAGAGTGCAGGCAAGGTGCCAGGGGAATGCAGGGGAATGCAGGGAAATACAGGGGAATGCCAGGCGAACGTATGGGAGTTGGTGCAAAGTGCCAGGGGAATGCTGGGGAATGTAGAGGAATACCAGGGGAACGTATGGGAGTGGGTGCAAACTGCCATGGGAAAGCAGGGGAATGCAGGGGATTGCCAGGGGAACATATGGGAGTGGGTGTATAGTGCCAGGGGAATGCAGGGAACTACCAGGGGGATGTAAGGGGGCGGGTGTAAAGTGCTACGGGAATGAAGGGGAATGCAAAGGAATGCCAGGGGAACGTACGAAGAGGATGCAAATTGCCAGGGGAATGCACGGAACTACCAGGGGAATGTAAGGGGGCGAGTGTAAAGTGCCAGGGGAATGCAGGGGAATAAAGGGGAATACAGGGGACTACAGGGGAATGCCAGGGGAATGTATGGGAGTGGGTGCAAAGTGCCAGGGGAATGCTGGGGAATGCAGGGTAATGCAGGCAATGCCAAGCGAAAGTATGGGAGTGGGTGCAAAGTGCCAGGAGAATACAGGGGAATGCCAGTGGAACTTATATGAGTGGGCGCAAAGTCCCAGGGGAATGCTGGGGAATGCAGGGTAATGCAGGCAATGCCAAGCGAAAGTATGGGAGTGGGTGCAAAGTGCCAGGAGAATACAGGGGAATGCCAGTGGAACTTATATGAGTGGGCGCAAAGTCCCAGGGGAATGCTGGGGAATGCAGGGGAATGCCAGGGGAACGTATGTGAGTGGGTGCAAACAGCCAGGGGAATGCAGGGAATGCTGGGGAATGCCAGGGGAACGTATTGGAGTGGGTGTATAGTGCCAGGGGAATGCAGGGTACTACCAGGGGATTGCAAGGGAGTGGGTGTAAAGTCCTAGCGGAATGAAGGGGAATGCAGGGGAATGCCAGGGGAACGTACAGGAGTGGAGGCAAAGTGCCAGGGGAACGCAGGGGGATGCAGGGGAATACAGGGGAATACAGGGGAATGCCAGGGGAACGTATGGGAGTGGGTGCAAAGTGCCAGGGGAATGCTTGGGAATGTAGGGGAATGCCAGGGGAACGTATGGGAGTGGGTGTAAACTGCCAGGGGAATGCAGGGGAATATAGGGGAATGCCAGGGAAACGTATGGGAGTGGGTGTAAACTGCCAGGGGAATCAGGGAATGCAGGGGAATGCCAGGGGAATGTATGCGAGTGGGTGTATAGTGCCAGTGAAAGGCAGGGGACTACCAGGAGAATGCAAGGGAGTGGGTGTAAAGTACTGGCAGAATGAAAGGGAATGCAGGGGAATGCCAGGGGAACGTACGAGAGTGGAGGCAGTGCTAGGGGAACGCAGGTGAATGCAGGGGAATGCAGGGGAATGCAGGGGAATTCAGTGGAACACGGGAATGCCAAGGGAACGTATGGCAGTGGAAAGTGCCAGGTGAATGCTGGGGAATGCAGGGTAATGCCAGGGGAACGTATGGGAGTGGGTGCAAACTGCCAGGGGAATGCAGGGGGATGCAGGGGAATGCCAGGGGAACGTATGGTAGTGGGTGCAAAGTGCCAGGAAAATACAGGGGAATGCCAGGGGAACGTACGGGAGTGGTTGCAAAGTGCCAGGGGAAAGCTGGGGAAAGCAGGGAATGCCAGGGGAACGTATGGGAGTGGGTGTAAACTGCCAGGAGAATGCAGGGAATGCAGGGGAATACCAGTGGAACGTATGGGAGTGGGTGTATAGTTCCAGGGGTATGCAGGGGACTACCAGGGGAATGCATGGGAGTGGGTGTAAAGTGCTAGCGGAATGAAGGGGAATGCAGGGGAATGCCAGGGGAACGTACGAGTGGAGGCAAAGTGCTGGGGAACGCAGGGGGATGCAGGGGAATTCAGGGGAATACAGGGGAATGCCAGGGGAACGTACGGGAGAGGGTGCAAAGTGCCAGGGGAATGCTGGGGAATGCAGGGGAATGCCAGGGGAACGTAAGGGAGTGGGTGTAAACTGCCAGGGGAATGCAGGCATTGCAGGGGAATGCCAGGGGAACATATGGGAGTGGGTGTATAGTGCCAGGAGAATGCAGGGGACTACCAGGATATTGCAAGGGAGTGGGTGTGATCTAGTGGAATGAAGGGGAATGCAGGGGAATGCCAGGGAAACGTACGAGAGTGGAGGCAAAGTGCCAGGGGAACGCAGGGGAATGCAGAGGAATGCAAGGGAATACAGGGGAATACAGGTGAATGCCAGGGGAACGAATGGGAGTGGGTGCAAAGTGGCAGGGGAATGCTGGGGAATGCAGGGGAATGCCAGGGGAACGTATGGGAGTGGGTGCAAAGTGCCAGGGGAATGCTGGGGAATGTAGGGGAATGCCAGGGGTACGTATGGGAGTGGGTGCAAAGTGCAAGGGGAATGCTGGGGAATGTAGGGGAAAGCCAGAGGAACATATGGGAGTGGGTGTATAGTGCCAGGGGAATGCAGGGAACTACCAGGGGAATGTAAGGGGGCGGGTGTAAAGTGCTAGGGGAATGAAGGGGAATGCAAAGGAATGCCAGGGGAACGTACGAGAGAGGATGCAAATTGCCAGGGGAATGCAGGGGAATGCCAGGGGAACGTACGGTAGTGGGTGCAAAGTGACAGGGGAATGCAGGGGAATGCAGGGGAATACAAGGGAAACGTATGTGAGAGTAAAGTGCCAGGGGAATGCAGGGGAATGACGGGAATCTATGCGAGTGGGTGTAAAGTGCTAGGGGAATACAGGGGAATGCAGGGGAATGCCAGGGAAACGTATGGTAGTGGGTGCAAAGTGCCAGGGGAATACAGGGAAATCTCAGGGGAACTTATGTGAGTGGGTGCAAAGTGCCAGGGGAATGCAGGGAATGCAGGGGAATGCCAGGGGAATGTATGGGAGTGGGTGTATAGTGCCAGGGGAATGCAGGGAACTACCAAGGGAATGCAAGGGAGTGGGTGTAAAGTGCTAGCCGAATGAAGGGGAATGCAGGGGAATGCCAGGGGAACGTACAAGAGTGGAGGCAAAGTGCCGGGGGAACGCAGGGGAATGCAGGGGAATACAGCGGAATACAGGGAAATGCCAGTGGAACGTATGGAGTTGGTGCAAAGTACCAGGGGAATGCTGGAGAATGCAGGGGAATGCCAGGGGAACGTATGGTAGTGGGTTTAAACTGCCAGGGGAATGCAAGGAATGCAGGGGAATACCAGGGGTACGTATGGGAGTGGGTGTATAGTGCCAGAGGAATGCAGGGGACTACCAGGGGAATGCAAGGGCGTGGGTGTAAAGTGCTAGTGGAATGAAAGGGAATGCAGGGGAATGCCAGGGGAACGTACAAGAGTGGAGGCAAAGTGCCAGGGGAATGCTGGGGAATGCAGGGGAATGCAGGAGAATATAGGGGAATGCCAGGGGAACGTATGGGAGTGGGTGCAAAGTGCCAAGGGAATGCTGGGGAATGCAGGGGAATGCCAGGGGAACGTACAAAAGTCGGTGCAAACTGCCAGGGGAATGCAGGGGAAGGCAGGGAAATGCAGGGGAATGCAGGGGAATGCCAGAGGAACATATGGGAGTGGGTGTATAGCGCCAGGGGAATGCAGGGAACTACCAGGGAAATGTAAGGGGGCGGGTGTTAAGTGCTAGGGAAATGAAGGGGAATGCAAAGGAATGCCAGGGGAATGTACAAGAGGATGCAAATTGCCAGGGGAATGCAGGGGAATGCAGGGGAATGCGAGGGGAACGTACAACAGTGGAGGCAAAGTACCAGGGGAACACGGGAATGCAGGGGAATGCAGAGGAATACAGGGAAATGCATGTGGAACGTATGGGAGTGGGTTCAAAGTACCAGGGGAATGCTGGGGAATGCAGGGGAATGCCAGGGGAACATGATGGAGTGGGTGTGTAGCGCCAGGGGAATGTATGGGGGCAGGTGTAAAGTGCTAGGGGAATGAAAGGGAATGCACAGGAATGCCAGGAGAAGGTACAAGAGTGGATGCAAATTGCCAGGGGAATGCAGGGGAATGGCAGGGGAACGTACGGTAGTGGGTGCAAAGTGCCAGGGGAATGCAGGGGAATGCAGGGGAATGCCAGGGAAACATATGGGAGTGTAAACTGCCAGGGGAATGCAGGGAATGCAGGGAATGCAGGGGAATGCCAGGGGAACGTATGGCAGTGGGTGTATAGTGCCAGGGGAATGCAGGGGACTACCAGGGGAATGCAAGGGAGTGGGTGTAAAGTGCTAGCGGAATGAAGGGGAATGCAGGGGAATGCCAGGGGAACGTACAAGAGTGGAGGCAAAGTGCCAGGGGAACGCAGGGGAATGCAGGGGAATACAGGGAAATTCAGGGAAATGCCAGGGGAACGTATGGGAGTGGGTGCAAAGTGCCAGGGGAATGCTGGGGAATGCAGGGGAATGCCAGGGGAACATATGGGAGTGGGTTTAAACTGCCAGGGGAATGCAGGGAATGCAGAGGAATGCCAGGGGTACGTATGGGAGAGGGTGTATAGTGCCAGGGGAATGCAGGGGACTACCAGAGGAATGCAAGGGCGTGGGTGCAAAGTGCTAGCGGAATGAAGGGGAATGCCAGGGAAATGTACAAGAGTGGAGGCAAAGTGCCAGGGGAACGCAGTGGAATGCAGGGGAATGGAAGGGAATACAGGGAAATGCCAGGGAAACGTATGGGAGTGGGTGCAAAGTGCCAGGGGAATGCTGGGGAATGCAGGGGAAGGCCAGGGGAACGTATGGGAGTGGGTGCAAATGCCAGGGGAATGCAGGGGAATTTAAAGGAATGCCAGAGGAACATATGGGAATAGGTGTATAGCGCCAGGGGAATGCAGGGGAATGCCAGGGAAACGTATCGGAGTGTAAAGTGCCAGGGGAATGCAGGGGAATGACGGCAATCCACGGGAGTGGGTGTAAAGTGCTAGGGAAATTCAGGTGAATGCAGGGGAATGCCAGGGGAATGTATGGTAGTGGGTGCAAACTGCCAGGGGAATGCCAGGGGAACTTATGGGAGTGGGTGCAAACTGCCAGGGGAATGCCAGGGGAACGTATGGGAGTGGGTGTATAGTGCCAGGGGAATGCAGGGGACTACCAGGGGAATGCAAGGGAGTGGGTGTAAAGTGCTAGCGGAATGAAGGGGAATGCAGGGGAATGCCAGGGGAACGTATGAGAGTGGAGGCAAAGTGCCAGGGGAACGCAGGGGAATGCAGGGGAATACAGGGGAATACAGGGGAATGCCAGGGGAACGTATGGGAGTGGGTGCAAAGTGCCAGGGGTATGCTGGGGAATGTAGGGGAATGCCAGGGGAACGTATGGGGGTGGGTGTAAACTGCCAGGGGAATGCAGGGAATGCAGGGGAATGCCAGGGGAACGTATGCGAGTGGGTGTATAGTGCCAGGGGAACGTATGCGAGTGGGTGTATAGTGCCAGGGGAAGGCAGGGGACTACCAGGGGAATGCAAGGGAGTGGGTGTAAAGTGCTAGCGGAATGAAGGGGAATGCAGGGGAATGCCAGGGAAACGTACGAGAGTGGAGGCAAAGTGCCAGGGGAACGCAGTGGAATGCAGGGGAATGTAGGGGAATACAGGGGAATACAGGGGAACGTATGGGAGTGGGTGCAAAGTGCCAGGGGAATGCTGGGGAATGCCACAGCAACGTATGGGAGTGGTGCAGTGCCAGGGGAATGCAAGAAATGCTGGGGAATGCCAGGGGAACGTATGGGAGTGGGTGCAAATTGCCAGGGGAATGTAGGGGAATGCAAGGGAATGCCAGGGAACATATGGCAGTGGGTGCAAAGTGTCAGGGGAATGCAGGTGAATGCCACAGCAACGTATGGGAGTGGTGCAGTGCCAGGGGAACGCAGGAAATGCTGGGGAATGCCAGGGGAACGTATGGGAGTGGGCACAAAGTGCCAGGGGAATGTAGGGGAATGCAAGGGAATGCCAGGGAACATATGGGAGTGGGTGCAAAGTGCCATGGGAATGCATGGGAGTGTGCAAAGTGCAATGGGAATGTGGGAGGATGCCAGGGGAATGTATGGGTGTGGGTGCAAAAGCCAGAAAAAAGCAGGGGAATGCAGGGAACGGGAACATATGGGATTTGGTACAAAGTGCCAGGAGAATGCAAGTGAATGCAGGGGAATGCTGGGGAATACCAGGGGAACATATGGGAGTGGGCGCAATGCGAGGGGAATTCAGTGGAATGCAGGCAAATGCAGGGGAATGCCAGGGAAACGAATGGGTATGTGTGCAAAGTGCCAGGAGAATGCAGGTAAATCTATGGGAGTGGGTGCAAAGTGCCAGGGAATGCAGGAGAATGCCAGGGGAATGTATGGGAGAGGGTGCAAATTGCCAGGGGAATGTAGAGGAATGCAGGTGGGTGCAAGGGAATGCCAGGGAACAAATGGGAGTGGGTACAAAGTGCCAGGGGAATGCAGGGGAATGCATTGGAGTGGGTCCAAAATGCCAGGGGAACAAAGGGGATTGCAGGGAATGCCAGGGGGAACGTATGGAAGTGGGTGCAAAGTGCCAGTGGAATGCAGGGGAATGCAGGGGAATACCAGGTTAATGTAAGGGAGTACCAGGTGAATGTAAGGGAGTGAGTGCTATGTACCTGGGGAATGCAGGGGACTACCAGTGTAATGTATTGGAGGGTGTGCAAAGTGCCTGGGGAATGCCAAGGGAATGTATGGGAGTGGGTACTAAGTGTCGGGAATGCCGGGGAATGCAGGGGGATGCCAGGGGAACATATGGGCCAGGTAAATGTATGGGAGTGGGTACAAAGTGCCAGGGAAATGGAGGGCAAGAATGCAGTGTCATGCAGGGGAATGCCAAGGAACATATTGAAGTGGGTGCAAAGTGCCAGTGGAATGCAAGGGAATGCAAGGGAATGCAAGGAAATGCAAGGGGAATGTATTGGAGTGGGTGCAAAGTGCCAGTGAAATGCAGGGAAATGCAGTGGAATGCCATAGCAACGTATGGGAGTGGGTGCAAAGTCACAGGGGAATGCAGGGGAATGCAGAGGAATGCCAGGGAAACGTATGGGAATGGGTGCAAAATGCCATGGGAATGCAGGGGAATGCAAGAAAATGCACAGCAACGTTTGGGAGTGGGTGCAAAGTACCAGTGGAATGCAGGGGAATGCCATGGGAACGTATGGGAGTGGGTGCAAAGTGCCAGGGAAATGCATGGGAGTGTGTGCAAAGTGCAATGGAAATGTAGGGGAACGCCAGGGGAATGTATGGGGTGGGTGCTAAACACCAGACGAACACAGGAGAATGCAGGGTAATGCGAGGGGAACGTATGGAAGTGGGTGCAACCGTACATTGCTGCATGCCATTGTATATCACTGCATATACTATTGCACATCACTGCAAATACTATTAACATCACTGCATATACTATTGCACATCACTGCATATACTATCACACATTGCTGCATGCTATTACATATCATTGAATATACTATTGCACATCACTGGATGTTAAAGTGTATCACTGCATATACTATTGCAAGAGCGCATAAGAACGGGCGGCTAGAGTAAGAGCGTGTAACTACGTAAAATTCGAAACCGGGCGGAATTTACCGCCAGTACTAAAAATAGTAACACGCACTGCGCACGCTGCGTTGACATAAGCCCTTATGCATTGTTGCTAAGCACACACGTGACCGGATGTTCTATTTTAGTACAGTTCAATAATTTTGCCCGGACTACGGGCTTCTATTGGAGTTACACATTCTTACTCTAGCCGCCCGTTCTTATGCGCTCTTGCTATTGCACATCACTGCATGCACAGCTCATCACGCATACACTATTCCACAACACTGAATGCTACAGTACAACACTGCATATACCACTGCACATTCACTGCATGCTATTGTAAATCACTGCATGCTATAGTACAACACTGCATAAACTATTGCACATCACTGCATGCCATACTACATCATTGCATAATCTATTGCACATCACTGCATATACTATTGCACACCACTGCATGCCATACATCACTGCATAATCTATTGCACATCACTGCATATACTATTGCACACCACTGCATGTTATATTACATCACTGCATATACTACTGCACATTGCTGCATGCTATTGCATATCACTGCATATGCCATTGCACACCACTGCATATACTGTAATCACTGCATGCTATATTACATCACTGCATATTCTATTGCACATTGCTGCATGCTAGAGTACATCACTGCATATACCATTGCACATCACTGCATATACTATTACACATCACTGCATGTTATATTACACCACTGCATATACTACTGCACATTGCTGCATGCTATTGCATATCACTGCATATACTATTGCACATCAATGCATGCTATAGTACATCACTGCATATACTATTGCACATCACTGCATATACTATTTCACATCACGGCATATATTACTGCACATCACTGCATATACTATAGCACATCACTGCACATTCTATTGCACATTGCTGCATGCTTGAGTACATCACTGCATATACCACTGTACATCACTGCATATACTATTACACATCACTGCAAGTTATATTACATCACTGCATATACTACTGCACATTGCTGCATGCTATTGCATATCACTGCATATACTATTGCACATCAATGCATGCTATAGTACATCACTGCATATACTATTGCACATCACTGCATATACTATTTCACATCACGGCATATACTACTGCACATCACTGCATATACTATAGCACATCACTGCATCCTACATTACATCACTGCATATTCTATTGCACATTGCTGCCTGGTAGAGTACATCATTGCATATACCATTGCACATCACTGCATATACTATTGCACATCACTGCAAGCTATATTACACTGCATGCCAAACTACATCACTGAATATACTACTGCACATTGCTGCATGTTATTCCATATCACAGCATACACTTCCACATCACTGAATGCTACAGTACAACACTGCATATACCATTCACATTCACTGCATGCTATTGTAAATCACTGCATATACTATTGCAAATCACTGCTTGCTATAGTACATCACTGCATACACTATTGCACATCACTGCATGCAATATTACATCACTGCATGCAATATTACATCACTGCATACACTATTGCACACCACTGCATATACTATTGCACACCACTGCATGTTATATTCAATCACTGCATATACTACTGCACATTGCTGCATGCTATTGCATATCACTGCATATACTATTGCACATCACTGCATGTTATATTACATCACTGCATATACTACTGCACATTGCTGCAGGCTATTGCATATCACTGCATATGCCATTGCACATTCACTGCATGCTATTGTAAATCACTGCATGTACTATTGCACATCACTGCATGCTATAGTACATCACTGCATACACTACTGCACATGACTGCATGCAATATTACATTACTGCATATACTATTGCGCATTGCTGCATGCCATTGCATATCAGTGCATCTATTGTTGCACATCAATGCATGCAATAGTACATCACTGCTTATACTACTGCACATCACTGCACGCTATATTACATCACTGCATTATTGCACTTTCCTGCATGCTAGAGTACATCACTGCATATACCATTGTACATCACTGCATATACTATTACACATCACTGCAAGCTATATTACTTCACTGCATATACTATTGCACATTGCTGCATGCTATTGCATATCACGGCATATACTATTGCACATCACTGCATGGTATAGTACACCACTGCATAATCTATTGCACATCATTGCATATACTATTGCACACCACTGCATGTTTATTACATCACTGCATATACTACTGCACATTGCTGCATGCTATTGCATATCACTGCATATGCCATTGCACATTCACTGCATGCTATTGTAAATCACTGCATATACTATTGCACATCACTGCATGCCATAGTACATCACTGCATACACTAATGCACATCACTGCATGCAATATTACATCACTGCATACACTATTGCACATCACTGCATATACTATTGCACATCACTGCATGCCATATTACAAAACTCCATATACTATTGCAATTCACTGCATGATGTATTATATCACTGCATATACTACTGCACATTGCTGCATGCTTTGCATATCACTGCATATACTATTGCACATCACTACATGTTATAGCATATCACAGCATATACTATTGCACATCTGCATATTATAGCATATCACTGCATATACTATTGCACATCACTGCATATACTATTCCACATCACGCATATACTATTGAACATCACTCATGCCATTCATATTACATCACTGCATGCTATTGTAAATCACTGCATGTACTATTGCACATCATTGCATGCTATAGTACATCACTGCATACACTACTGCACATCACTGCATATACTATAGCACATCACTGCATGCTATATCACATCACTGCATATTCTAATGAACATTGCTGCATGCTAGAGTACATCACTGCATATACCATTGTACATTACTGCATATACTATTACACATCACTGCAAGCTATATTACATCACTGCATATACTATTGCACATCGCTGCATGCTATTACATATCACTGCATATGCTATTGCACATCACTGGATGTTGTAGTATATAACTGCATAAACTATTGCACACCACTGCATGTTATATTACACCACTGCATATACTATTGCACACCACTGCATGTTATATTACATCACTGCATATACTACTGCACATTGCTGCATGCTATTGCATATCACTGCATATGCCATTGCACATTCACTGCATGCTATTGTAAATCACTGCATGCAATATTACATTACTGCACATACTACTGCGCATTGCTGCATGCTATTGAGTATCACTGCATCTATTGTTGCACATCACTGCATGCAATACTACATCACTGCATATACTACTGCATATCACTGCATATACTACACATCACTGCATGCTATATTACATCACTGCATATTCTACTGCACATTGCTGCATGCTACATCACTGCATACACTACTGCACATTGCTGCATGCTATTGCATATCACTGCATATACTATTGCACATCACTGCATGCTACAGCTCATCACTGCATACACTTTCCACATCACTGAATGCCACAGTACAACACTGCAGACACCATTGCACATTCACTGCACGCTATAGTAAATCACTAAATATACTATTGCATATCACTGCTGCGATAGTACATCACTGCATACACTATTGCACATCACTGCATGCATTACACCACTGCATATACTATTGCACATCACTGCATGCTATATTACACCACTGCATATACTACTGCACATTCCTGCATGCTATTGCACATCACTGCAAATACTATTGCACATCACTGCATATACTATTTCACATCACTGCATATACTATTGCACATTGCTGCATGCTATTGCATATCACTGAATATACTATTGCACATCACTGGATGTTATAGTGTATCACTGCATACACTATTCCACATCACTGATGCTACAGTACAACACTGCATATACCATTGCACATTCACTGCATGCTGTTGTAAATCACTACATATACTATTGCACATCACTGCATGCTATAGTACATCACAGCATATACTATAGCACATCACTGCATGCAATATTACATCAATGCATATACTATCGCACATCACTGCATATACTATAGGGATACATGGACAGGGAGAGGAACAGATAGACAGGGACAGGAATATGAACAGGGATAGATGGACAGGAACATGGATGAGAAGGACAGGGACAGGTAAGAGGGGCAAAGGTCTTTTGTGTGTTAATGGCTTTCAGAAAAGCCAGTTGAGACTATACATTCAGAATAGGGTTGGCACCATCTTTTCACTAGCCCAGCACTGCTTCCATGCATAGATGTGACCTCCAAACCTCCTCCCAGTGACCATCACAAGTAGCTCTACCATTTCTCCCCATGATAGATGCATGCTAGATATAGATCTATGTAATTACCATAAGGGAAGCATTTACCTGCCCAACATACATACATGATTACAATTCTCACAAAATTGTGAGAACAATGGACATTACGTGCTATTGGGGCAGACAGCTGTAAATCAGTTGCACCTTGAAATGCAACTGGTATTTACCTGCAATGCTACAATTCTGATTATATACAGTTCAGAATATTAAAAAAAATAGTAGCTAAGTGTAGGCTAATTAGCTCTTAACCCTTTACACCCGATGCGCATGCGCACAATAAACACGTGATTACGAGAGAAGCAAGATAAAAAATGGCGATTTTGTACTATGTTGATTCATTGCGTTATATCTTGTGAACTAGCAGAGTTCAACAATTGGTAGTTAGGCTTAGTTAGGTTGAAAACAAACCTGCTTTACTCGGGAAGTAGTCATACGAGTTGGCAGTGAAGTCCGAATAAGATACAGCGGTGGAAGCGCGGGTATTCGCTACATATTGGAAAATGACTGGAAATCCGTGGCAAAACTTCCAGCGAAGGTAGGTTTTCACTGTTGTTTAGATGATTAGCTAGAACAAATTCGGTAGGAGCAGTAGCGCGTGGGAAACCAGCTGTTCTGTGGCAGTACTAAGTACAACACGATCGAACGGTAAACTTCGAACGCGATTTCCGGGGAAAGTCCCTATAGGATGGCCCAGCTAATTATGCTTTATTCGACTTCCTGCGGCACATACTAACTATATACTACGTAGCCGCAGGGTGTAGAGCGCTAACCGCTCGATAGTGGCCATGACGACTATAGTTGTCATTCGGAATTAACGTACCTATATTCATGACGACTATAGTCGTCATTCGGGTATAAAGGGTTAACTGCACAAACAAAAACACAAACTAAATTGCATCAGTTTCTATTTCTACCTACGAAAGCTAAAGTACCACCTGCAAAACACAACGCTGGTTACAAAAACCGAAAGCAAAACAAAGCATCATGGAGCCCCAAACTTAACACAGTTGTGAACAATGTTCACAACTGCATTGTAATAGAAAATAAGTATGTGTGCATTTACCTACACCCTAACCTACACCTGGTACAAACCTCACCAGTTTGTCAGGCACTTAAGTAACGTGCTAAATATGCATTCACAGTATTTAGCTACCTCCTAACCTACCTGCACACACCTGCATTCTGCCAAAGGCAAAATGTAGTTAATATCTACACTAGGTACCTTGAAGTCTTGTACTAAGTCTTGCTGTTTAGAGGACTGCTTTACGATGTGGAGTATTCCGTGTGAGACTAGAAGGGAATTGGGAGGGGCAAGAGGGAAGAGAAACACGAGAACAACAGACAGCAGGATATTTTAAGACAACACAAGCCATGCATATTGGTAGGTTCAGTTTGTTGGCATGCACACATCTTGCTGCTTCGGAATATACTTCAGATTTATTTAGACTAGATGGGAAAAATAGAAAGGGGGGCAAGAGGGGAGAGACACAGGACAGATTTAAGCAGGCAGCAGAGTATATTTTCTTGGACAAGCCATGCACACAAGAGTGCAACACAAGTTTTACTCTTTAAGTCGAGTACATCACCATCTTGACGTCTTGGGAGAGGAGCACTCAATAATGGTATCTCCCTCACACCCTCTATCTTCCTCTCCCACTCATTCCACACCCTTCCCCCCACACACCCCTCACCCACACCCCACACACCCCTTCACATACTCATGCACCCACACACCTTCAAGCTCCCAAGCCTTCATATCACATCTCTAGATCTTTTGCACTTGGGTCGATCTGTATTGGTCTTCCTCTCTGGGATCTTGTAGATACAAAACAGATGTTCATCAAAAATTGGTGGATAGCTAGAGCACGGAGGATGGAAGATGAAGAGGGAGAGGGAGAAAGGGAGGAAAGGAAGGGGACAGAAAGGGAGGGGAGGGAATGAAGGAGAAAGAGGAGGAAAGAGAAATGTGGAGAATGGGAAAGATGAAATTTCACCACCGCCCACACCCACCCACTTTCCACAACCCACATCCCCACTTACCCCACAAGCATCTCACAGATGAGATACCAAGTGCCCACCAATCCACCTCCTTCCCGTGCCTCTGTCTCTGGATGATCTGTGAAGCCAGGTACTGTGGCGTACCACAGTGCGCAGGAGGAGAGGTGAGCCCATGTGGAATCAGTCTTTCTACCATTTGTGGGAATATTTCCCAGGCCGTCTACAGTTTTCCGAGTGACAGAAAGTGGCCTGCGAACACAGCTAGTGTTCAAAAGCACTAGTCTTATTCTACTAGTATACACTTGAATAACACAAGTGACAACTGAAAACGTGGGGAAGAGGGGGAGGAGAGGGGGTGAGTAAAGGGGGAGAGAGGGAGGGGAAGAGGGGGAGAGAGAGGGAGAGGGGGAGAGGAGAGGGGGAGAGGGGGAGAGGGGGAGGAGAGGGGGAGAGGGGGAGAGGGGGAAGAGTACAGACTTAAGTGCCATGATAGATGGTGACTAATGGGGAGAGGGAAAAAAGGGAGAGGAGGGAGGGGGAGGGAGGAGGGGGAGGGAGGAGGGAAGGGAGAGTAAGGTTAGAAAAGAGGGAGAGGGAGGGGAGGGGTAGCAAGGTTAGAAATGAGAGGGAGAGGGAGGGGGAGGGGAGGGAAGAGGGGAAAGAAAGGGAGGGGAGGGAAGAGGGGTAGGAAAGAGGGGGAGGGGAGGAGGAAAGAGGGGGAGGGAGGATGGAAGGGGAGGAGGGGGAGAGAAGAGAGGAAGGGTGAGGAAGAGGGAGGGGGAGGGAAGAGGGATGGAGGGAGGAGGGGGGTGAGGGGGAGGGGAGAGAGGGTGGAAGGGGAAGGAGGGAGGAGAGAGGGAAGGAGGGATGGAAGGGGAAGGAGGGAAGAGGGAGGTGAGGGGACGGAGAAAAGAGAGAAGGGAAAGGAGGGAGGGGAGGGGAAGCAGTCCTGAGGGAAAGGAATCAGGAAAGGGAGAGGGAGGGAAGAGGGGGAGGGAAGAGAGGGAGGAAAGAGGGAGGAGGGAAGAGAGGGAGGGAGGGGAGAGGGAGGGGGAGGGAAGAGGGAGGGGAGAGAGGGAGGAGGGGGAGGGAGGAGGGGAGGGAGGGGAGGGGTGGAGGGGGAAGGGTGGAGGGGAGGGAGGAGGGGAGGAAGGAGGGGAGGGAGGAAGGGGAGGAAAAGGGAAGAGGGAGGGAGGAGGGGAAGGAGGGAGTGGGAGTAGGGTTACGGAAGAGAGGGAGGGTTGGGAGGAGGCAAGGGGAAGGATGGAGGAAGGTGGAGGGAAATGGGAGAGGGAGAGGGGAGAGAGAGGAGGGGAGGGAGGAGGGGAGGGAGGGGAGGGAGGAGTGGGAGGGAGGAGGGGAGGGAGGAGGGGAAGGGAGGAGGGGGAGGGAGGAGGGAGGGAGGAAGGGAGGAGGGGGAGGGAGGAGGGGGAGGAAAGAGAGGGAGGTGGAGAGAAGTGAGGCAGACTCACATGTTGAATGCAGAATGGAAGAATGGATTTCTCGCTGTTGAGTGCTCCACTCGTCTCACCAGAATCATCTCTGAGAGTCAATCTTGAGAGCAAAAAAATTCTTCGTGGGGATGTCTCTAGCCAACACCACATGACCTGTGCCTGTGTGTGGGTGTGTGGGATGGTGGGTGGATGAGGTGGAGGGTGTGTGGGGTGGTGTGTTGGGTGGAGGGTGTGGGTGAAAGTGTACAGGCAGAGGAAACGTGTGTATAGAAGGGTGTGAGTGTTGGTAAGGTCTGGTGGAGGAGGGTACATGTCTTGTCACACTAGGTTTGTTCAATAGCAACAATCTTGTAACATTCACTGGCCACAATTGCAGATGGTTTAATAAATACGTAATTAACTATTACTTAGGCAACACACTGGACCAGATATAAGCAACATTCTTACACATTGCCTAGGTAACAGGTTATATGCACATTCTTACATGTTGCCTAGGTAACAGGTTATATTATTTGATGGGTGAGAAGGCAATATGGCTGGATATTGCATGAGTGTGTGGCCGTATTTTCACGAGCCACGGCGAGTGAAAATACAGCACAAGAGTGCAATATCCAATTGCCTTCTCACACATCAAATAATTGGGGCGAGCCTGAGCGAGCCCCACACTAGCGTGACTGCATTGCGCACGCATGTGTGTATACGACCGTGCTTGGACCGACCACTTACCGTAAATTTTAAATGAGCGCAATCAAATATTTCACGAAGATCGATATTGTGCGTGAAGCATGTGAAGGCCAGTGGAGGGCTACTGTCAGAGTGCAGCGTCGGGAGCCTGGAGTGTGAAGTTGAAGCACGCGTGGCACTGGTTTGTGCTTCTACCGACGACGGCAGGCCGCTCACAGGCGGTACAAATTTAATATGGGCAGTGGTTGACTGGGTCGCTTCAGCTAGGTAGCGGGCCATGCAAAATCAGAAACACCGGAAATTTAGCTCATGATTTCGGTGTAAAGCTTAGTCCATGCATGTGTAGCCACGTTAGCTGCCCTGGCTGGAGAAATGGCTGGCATGTGTGATACTTATATTTATCTCTGGTGAGGAGTTAGCTCTTATAGCGGCGTTCATTTAATTTGGCTCGACAGTGACTAATCCTGCTGAGTGCCATGACAAAGTAGTAAATCAGCAGTTTGCTGCTTGCTCAGGCTCTCCCCATGATGATGAATCATCTCACTAGTATATACTACTGTCATTTTAGTGGCACCTACAAGATAGACAGCTACTGCACATGCGCAGTACAAAGGTCATTGCTGCATTACATATTTAATGAGCTTCAGGTTGCTGGCGTCTTTCGGCGCCAAAGCAAATGCTGCCGGTAGCTGATGATGTAATTAACACCTACAATTACCCAATTTACTGACCATCGTATGTAATCTTGCCCCAGTTTGCATAGTGAAAGTGTCCAGACACTATTTTTCGACGAGTCCGAAGGGCGTGTGCGACAAATTTGGTCTGGGGACGACAGTAGTCCTAGACCCCCTTGGACACACTATGTGCTCTGTCCTAGACCCCCTTGGACACATTATGTGCTCGGTCCTAGACCCCCTTGGACACATTATGTGCTCTGTCCTAGACCCCCTTGGACACATTATGTGCTCGGTCCTAGACCACCTTGAACACATTACGTGATTCATCCCTGACCCCCTTGGACACATTACATGATTTGTTCTCATCAGAGGGTTTTCTCGCAATTGCTGTAGTCTCGCAAGCCAGGCCTTTACCGTTCCGCAGCGCCGATCGCGCTGCGGAACAGAAATCCTTGTGAGACTACAGCTACATGCCGACGCGGCTCCTCACCTTGGCAAGTATTGGCAGCACCAGTCGACCATAGATACTAGGTTGTCTCGGTAGCTCCCGTGCATAGATACCACGGACGTAACAAGGAATGCTTGCAAGCAAGTGGAGTAGGGTGCCCCGCTTCATTAGTGCGTGACCACGCCCCTTATTTGAGCTTCGACCCTTGCCCACCCGCATTGCCGAACAGCGGGTAGTCTATGGGTGAACTTGCGAATGTACGTAAGTGTAGCATGCATATTACTAACTTTAGCCACTTTCAGCGTAGATGAGAGCAATGTAATGCGCCTGCGTGTATCAGTGGTATGCCCTACCTCCAATATCTGGGGCTTGATAAGGGGTAGGAAGGGAATTGACATGTCCAAATGGAACAAGCCGGGTACAAACCTGCGTGCCATCCCCCTACATATCTCTTACATATACCCATACCTCCCTGTCATGCACAGTGTACGACAGGTAGATATGGGTATCTGTGGAATTCACACAGAATTCTCTCAAGACACAATGAGAGAGAATGTGTATTACATTTGAGGGGGACAATCCTAACCTAGTACTAACCCCTCAGGAAAGATTCTGATGGCAAATCCCCCTGTTTCTGCAACATCCGCCCCAGGTATGCAAGGCAGTCTCGTTCTGAGACCGTACTGTTCACGCCCACTGGAAAAATGCACTTGGTGAAAAGTACTAGTCTGAGCACGAGACTATATGCAAGGTGGGGCATACCATTGAAAGGTGCATAACTCTTCATGGGAAACCTGTGAGGTAATCCTCGGATTCCTCCTCAAAACCATCCCAAGTTCCCCACTGGCCTGGTCTGTCTGACTTCACTTGGCATGCGACAGCTTGTGTTATAGTTAGCAGAGGGCCTCTCAAGTTCACAATTTTGTATACTATTGTATACTAAACCTTAGTCTTTGGACACTCACCATTTAACTACTAGATTTTGTCCCCAGACCAAATTTTGTGTGAGTGACCTTCAACCTTATCAAAAATTAGTCTGGACACATTCAAAGCAGTCTGTTTTCTAAAGTGTGTCTCCAAGTGTTGTATTTGCTTGAAGATCCTCCGGGGTTGAAATGTTGATTATGCGCCCGCGAATATCCATGCATAATATACCTGCACAATGATCAGCCTGGTTCTTCGAGGTCCAAACTACTAAAACCTTTTTTTTTTGGTAGGTTTGTTACTCTCAGAACACTTCGTCCTCAGTTGCATTGTACACCACAGGCTATAGCTTTATAATGTCTCCCAATTTTGACTTTCCTTCATCATGGCACACTGCACACATACACATTCACACCACACACAGACTCCGTGTTCCCAGTCCACTTGGCTGACTAGGGTTAGTCACAAGCTGAAACCAATGAAACTACTTGCTGTCAGGCATTGTTAGGTAAGAGTTCTTTGATTGTCCTTGTGTGACTGTAGGGTTTTACTACACCTATGGGTTACCCATGGCTAGAGAAAACTTCCTACCTGGCTTGTCAATTGTCTGGTTACTTCTCTTGGAGAATGTTCAGACTGCTTTGAATGTGTCCAGACTATAGGTTGAAGGTCACTCACACAAAGTTTGGTCTGGGGACACAATCTAGTAGTTAACTGGTGAGTGTCCAAAGACTAAGGTTTAGTATACAGTAGTATAGAGTGCCTGCTTTCCATTGAAGAAACCAAGAAGGGAGAGAGAAGTTGTTTTATGCTGGTATGTACCTAATTATTGTGTTGTGTTCCTTTAGACTGCACCCAGCGAGGGCCATTCCTCTGAAGAAGCTGCACAAGAAGTGTCTAAGGTATGTCGACAATTTGTTTAGTAGTGGTACTTACCTACGTTCAAAGGAGCACTAGAATTCTGTCTTCCAATTTTGATTTTGTCTTCCAGCTTTGGAGAAAAATCAGACCAAAGCTGGGATACAAGGGGACAGTCCACTAAAGCATTCCCATGGTACACCTAGGCTTCCATGGCAACTGTGGGCTGTTCTGTCCTATAAACTAATTGTGATGATTGGCTGATAAGAGGTGCACATCCTGAGCTCAGTTTGACCTCTGAGTAGGGGCTATATAGTAATACTCAGAGGGAATGTAATGTATTATGCAACACCTGCCCAATAATTCAAGCTTCAGCTCAGTGTAGGCCAATTCCCTGACTGTCTTCTGCTTCTCGAACTCTTTTTCCCTTGTCACATTACATCATTGCACTCATTAGACAGCCTATGGCATTTACCAGGTGTAGTATTGTGTGATTGCATGTTCTGACTCGACTTTCTGCAGTGAATTTAAAATGCATTTAGTCTTGCTGGGTACACACGAAGTCAGCCTGGTGTCAAGCCTCATGAGTGAGACTCGCTTCCACAGACTGAGAAGCCAGGGTACTGGGTCTGACCTGGAAGACCAGTGTTTGTGACAGTTAGGCTTGGTCACAGGCCACTCCCAGAATTTATCTCATAGCTGTGGATATAAATTGGGAGAAGCCCTTGTACAGTTACTATATGGCACAAACTGGAAATAATGGACTCAGTTCGTAATGATGGCAACGTGCCCACGCAATATGCAGTCAGTACAAGCCCATACTAGCGATCGGTCAGGAAAGTTCACCTAGGTATTTTGACAACAGCTGCACTTTGCAAGCACCAAGTCGCTAACAATGTGTAGTCTAGACAAGTGGAAGAAGGGCTGAGGAGCTGTGATTAATTATGCTGCACTCCAAATAGAATAGCCTTGTACAGAGGTTCAGGCCAGAACTAGAACGGCTTAGATAACTATACCTACAAGTAGCCTTACCATCAGATTCTGTTTTTCGTCCTTGACGATAGTGTTTCGTCACTTAATTGACATGCAGTGACACACTTGCCCTTAGCCTGCTGCTTTTCAGACCTTTTCGGTCAACGTGCACACATAATGCCTTTCACTTGCATCTACAAATCGTTAGCAACTTGGTACTTGCGAGGGGGGTAAGGGGACATTGTTACATACTCATAGACTGATTCACTGCTTGTACGTACACACATGCACACATCCAACACAGCTGCTGGAGAGGAAGGAGGACAGGGTGAGAGCCATAGCAGGCCAAAGAGGGTGAAGAGGACGAGTAAGGGCTTGTGTATTTAGCCTCATTCCCAGGTACTAGGCCTTGGCATGTTACGCATGAGAGTAGGGTGAAAGCATAGGAGCATATGCTGGCATAAGAAAGAGCTATAAAGGGCATGATTATGATCCGAAGCTCTACTATAGTGGGAATCCTAGCATTGGAGCCCTGTGTAATACACATATCAAAGTGCTCCATGCTTTCAATGATTTTGTCATTTCCTCTAATTTCTCCATTCTGCAGTGTGGAGTATATTGACCAACTCTTGGGCCTGCGCTAAAATACAATTGCCAGGCCACCAAGTCTGCAATGAAGGCTGTACATGTGTCTTTGAGACAAGACATCTCTTTCTGGCCATTAATATTAGTTTAAAATCTATTTGATAATTGATGCACATACACAAGCTCCATGCTGAGTGATTTGTAAACAAATCTAAGTGAGACATTCTTGCTGCAGCTACCAAACGTTTTTTGTTGCATCTACCTACATGTATATCAGTTACCTACAGTAGCTAAGAGTCTTAGGAGCCATGCACTGATTTTGAATCTGCTTACTTCTACCATGATCAATCAAATTTCCTTGCAGCAATGATGTTTCCTTGAGGGCCCGTTGTGGGAGGACCACATGTCCCCCTAGGCGGTCAACATCCCCGTTCGAGCGAATGTGGACCTCGTGCGGCGACCGCCGGATAGCGCGGACCCGGCGGTGGTGGTAGAGGGTAACGAAGAGGACGGGTACGCTGCGCCAGGGGGGTTGGAATCAACGGCGCGACAAGGCAGACTACGATGAAGTGGTCCAAGTGTGGAGAAGGCAGAACCCGCTCGTTTCCAAAACCGCATTTTTCGCCCCCGCAGGAAAATGCGGTCTGGAAACTAGACAGGTCTGTAGAAGCAGTAGTCTGGGCACGAGACTATCTACTGACATCAAGTTGAAGTTTTAGTTTTGGTGGACAGAATGGCCACAGAGGATAGTGTAGCTACTTTGTAGCCGCTGACTAATGGGGGGGACAACTTGTCGTAAGGGGGACACATGGGCCTAGGACCAGCTGTCCTAGGGGGACACATGGGCCTAGGACAAGTTGTCCTGGGGGACACGTGGTCCTAGGACCACGCGTCTTGGGGGACAATTTTAAGGGGGGGCCACCCATCCTATGAAACCGTTTCCTTGATGATTTTCCGAGCGGTCAATAACACCGGAAATGGTGGATCCAGTTAGTACGGAAATGTGGACTCATAATGATGGCAACGTGCCCACGCATGTACGAAACTATGTGGCCAGTGCTGCGTATGCAGTCCCGTACTAGTGATCGTAGTTTGCCTCCAGTGGTTTAAGAAGAACCATCACAGACTTCCGAACTACCAATTCGCCAACGGTATGTGTCCTTCTGCGTGTGCGTCATAGATAATATTATCTATGGTGTGCGTTGTCTGAGAGGGATCGAGAACTGCCGGCTGAGGGACAAGTGCGTCGCGGCTCCGTGTCGAAACACCTGTCTGCACTCGGGACACTGCCATCAAGGACGAAGAAACAGATGGTAGTGCTACTTGAAAATATGTGCACGTTATATAAACCGTCCTAGTCCTGATGAGCTTGTGTGTGGCTTTTCTATTTAGTGCGCACCACTAAGAAATCGCTGTTCCTCCCTTCTCTGCATCAGATGGCTTGGTCGTAGCCTATGATCAGTTGTAGTTGGCATGCAAAATAAGCACACTGGCATATGATTGTGCAGTTTTTGCCCTTGCCAAGCCCAAGTTTTATACTTGTTTATCTTTAGTTCTGGGGTCCGTCTTCTGTATGTACATGTACATATTTCACTCGAAATGATGTTGGTTTCCCCCCCCCATAGAGACAAACCAAAAGCAAATTTTTTACAACAATTGTATGATAAGCTTGTTTATGGGCCTGCACCAGCCATCCACCAACTCAAAACCTGCAGAGTGGAGGGGGGATGGTGAAATTGAACACAAAAGACTCTGTTTTGTATGTGTATCTGTAATGGTGTGTAGTGGAGGATGGAGGGTGGGGAGGGGGAAGATGGAACACTTCATTCCAAGAAGCCTCATAGGACCCCTAGTGTGACGTATCATAGAATAACTATTCATGTATTTACTTGTGTGTTGTGTGAAAGGTTGAGTACATCACCGGAGTCCCTTCTCTCTTGCTCCAGCTGGCGTATCCCGATCATCTACCTGTCCCCTCAGGTCAGACACCTGGCCCTCCAAGTCCGATACATGAATGGAAGGGGAGAGAGGGAGAGGGTGGAAAATGGATGAATTACAACAGCTCCCTTAGACCAGCACTAGAACTGGCCCACGCTGAGCTTGACGCCCCCTCACCTGCTGTTTGAGGAGCATATTGCTGGTACGTGTGCCCTCTAGCTCAGTGAGGGTGGAGTCAAGCTCGGACATCACCCACTGCAGACTACTCTGGAGACAATCAGTAGCAACACTGTGAGAGAGGGGGGAGGGAGGAGAGTGAGGGAAGAGACACATTCCAACATCAATCAACACCTTCATGGCTCTAATCTCCCCCCGTCCCACCAGTTGCCGTGCACTGAGTTTCACCTGCGAGGACAAATGATCCAGCTGGGGAGAAGGTGAGGAGGTAAGGGAGGAGGGGAGGGGGAGGAGAAAAGAGAGTCTCCCGGTCTCCACCTCCAACTCTCCCCTCCACACCCGCCAACGACTCATGCAATGATCCACACTCAGATGACAGTCTGCAGAGAAGTGAAACAAACACAGACAAGATGACTTGAGAGGTGACCATTCATCTGGTAAATTACTCCTTTTTCTCTCACATTTCCTCTTCTATCCCCCCTCCCTCCCTCCCTCTTACCTCTCATTCTCTGCTCTTGTTCTTCCCAGTTGCTCCCTCGTCTCCCATAGTTCCTGTGCAAGAGTATCCTTCTCTGGGGGAGAAACACACGGGAATTGCAGGAGACGAGGGAACAACTAGGGAGGCTGGCGGGGGAGAAAGGAAAACTTACACGGGAACTGCAGGAGACGAGGGAACAACTGGGGAGGCTGGCGGGGGAGAAAGAAACACACGGGAACTGCCGGAGACGAGGGAAGGGCCAGCCTCCCCAGTTGTTCCCTCGTCTCCTGCAGTTCCCGTGTAAGTATTCCTTTCTCCCCCGCCAGCCTCCCCAGTTGTTCTCTCGTGTCCTGCAGTTCCTGTGTGAGAGCATCCTTCTCCCCCGCCAGCCTCCCCAGATCTTCCTTAGTCTTCCGTAGTTCTGATTTTAGAGTCTCTTTCTCTCCCACCAGCCCCCGAGTTCTTGTAGCTGCGACTTCATACCATCTATCTCACGACACTTCGCGTTGATCTCCGACACTTGTGAGTCCTACAGTTGCTGCAGTTCAGCCTGTGAGGCCTCAAGACGCTGCGATGAAGGTGCCTCCTGTGTGTGTGTTAGGAAGGAGGAGAGAGAAACAAAAGAGTCCAAACACTTTACAATGGAGCCGTCAATCTTAAAAAGTGCAATTTATCAAGTCTTGAACCTTTTCCTCCTCAAGCTGCTTGTTGTAATTGGCTTCTGGTCTCAGGGAGGTCGCCAGTAGCTCCTTCTCGCTGCCCAGGGAGGAGAGGGTGCCCTCCAGCCGACCACTGTCTGCCAGCACACTGTCCAGCTAGGAGGGAAGGAGAGGAGGGGAGGAGAGGAGAGGAGGGGAGAGGAGGGGAGAGAAGGGAGGGAGGAGAGGAAAGGAGAAGAGAGAGGAGAGGAGGGGAGAGAGGGGAGGAGAGGAAAGGAGAAGAGGGGAAGGAGGGAGACAAAGTGGAGGGAGGAGTAGCCTCGTACCCCGGCCGTTAATTAACGGCCGGGGTACGAGGCTAAGGGAGGAGAGGAAAGGAGAAAAGAGAGGGGAAGGAGGGGGACAAAGTGGAGGGAGGCAAGAGAAGATAGGGAAGGAGAGGAATGGTGGGAGAGAGGAGCTACAGTCCAACAGGTTAAGCACAAAAGATTTGTTTGCAGGCTACCGTCCTGCTGACACAATCACCTCCTACCTACCTGTCTCTGCATCCCTCTGAGCCTCCTGCTGCCCTCCCCCTTGCTGCTGGCCACCCTCTCCCTCACCTGGTGAGTGGAAAAAGAGGGAGGAAGGGAGAGGAAGAGATAAATCACTCCAATTACCTCACATCCCACTCACACCTCCCTACCCCGCATCCCTCCCCTCCTCACATCCCCCTCCCTCCCTCACCAGGTCCTTAACAAGTATGTTATTGTTGTGTGTGTGGTGGGAGGTGACATGGTCCCTCAGGAGAGAGATCTCAAAGCGGAGGTCTGTCACATGGGCCACCAACCCCTCCACCTGCTCCTCACGTTCACGGAGGCTCTGGGAGGGAAGGCACGTGATGTTGTGAGAGTGTGACAGTGACAGTGTGAGGATATGCTTGTGTGACAGTGTGATGGTGCAGTAGCCTCTCAAGGAGGATGCAGGAGGAGGGGGTGGCGAAGGCAGTGGAGCAGGAAATTAAACACTGTCAAAATGGTTGTGTAGACAGGATGGCTGCCACGAGGGGGAGGAGGCATGGCCCGATGAGTGCCCTACCAGCTGCCATCGATTCATCTTCACTGCTGCTGAAAGTGAATCAGAAACAACGCTCATGGTACATAAGCACGTGCACACACTTTGAGGCTTTCATTAGGTCCAGGTCAGTTTATGAACATGCTGGCCATTCTCTCCCCCATAAGTACATGCACGCACACACACACACACATGTACACTAAGTCCGGGTCCCCCCTCCCCCCCCTGCTACCTCACCTTCCAGCTGAGACTTTGTCTGCTCCAGTTCACTCTTGGTCATCACATGTGACGCATGCTCCTCCTCCTCCACCTGCAGCAGAACAGCATAAGAATGGCAGCTTGAGTAAGAGCGTGTACCTCCACAAAATTTGAAAGTCACGATTTACCACCAGTACTAATAGTATGGTTCATGACCAGACTACAGGCTTCTATTAAGAGGTACATGCTCTTACTCAAGCTGCCCGTTCTTGTGCACTCTTGGTGCAGCCATACCATATACGGTACAGCAAATCATAATACTGAAAAGAGCTCTTTTCACATGTTTCAATGGAGAGAACCAGCTACCCATGTGCACCAACAGTGAGAACATGTATGCATTTCGTTCTCTGCATGCACCTGAGGAGGCCCAATTAGGCTGAAACCGTGGTCATGCATTTGAGTAACTGAGTGACCTGGTCAATGACAGTGAAGACTACTCTGCAGAAGTGACCTCCATCTCTACTATTTAATGGAGACATAGATCTCGCCATATATGGTAAACTGCACAACCATCACTACAGCCCGGCTATCCTCTCCCACACCTACTGCACATTAGCAATGCACCTGGGCTATACCAGTCCATTGCACTTAACTTCACACCCTCTCACCTGCATCCCCGCCACACGCACCGAGGTACTCTAACACGCACACGTTCACACACCTTATCAGAAAGCTGGCGTTTCTCCCTCGGCAAGTTAGCGATCTGCGAGTGTAGCACTTGCACACTACTGCTCTCCTTAGAACGAGTTGTACTCTTTTTAGCGCCCACCCTCGCCTGAGGAGTCCTGTCGCGTAGTATTTGGACCCCCGTAGTAATCGGACCCCCGTAGTAATCGGACCCCCGGCCAAATTCTATGATAGTATTTGGACCCCCTTCGAAATTTTTGGACCCCCCATAAATTTCAGATTCTCAATACTGGACATGGCCATTTGGTGACCGTCTCAACGATTGGAGTGGCTCACCCAACAGTGTGTGTTTACGACAGTCTCTACTCTCAAACAGAGAAGCCTGAGATTTCTCTCGAGTTCATGGATGTGCCAGTTCAAGCTGGTACATATTAGTCTCGGAACCAGACCCTTTTCGATTTTTCGAGGGTCTGGTTCCGAGACTAGGTACATATGACTGTGGACTGTTTGCAGTAGCCTTTGCTACGGCACTTGCTTTGGGAAGACGACAACACGAGATGAGAAAACATCTCTACTGATGTTTTCAGGAACAAAAGATGGAAATGTTTCCATTTGCGTGAGAGAAGGTCGAATAAATCGAAAGTTCCAGTGTTTTGCAATTGCAGGATGCCAGAGATGGGAGAACGCATGATGGAGTGTACTACCTGTAAGCAGTGGTATCATGTCTCATGTTATAGTTGTACCATGGCTTCTTAATGGGTATGGGGATTGTACTTACCATCTGAGGGTTAATGATGTACTTCCGAGGGCGAAGCCCGAGGAAGGACATCAATAACCCGAGGATGGTACAACCCATACCATTAAGAAGCCATGGTACAGCTGGCTTGTATCATAATTGATCTGATTACACCGGTTTGCAATTTGCATAGTCCTTGAAAAATTGAATTCACAAACTTTGGCGGAAGTGGTTAATTTGCGGTAGGCTTTCCCACACTTTCTGATAGATTGTTTGATCCCGCGCTGACTGTCAGAAGAATGACAACCAGGAGTGTTTTTTTTTTTGAGATCCAAATGGATGGCACTACCACTACGGCGTTCCACCTTCGAGTAGCGGAGGACATGAGTTTCCTGACACGCAACTTTAAGCTTACATTGCAAAATACCAGGCCCACACTCTGAATCAGACTCTGATTCTACTAGGCACGTGGCTAACCTGAATATGGGTGACAGGAGCATGGTACAAAGAGGGTGCCACAGGCATAACCCCGAATCGTACCGCAATAAGGTAGACAGGACTCTGAACCAATGATTGGCTGCAGAGGCACGCATCACTGTACCGCCAGAAGCACACACGTCCTGCCATTGCACAATGCCCGTGCCGTAATTAACCACTTCTGCTCAGCAGTTTGCGATTCAATTTTCAAAGATTATGCAAACCAGTGTAGTCTGGTGTGAGGCTTCTGCTATGTGAACAGGCTGGACTGTTGCTTAGCAACCTAGTTGTACCATATGAGACAACTAGGATCACAGGTGCCGCCACGGTGTACATGGGATTTGTACCCCGTGGCGGCTTCTTTCAACTTCCCACGCAGTATGATACAACTGTAAATGTATGTTCAAGTGTACTTGACTCCAGTGGTGCTTGGTTTTGTAACAGTTGTTTATAGATTGTTTTCTATGATTGCCATATTGTTGTGGTTTCATGCCAAATTCATGCTTCATAATAATATTTCAAACTGCCAGCAGGTGCCAATACACCAATATACTGGAATTTCTGCTTACAGCACTGGGGGTCCAAATACTTTGGTACTACTCTGAAGTATTTGGACCGGGGGGAACTATTTCGGGGGGTTCCATTTTTTTCGTGACAGTCCTCTCCGACACAGTCACTCCCCGACCCAGCCCCGCCCTCGAGGTCTGGCGCACAGCTGAGGATCACGCAGGAGTGTCTACACCGTTCTTGTGAAGCAGGTTCACCCAGATAGTCGCCATTGGGAGCTGAGACAATGTGAGATAAGCGTTGGGAGTGGCCCCGCCCACTTCCGGTAGCATGCACTTACAATTTTGGAAAAGAGAGGCAGGAGGGAGGTAGTGGAGGAGATAATGATGGGTCACATTCATTACGTTCATGTAAAGAATAGCAAATCGAAAAACTGGATTGCTGCAGCCTGGAGTCCAAGTCCCTGGACAATGGTGTCGATCTCATTCTGGAGACGGTTGAGGTGAGCCTGATTGGTTCGCTCTCGCTCCAAGTACTGCTGTTTGGCCATTCCACCCACAACCAGGTTCTCCGCCAGCTGATAGCTCTCATCCATCTCGTCTTTTAGCTCATTCGACTTTTTTTTGTAGCTCTGAGAGCTGGAGGGTGGGAGGAAGGGAGGGAGGGGGAGAAGGGAGTGGTAGGAGTGAGGGAGGGAGGGGGAAGAATGGGGAGTGACAGGTAAGAGCGAGAAATAGGGAGAGGAGGAGAAAGGAGGATGGTACACAATGGACAGGGAAATTACCAGTTGTAGCGATTCCGGAAGATTGACATTTTTGAAAGAAACAGCTCGTTCTCAGGAATGGCTCGTGCTACGAGCGACCAACGCACATCAAACGATGTCCCGATGGTTGCTCTTTACAAAAAATCGCGAATCGTTGCAAACTAATCGGCTCTAGTACCTGCTGTTTTTAATTTTCGTTCAATTGAAATTTGTATGGGAAAAATTAAAAACGCAAGTAACTTCCGCATCAAGGGAGTTCGCAACGACCAACGGGGATCGTTCGACAGAGCTCGCTGAGAGCTTTCGTCTGGTGTATAGATATTTGGATTTTGATAACGGCTAGTGCCTGCTGTTTTTGATGGAAGTTTTGACCGTCCGGAATCGCTACCAGTTAATATTATCCCACCTTGAAACTTTTTTCTGAGTCCATTTCCTGCAGCTGTTTGCCCTGAGTGTCAATATTTTCCATAGGCATAGATAATGACGGCGGCATACGTTGAGCTGCTGTTGAGAGCGCCGCATGTTTGAGCTGCATCCGACAAGTAGAGACGACAACTTGCGCTGAATCTGCCCGATCTGCCCATAGTCCATAGATCCGCCCCGCCACCGCGGACCGGTAGTCTCGCGGCAGCTGTTATTTTTCTTTATTTCCGGTGCACGTGGGAGGAGCGATAACTCTCCTCCAAACGGAAATAAAGGCTGGCTCGTGAGACTATTATAGCCTCGTACCCAGGCTCTTTCTCGCGCGGAAAGAGGAAATGAGCCTGATGACGAGGCTAACTAATACCTAGGTTGGTGGTGAGATGTTCACTGGCTAAGTACTTATTGCCCAATTATTTTCCGGTCATGTGACCATGCTCCCAGGATTATGTGACATACTCCCTAGGCCACATGATAATTCTCCCAGATCACATGATCGTGCTTCCCAGATCATGCTCCTGGATCATGTGATCGTACATGCACACACTCTCAGGCAGTCACCACCCTCCCACATGCCCACACACTCACAGGCAGTCACTGAGAGTGTGTGCATGTGGGAGGGTGGTGACTGCCTGAGAGTATGTGGACATGACATGGAAGGGTGGTGACTGCCTGAGTGTGTGCATGTGGGAGGGTGGTGACTGCCTGAGTGTGTGCATGTGGGAGGGTGGTGACTGCCTGAGAGTGTGTGCATGTGGAAGGGTGGTGACTGCCTGAGAGTGTGTGCATGTGGGAGGGTGGTGACTGCCTGAGTGTGCACACTCAGGCAGTCACATGTGCATGTTGGAGGTAGGTGACTGCCTGAGAGTGCGTGTGATATGACATGGAAGGGTGGGCAGTCACCTACCTCCCATGTCATGTCACACACACTCTCAGGCAGTCACCACCCTCCCACATGCACACACTCTCAGGCAGTCACCACCCTCCCATGTGCACACACTCTCAGGCAGTCACCACCCTCCCACATGCACACACTCTCAGGCAGTCACCTACCTATAGGCAGTCACCACCCTCCCATGTCATGTCCACACACTCTCAGGCAGTCACCACCATGCACACACTCTCCGGCAGTCACCACCCTCCCACATGCACACACTCTCAGGCAGTCACCACCCTCCCATGTGCACACACTCTCAGGCAGTCACCACCCTCCCACATGCACACACTCTCAGGCAGTCACCTACCTATAGGCAGTCACCACCCTCCCATGTCATGTCCACACACTCTCAGGCAGTCACCACCATGCACACACTCTCCGGCAGTCACCACCCTCCCACATGCACACACTCTCCGGCAGTCACCACCCTCCCACGTGCACACACTCTCCGGCAGTCACCACCCTCCCACGTGCACACACTCTCTGGCTGAGTCACCACCCTCCCACGTGCACACACTCTCCGGCTGAGTCACCACCCTCCCACATGCACACACTCTCCGGCTGAGTCACCACCCTCCCACATGCACACACTCTCAGGCAGTCACCACCCTCCCACATGCACACACTCTCCGGCTGAGTCACCACCCTCCCACATGCACACACTCTCTGGCTGAGTCACCACCCTCCCACATGCACACACTCTCCGGCAGTCACCACCCTCCCACATGCACACACTCTCCGGCAGTCACCACCCTCCCACATGCACACACTCTCCGGCAGTCACACACTCTCAGGCAGTCACCTACCTCCCATGTCACACTCAGGCAGTCACCACCCGGCTTCCACATGCACACAATCAGGCAATCACCCATCCCATGTCATGTCACACACACAATCAGGCAGTCGCCACCCTCCCATGTCATGTCACACACAATCAGCCAGTCACCACCCTCCCATATGCACAAAATCAGGCAGTCACCACCCTCCCATGTCATGTCACACACACAATCACACTGTTATGGACCCTAAGCTAATGCTTATACAGTTTCTACAGTTTGTCTGATCTCCTCTTTGTCTTCTCTTTGTCTTGTCTTCTTGTCTTGTCATAGGTGGGGGCTGATCTGGAATGCACCTGAGGAAGAAAAGACTAAGCGATGAACAATTGGCAAACTGACCCGGCATGGCTAATGGAGTACTACTCACCAAGTCACAGAAGCTTTCAGATCCTCCCCAAGTCTCAGCAGCTCAGATCCTCCTCATCAGCACCTTCTACCCAAGCAACCACACATGTCTGGACATAACTAACAAGATGCTTAACTAACCACACATGCAGTAACAGTGACAAATCATTACACAGTGAAACATGTCTGGGAGGCCAACCAAATGTAAAGGGTGCATGCATGCAACACATGCATATTTCAAAATGATCACAGACACAGCAGTTCTTTAGTTCACAAATGCAGTAGCTCTTTGATCACAGACGTTCTTCTGATCACAGTGAGACTCAACCAGCAAGGTAGTGTAGGATGTGGAACTCTTGTAGGACGACTGGTGAGGTAGTGTAGGATGTGGGAACTCTTGTAGGACGACCGGTGAGGTAGTGTAGGATGTGGGAGCTCTTGTCGGACAACCGGTGAGGTAGTGCAGGATGTGGGAACTCTTGTAGGACGACTGGCGAGGTAGTGTAGGACGTGGGAACTCTTGTAGGACGACTGGTGAGGTGGTGTAGGATGTGGGAACTCTTGTAGGACGACCGGTGAGGTAGTGCAGGATGTGGGAGCTCTTGTAGGACAACTGGTGAGGTGGTGTAGGATGTGGTAACTCTTGTAGGACGACCGGTGAGGTAGTGCAGGATGTGGGAGCTCTTGTAGGACGACTGGTGAGGTAGTGTAGGACGTGGGAACGCTTGTAGGATGACTGGGGTGAGGTAGTGTAGGATGTGGGAACTCTTGTCGGACGACCGGTGAGGTAGTGTAGGATGTGGGAACTCTTGTAAGACGACCGGTGAGGTAGTGTAGGATGTGGGAACTCTTGTGGGACGACCGGTGAGGTAGTGTAGGATGTGGGAACTCTTACAGGATGACTAGTGAGAACTGGAATCTCTTGCAGGACAACTGGTGAGGTAGGGCATGATGTGGTAGCTCTTGCTAACGGAGCACAGGTGTGGGCTTGATGATCTGGAACACACCTGAGGAAGAGAAAAGACTAGCAATGAACAATTTGCAAAATGACCCTGCATAGCTAGTAGAGTACTACTCACCTAGTCTTAGAAGACATCCGCTCCTCCTCAACAGCTCCTCCTCTCTGAGTTTCACAACTCATGCAGAAGTGCGCATGCTTCACGTGAATGGTTCACCGATTTTTTTTTTCAAAATGATTAATATTGGGGGCTTCTCTTCTATTCTTTTAGCCAGAGCCTATCGCCAGAGCCTGGTAAACACTCAACCACAATGCAAACAATGGTGATGGTGAGGGAATGAATGAGATGGTGAATGAGATAGTGGGAGATGAATGGGGTGATTTTTTTTTCAGTATGAGATAGTGAGATGAGATGATTTTTTTTTCCGTATGAAATGCTGTCAGTACGATGTGAAGCTGTCACAGCTGGTGTCAATGGGCACAAGTTCACTCGAGTCGTTTTGATTTCGATCGGCATTAACTTTCAGTTGCTCTGCTGCTGCGAACTAGAAAGCATTTTGGTTCCTTGGTCAGGTGCTCAACAGGTAAGACTAGTGGTGAGAAAGAGAGAGATATGGGATGTCGAGACATCAGCAACTTTTGGAAGTAAGTGAGCACACAACTCAGTTCTTCAGATCACAAAGGCAGCAACAGACTCCAGAACATGTTTGAGCAAGTGACAACCGGCAAGTGTAATGTCTGGAACATTTCGAACATGATCGGCAGTATATGTGACTGCACCCGGTGAGAACTCAGATCGGACGACAATCAGTAGCACAAAGCGATAAGAGTCTCCATAACATATCGACCAGCAACTGTTTCGTACCTCTGGAACATTGTGGACCGGATCAGCATCGTACGTGATCAACGACTGCACCCAGTAAGAATTCGGATCGGAAGAGTCAGTTGCAAGATGTCCGTCCAGAGGTAGACAGCATGACAGCAACATGAGAGGTATGATGGTGATTTTTTTTTCAATATGCTTACAAAGAGGAGTAAAAAATACAATGGCCTACATTCAAAAGGTTGTGTCCTATGAATAGCATTACAGTGAAAATGAAAATGCTAGTAAGTGGTTGGGACCAGGAATGGCTCAAGGTTAGCTTCTTCTTTTTTTTTGCCCCATCTTTTCTCTTTTTCACAAAATGCATAATACATAATATATGGTTGGCAGCAAATAATAGAGATTGAGAGATTATAAGATACAAATAGGGAGAGAGAAAGGGGTTACAAAAGAGACATACAGTGGCTTACAGACATAACAGATAACAGACTGGAGTACAGTGACTTGAACGAAGAAACTCACAGACACAAAAGTTCCATCCGTTATCGAATCAAGTCTTTCTTCACAACACGTCTTCTTTTGTAAGTTCATCATATATCGGAAATCATGTCTCAGCAAATCGGGATCGGATCAAGTCACAGCACATCTTTTTTTTTCTTTTTCTTTTTTTCTTTTTTTTCTTTTCTTCTTTTGTAACTCCATCGCACATTGAAAATCAAATTGGAAATCAAGTCATAGCACTTCTTTTTTTTTTTTTTCGTTTTTCTTCTTTTTTCTTTTCCGTCTTTTCGTCAAAATCAATCAACTCCCAGGAAGTGGGGAGTAGGAGGACGGTGGATGGAGCCTCCTCTGTGTGCCAATCCTCAGGAAGTGAGGGAGGGCACCCGTGCTGTGGGCCAGGCTAGCTCTCCGAACTCAGGCTGCCGTCACAAGTCCTCACCGCACCTTGGAGCCACAGTACCAGGTTCGAGCTGGCGAGTAGGATCTCTCCTGTTCAGTGGATCGCTAAAGTCCCAGCGAGCACCCAGTAGGCAGGCACATCTCCAAGGAGGAACCCTGCAAGCTTGCACTATCCACTGCCATTAATTGTCCTCACCGCACCTTGGAGCCACAGTACCAGGTTTGAGCTGGCGAGTAGGATCTCTCCTGTTTGGTGGATGGCTAAGGTCCCAGTGAGCACCCAGTAGGCAGGCCCATCTCCAAGGAGGAACCCTGCAAGCTCACACTATCCACTACCACGTCCTTGGGCCACCCCTTAAACCCACGGAGAAAAACCCAGGGAGTAAAACCTACACAAAAAAATCCCCGGGAAAAAATGCATGGGGAAAAACTCATGGACGTACCTCTTACTTACAAGAGAACACACACCCAACCCTCCAAGCCAAGCCATGCACTCTCACACCCTCACTCACTCCCTTATGCACCCACCCACCCAGGCACCCACCCTCCCAGGCACCCACCCACCCAGGCACCCACCCACCCAGGCACCTACTCACTTGCTTACTCACTCACCGACATGCACACATTCCCAGAACTACCTGCCTAACAAGAACATGTACTGGACAGACAGGAACTGGACTGACAGGTACTGGACTGACATGTACTGGACTGACGTGTACTGACATGTACTGGACTGACATGTACTGGACTGACATGTACTGAACTGACATGTGTATGTGTGTGTGTGTGCATGTGTGTGTATTTGTGTGTGCATGTTAGTGACATTGTGTCAGGTGTACAGCTTGTGTGTTAGGGTGTACGCTTGTGTATGAGTGCATTGTTTGTGTGTGTGTGTGTGTGTGTGTATGTGTATGTGTGTGTGCATTGTGTGTGTACATTGTGTGTGTAGATCTGCCTTGACCACTCTTCGTCACATAGTTTCGCCTGTCAGGTCATTTCTAAAGCAGCCGCTGAAACACATGCACACTCCAAAGTTACCCATTCCTTGCTAAGGCTCAAAAAAGGATCACGAAGGTCACAAAAATACTCATAGGAATGCAAGTGGGAGTTTTTAACCAGCCAAACCATGCAGCCACAGTTACTATCTTAGTTGGTTAGTTAGTTTTAGGTGGTGGTTAGTGTAACTTAATGTACCGGACAAGTGCACATAACATGATTAATACGCGACTCACGCGACATGATGTTTGTGTACGTGATGCGACTCAAGTGACATGATGTTGGTGTACGTGACTCACGTGACATGACGTTAGTGTACGTGACGTGACTCACGTGACATGACAATAGTGCACATTACGCGACTCACATGGATAATATCCATGACTCACATGGATACTATATGTGACACAACCAATATTTTGACACCACCACTTAGTGTACCCGACATTTATTTTAGTGTGGCTGGCTGGTATACATGCACATGCAAACACCCACATGCAAACACCCACTTGCATTCATATGAGGAGTAGTCACCTTCAAATGCTCAACAAAAGGGGAATGGTAACCTTGGAGTACAGATACGTTTCAGTGGCTGCTAGAGAAATGACCCGACAGGCGAAACTATGTGACGAAGAGTAGTCAAAGCAGATCTGCACACACAATGTACACAAACAATGCACAGTCACACACATACACGCACACACACCCACACAAACAATGCACTCATACACAACCGTACACCCAAACACACAAACTGTACACCTGACACAATGTCACACACATGCACACACAAATACACACACACATACACAATGTCACACACACACATGTACACACACAACCTGACACAATGTCACACACACACACACACCACACATACATACATAAACATATACATACACACAAGAAGGCTCCCTCCCACCTGCAACATTCCCTGAGGCTCCCACCCTTCCTTCAGAGACACAAATATGCTCCCAACCCACAACACCCTGGCCCAGCCTACAAAACCCTGGTGACATCACCGTCAACCACCTATAAGACCCTGGTTGACATCACCATCAACCACCTAAGACCCCAGTTGACATCACCGTCAACCACCTAAGACCCCTAAGACCCCGGTTGACATCACCGTCAACCACCTAAGGCCCTGGTTGACATCACCGTCAACCACCTGTGGTTGACATCACCGTCAACCAACCTGGTTGACATCACCGTCAACCAGGTGCCCAGAGCAATCGACATCACCGTCAATCACCCTGGGCCAGGAAGGACATGGCAGCTTCAAATGCTCGCTTACAATCCCCTCCCCTTCAATGGACCCACCCACCAGGTAACTCACCAGAGACCAAAGCCCCCACCTCCCAGGAGGTCACCTACGGTTGTTACTGTGGCTCTCCAGCTTGGCTCGGACAACATGACAGCTTCAAGTGTTCGCTCACAGAGTCCTTCCCCTTCGATGATTCCACCCACCAGGCAGCTCACTGGAGACCAAAGCTACCACCTCCCAGAAGATCACCTACTGTTGTAACTGTGGCCCCGCAGTGTGGGTTGGACGAGTTAAGGCAGCCCTGCTATCCCCCCTAGCCTGGCCCGGCCTGCACCTGGAATAGAAAGAAGAGTGATGCTTTGTAAATGATGCAGATGGAAACACATCTGGACTGTGGTTACATCACAAATCATATCCAGGCTGAGCATTCACTTTGTACCATCCTCTCCAGCTATGTACACATGTACTCTACACTAGGTGCACACCAAGCTAACACAAAGTAGAGAGTCAGCCTTACCTTACTGCCAGTGCAGGTCCACGGAGTGATCCTCCGAATCGCACCAAAAGCAATAGTGCCTAGGTGCCCATCTAGGGAACTTTTTAGGAGGAGGGCGGGGGGGAGCTGGTGTCCATAGACGTGATCTTGGGGACATGGGCGGTGATTTGGCCATCCGCTAATATGTGTGCATGCATGTGTGTGTGTGTGTGTGTGTGTGTGTGTGTGTGTGTGTGTGTGCGTGTGCGTGTGGAGATGGGGAAGAGGGCAAGTAACAGTGTTCATATGTGCAAAGAGCTGAGGTATAGTCAAGTGATAGCAAAATATCATGTATAGATCTAGATTTAGACCAGGCTAGGAAATTAAGGCTGGAATCCTTAAGATGGTTACAATACCATGGTAACTTAGCTGAAGCTTTGCATGTGACTACACTAGTTATGGCCAGCTAGATGTAATGTAGAGCTACAGGTACATGGCTTGTGAACTTACCAATTGCAAGTTCTCCTCCTCGTTATCACTTGACAGGAGGACTGAGATGTTGTCCTCCGGAGTCACCTTTGGCCTCTTCCTCAGTGGTGGGCTCCCTTCATCCCTGGGGTTCTGGAGGAGAAAAAAAAAATTTTTTTGAAAAGCTGTAATACCTAACATATTTCTTGTTGGTACGGTCAACCCCCCCCCCCCCCCCCCCCCCCCCCCCCCAACACACACACACACACACACTCTCTCTATGAAGGCTTCTTTCATGTTGTAATGTACACTACCAACATATCTGGTACAGTGTAGCTACTTACATTGGGGGTGCTTGTAATAACAGGATCGAACTCCAGCTCCTCCTCTGTCTCCATTGCCCTTTTCCTCACACTGATGGTTGTGTGGAGAGGTGGTGTAAGTTGCATTGACTTCAAACTATAGCTGGTGACCTCTGATGGGGATGGTGACAGTGGAGCTGGGGATGGGGGGAGAGGAGAGAGTATCAGCTGTGGAGGTTGGTGTACCAGCGTGAGCTCCATGGACTTCAAACTATAGGTGGTGATTTCTGATGGGGATGGGGACTGTGGAGCTGGGGATGGGGACAGTGGAGCTGGGGATGGGGACAGTGGAGCTGGGGATGGTGACAGTGGAGCTGGCGATGGTAACAGTGGAGCTGGGGATGGGGGGAGAGGCTGGAGAGGAGGCAAAGTGGAAATAAAGTTATTTTCTGAACTCAAGTTGGTAACAGTCTAACTTTCTATGCTAGCTAGTTCCTCTGTACACTTTCACCTTTGTCTAACTTTCTAGCTCAGAATGTATACATGCAATGAATTAATAAAGCTGACTTACTTCTTCCTCCTCTTCCCCCTCTTCGTCATCACCATCTGACCACTCTGGTGGCTCTTCTCCCTCCGCGACTGCCCAGACCCTGTCTTCCCGCTTCTTGAGCGTCCGCCTGATATCAGTGATGGCAAGCTGTGTGTGCAGGTGTGTACAAGAAAGTAAATCATACATGTATATATGTTACAATTCAACCTCCCCCTCCTCCACACCAACAATACTCATCTTCTTGTCAACTAGTATACTGCTATACGTACAACTACACAACAACATACAACAAAGATACTCACAAACTCATCCTCATCGTGAGAGGGATGGAAGGGCCTGTTATGCCGGGCATCATAATAGATCTTGTACATCTGGGTGGCACTCCTTTCCTCCCGGTCAGCAAGGTTTTTGATGATAGCTTCCAGGCCCTCCACATCCCTCTCAAGGTAGGCCACCCTCTCCCGCAGGTTGGCCACCTCCACTTTGAGGGCAGCCTCACCCCCTGTCAAGCTTCCCAGCTCTAGCAATTCTGCATGGAAGGAAGAAGACAAGAGTTGATGTCAGTGAACAATCTATATACAGGCTAAGGCGGGTGCATGGACAGATTGTCTATCACTACTTGCTTTGACCTCGCTTCCCCACATAAACTGGTACATGAGTCAAAGATGGTCCCATGTGGATCTGTTCAAGGAGCACACTAATCTAGTCTTTGGCTTTTCATATATTAGGTTATGTTAGGAGTTAGGGAAATCAAATGTAAGTTTTTCCTACCTGGGAAAGGGGGGGTGCCCCAGGGAAGAACATCCTCCACCACCTCGTCCTTGGGGATGTTGTGCACCTTTTGCAGGTGGCGGAGGATGTTTGCGACCTGCTGCTTGGCCATCAGCCGACCCTCATCCCTGTTCTCTGCCGTCTTTCTCAGTCCCCAGATATTCACACGATAGGGGGTGTGAGTGCCAGTACAGCCTTCTAGCTGGCACCAAAGATCACCTGCCTCATTAGCGTATTTGAGCAGGTGGTTCTCCATCTCTTTGACTGTCATCTGCACAAATGAAGCAATGGTACAAGACAGTGACAAGACTGTACAGATTGTGGTTATTACAGGAGTGTGTCCCCTCTCTCTTTCTCCGTGCACCACCGACCTATACCCCCCAGGCTCTTCCCTCCCCAGCTTGCCTCTCAGCCTGCCCTCCCCACACATGCATATATGTACACACAACCCTTGTAGCAAAACCGTGGGAAATTTAAGCACACAATTTTGATGCAAAAAGACTACATAATTATATTTTTGTACAGATTGTGAAAATAGCAAAGTATTTTTGCATCAAAATCTCTAGAAAATGTCCCCCTCTCTTCCAACAGGCAGCCCACCCCTCCCACTCTTGGCATACACACTAGCAACACCGCGGGAAATTCAAATAATTTCGGCTAGCGTAGCAAACTTACGGCGCAGGGGGGTCGCTGCGGCTGCTGCCGACGCTGCTGGCGGCACTGACGTGGGGGCTGAGTACGCCTTGATGCCATCTCCACTCTGAAATGATTCACCGAAGAGAAGGGGAAAGTCGTAGAAGGTCGCAATGAGATATGACTGAACACCGGAATAAACCTGAAAAGAAAGAACAAGGAGCATGCCAAACCTTTACCCCCCCGTTTCCCGCCTGTTTCAAACCAACCAACCAATCAGATTAGCTTTAAATCAACCAATCAGCTTGAAGGACGTTCCGGCTTGTAGTCTCATTCCCAGTCCTCTTTCCACATCCTGCGCTAGTCTCGTGCCCAGACCAACTTGTATGGAGGGTCTGGGGACGAGACTACAGTCATGTAAGTTTCTGAAGGAGTTTTGCAACTATCACATGGATGGCCCTTCTGCCTTATTCATCACAGCCAACATTTATTCTATGCTTTTGGAATGCGTGCGTGTGTTCGAGTGGGGTGCATAGTGTGTTATCACATTCTGTACATATTGTATCAAGATGTATAGTATATCTGTCATCAGGTTGTGCTTGGATGAATGACACCATAGCACACTCATACCTAGAATATAACAAAAAAATTATAAAGATCGTCCTTAATTCAATCCAACTTCAGAACTTTCAAATATTGTGCATAATATTTAGTTGCATGTTGAGTGATATGGTAACTATCGACTGAAGCCACCTCCTGTCATAATTACTGGCCTGCCTGTCATTACAGTTGGGAAGAGTTGATGGTTTAATATGAACACTAGGACAATCAAGACATAACTTGAGCATAGCATGTTCCATACAGTCATGAGTACAGAGATAGAAAAGCTGAATGCATCTGGAAACAAAACTGTTACAATGAAGAGAAGGGTGGCTAGCATTTCTTGCTAAGCTTGAGTATAATATAGTTCGGGTGCGGAGCAGGACCCTGAGAACTGCTTGTACACTTGGTAACAGTGTGTGTGTTGTGAGTCACAACCCATTCTGAGGGACTAGGTAGTTCATCGCTGGGTGTGGAAGGTGGCGTAGAGAGAGGCGTGGCAAGTGTTGAGGAGGAACTGAGTGGAGTATGCGATTTGAGTGTGGTCATGTCAGGGAAGGAGAAAGAAGAGGAGAGGTGGACGGGAGTAATTCTGAGTGGAGGAGGAGGCGGGACAGGGTTCTGTAAGGCATCTAGGTCTTTTTCTCCCAGTGGGAACACCTGGGGGCACCAGGGGAGGACCTCGGGGACAGATGGCTCCATCTCCATTGCAAGTGTTGGGGAAACAAGAGTCTTGCGTTGCTGTTTGCCTTTGCTGGTGAAAGGTTTCGGACTGTTCATCAGAACGCTTCCATCCGGGGTAGAAGCTAGGGATTGCGGTCGGCTATGTTTCCGCTGGCCACCAGAGATGAAGTTCAGGAACCGTTTCTTTTCTCCTGTCTCACATTTTTCATGACGCTTTGCAAATGTTTCGTCACTCATGTCCTGTGTGTGTGTGTGTGTGTGTGTGTGTGTGTGTGTTTGTGTTTATTATGTAGAGAAATGGAGATACTGAAATTCATCTCTACCCAACTATTGAAGTGCTAAGTGAAGCAAGCCAGGTCAGCAACTGTTGTGGGTGGGATTTGAAGAGGTACAAATTGTAGCAAAACCAGTGCATCTGAATGGCACGGCACACTGCAGGCAGGACGAGTTATGTGCACACAACATCATATATACCTGAAGCTGGTCAATGAGTCTACTCAGAAGTGCAGGAGGGGGGGGGGGTCTAAAAACGCTAGCAAACAAACCCCACAATGCAGGTGAACGCCTAACTTTCACAACTATGTACTCACCACATTTACCAACACACCGCCTCAGAAGATTGCTTGTTAAACACTGGCACCTCATCGAGAAATCCCCGCTACTTTCCAGACTCTTCCCAAATAGACCCACCATAGCCTCAGGGCCAGAGAGGGAGGGGAGCAAAAGTTGCATGTTAGAGAGAGCAACACCCTATGTTGTTGCACTTTACCTCCCGGGAATACTGATGGTATAGATGATGCTTGTAGGAAGAAATGAACAAGCATAATACTGATGGTATAGATGATGCTTGTAGGAAGAAATGAACAAGCATAATACTGCGGATATTTGAAGAAATTGCTACAGCATTGGGTTAAATTGCTCACTAACATACACTCGAATACCACAGTATATAGTGTGCTAGTATGGTGTAGTGACAACTGAACAGTTTACCAGATTGCAAGCCTCATCTGTAGTCCTAGGAATGTCACTGAAGTCAGGTTGTCTACACTATAACATAGAAGAACGCCATTACACACTAGGTATGAAGTCCTTCACTAATACTGAAAAGTCCATCTGTACTTATGCTCATATGCCATCCTAACCTGTGTTATTTTGTTCAGCTTCGGTATTTTGGCCTAAAAGCCAGCTTATGATTGTTAATACGTCTGCACAAACCATTTAGTGAGGTTGTATTTGTTAGTGCTTATTCGTCCCACCAACCCCCTTATGGGCAGATGGCAGACATAATTTATAGGGGCATTGACTGAAAGAAGAGAGTCGGGTGTTTGATTACCTCTAAAAACGTCTTGAACACACGTCTCTGTAGACTGCACAGTTACAATTTGCGTGTGTCAAATCTCTAGTAACCCCCAGCAAGGAATTTGATTCTAGGGTAGGCCAGCCATTGACATTTGAATCCACACCGCCCGTGCCGGTAGGGGGCATAACAGTACATTGATTATTAGGTCAATTTAGGTGCATAGTAACTTACTACAAAATGCAATAAGAACTACGATAAGACTGGCAGAATGGCAGCTTAACAGAATGGCAGGACGGCAGAATGGCAGCTTAACAGAATGGCAGGACGGCAGAATGGCAGGACGGCAGAATGGCAGGACGGCAGAATAGAATGGCCCTTCTGGCTTCTCGGCTTCCGTATTACGTTCCATGGTTGGGCGTAACCCCATCCAGACCGCGCCTACATATCATGTGTAGGCTACGCCCCCTTGCCATCACGGGTCGAGATGCAGACGCAGTTTCAGTATCATCCAGGGTTTGGCAGCGAAATTTCATCTGAGGCATTGCCTGATGCTTTGCCAAAGGGGCAGGTAGGGTGGGGTAGCAAATCATCTATTCTGGTCTCGTTCCCCGACTATTTTTTCGCCCTCTGCTTGCGAGAAATAGTTGGGGAAGGAAAGTACCTTGTAAGGCCGACCTTCTTCTCAGAACAATCCCCAGGTGTGTCCCTATGGTCTGGTCTGCGAGCAGCTCTCAGGTTCTGCCTTCACCGCCCCTAGAGAGACAAATAGGAGAAGGTGGGTTGCCTCCACTGCCTGTCCCGCTTATGGTGACTCCCCTCCCTCCTCTCCCTGCAGTTGGCTCTATCGCATTCAACCATCCGTGAAGCATCTACCCTTCCAGCCTCTTCCTCAGCAGACTAATCTCACCAATAACTTTAGCAAGTGGCCACCCAACCCTAACCAGGTTTGCACTAGTTTAGCCTAGTCACACAAGCCACACCATTCGCAGGGAGGAAGGCTTTACTAGTCTCACAAGCCACACCATTCACAGGGAGGAAGACTATACTAGTCTCACAAGCCACACCATTCGCAGGGAGGAAGGCTTTACTAGTCTCACAAGCCACACCATTCACAGGGAGGAAGGCTGTACTAGTCTCACAAGCTACACCATTCACAGGGAGGAAGACTATACTAGTCTCACAAGCCACACAATTCGCAGGGAGGAAGACTATACTAGTCTCACAAGCCACACCATTCACAGGGAGGAAGGCTCTACTAGTCTCACAAGCCACACCATTCACAGGGAGGAAGGCTCTACTAGTCTCACAAGCCACACCATTCACAGGGAGGAAGGCTATACTAGTCTCACAAGCCACACCATTCACAGGGAGGAAGGCTATACTAGGGTTAGGCTATACTAGTCTCACAAGCCACACCATTCACAGGGAGGAAGGCTATACTAGTCTCACAAGCCACACCATTCACAGGGAGGAAGGCTCTACTAGTCTCACAAGCCACACCATTCACAGGGAGGAAGGCTATACTAGTCTCACAAGCCACACCATTCACAGGGAGGAAGGCTATACTAGGGTTAGGCTATACTAGTCTCACAAGCCATACCGTTCACAGGGAGGAAGGCTATACTAGGGTTAGGCTATACTAGTCTCACAAGCCACACCATTCGCAGGGAGGAAGGCTTTACTAGTCTCACAAGCCACACCATTCACAGGGAGGAAGGCTGTACTAGTCTCACAAGCCACACCATTCACAGGGAGGAAGGCTCTGGTTGCACTACAGCTGACAAATTGTCACATTATCGAGCCATGCTGTTATAGGGAATAAGACGCTGACATCAACATGACGTAATTGCTGCTCCATGACAACAGATGCAATCTGTGAAGAGCGCGGATCTCATTGGTCACTGCAAGTTTCTGCCCTGGTGACACCTAGATGGTTGCAGCATGACCAGACCCTTTCTTCCTCCGCAAAGGGTGTGGTTTGTGAGGCTAAGTTTACCACTAGTTCACAGCCAATTCACTTGTGTTGCACAGCTTCGTTGGAGCCCTTTTGTCCTTCCAGACAAGAAGACTGACTTTGTGGAGGTAAACACGTTCTGTGCCTGTTTCTGAATCATTCACTTGTCCCTCTCAACATGGCTAACCTTGTGTATCGACACTGTAGTTGATAGCTTTGACAGGTGCTGTGTCAACCTTCACTGTTCTCCGCAGGGTCTGGCAACTGTGTGTGGTGCAGGCAACCCAAAGACACGCGATGGTGTTGCTGTGCACATCTACACATGCAACACCTCCATGGGGGACAAGTGTTTCTACAATTCTGATGGAGACTTTCTGATCGGTGAGTTGACTGACAGCCACACACTCGCCGCAGACAAACAGTCTGGTTCAACTGTCTCCTGCAGTGCCCCAGGAGGGAAGCCTACACATTCTCTCTGAGTTTGGACAGCTTCACGTGAGACCAAATGAAATTGTCATTCTCCAGGTATGTGTGCTCGTAGTCCAGGTCTTCGCCTCACTTCTAATTTTTTCCATTGTGTGAAATGGGAGAATGGTCTTATCTGTCTTCCTCTGTAGCAAGGTATGAGGTTTATGGTGAATGTGTCTGGCCCCTCACGTGGGTACATTCTGGAGGTGTTTAATGGCCACTTCCAGCTGCCCAACCTGGGACCCATTGGTGAGGGAGTGTTGTGATAAGGACAGTTCTGTGGTCTGGGAGGGCAATAGGCAGTAGAAGGTTGCATGCCTGTGCACCTCCTTGTGACCCTACAGCATCATGGGGAGTCCACAGTCCTGCTATTCCTGTAGCTCGTAGAGCAGGTTTTCCTACTCCCTACAAATAAAAACAACACACTTGTATTCAACTATAGAAGAGGCTTTTTGCCCAGGGTCCGGTCCACTTCACACACACACACACACACACACACACACATACACACACACACACACACACACACACACACACACATACACACACACACACACACTCACACACACACACACACACACACACACACACACACTAGGAGCAAATGGCCTTGCTAATCCGAGGGATTTCCTCTGCCCAGTGGCATGGTTTGAAGACAGAGAGGTGGCCAACCACGGGTACACGGTTGTGAACAAGTTTCAGGGAGCCCTCTTCACTGCTAAGCAGGTATGTACTTCTACCTAGTTAGTGAATAGAGCTTGATCGCCAGTCTGTCTCTTTCTGTAGGGCCACTCCCCATTTGATGTGGTGGCCTGGCACGGGAATTACTATCCCTATAAGTATGACCTCAGCAAGTTCATGGTCATCAACGCTGTCGCCTTTGACCATGCGGTGAGCATCCCTCCACACACACACACACACACACACACACATTCATTTCTCCCACTTGGGGTGGAGCACGTACAGATGAACTGGACAGCAGGGTTTTGTTACCATAGTGACCATACTTCTCATGCTCATGAATATGATGCATAGCTGACTGTGCCCTAGTAACAGCCTCATTTCATTTGCTTGTTTAAAATGATGCTGCTGACTCGGCAGAACCAAGAAAACCCGTAGTCAACCCTTTACTCATTGGGGGGGATTTGAGACTATTGCTAGAGTGGCTGTAAGGTGCAATTCCTTCCGTTGTCATGTGAAGTGATACAGCAAATTTCAGCACCTCTGCAACAAGTGCACCACACTTGCTAAACCACAGCTAAGTGTTTTTTACCTGGCTTCTAATAGTGAAGCCATACTCTATGCAGTAACTTTACCTAATTGTGGTTTAGTAGAGTTGTGCCCTACGTTGCAAAGGTGCAGAAATTTGCTGTACACACACTGGCAGCAAATACTGATAGGTTTTGGCAGGGTTCTCGCTAGAAATCTACTTCCAGATGGTGCATAGTACAATAGCTAGGCAGGTGTGAAACGCCCTCTCTACACACCACTATTGAAATGTTAAGTGGGAAGCCAGGATAGTAACTGCTATGGGCAGGGTTTAGGAAGTGGTGCTCTTACCTAAATTTACCACAAGCATCCAAATGGTGCTGCAATTAACAAAATGTGCAACCATCTGCTAAAGCCCTAGCGAGAATCCTGGGTTTTGGATGACCATTTCCAAAGATCGGTAGGATTACTAGGATACCTGTTCCAGCCTCAATCAGTTTGTGACATATCGCTCTTACAATATGACCATTCCCTCTGCAGGATCCCTCCATCTTCACAGTGTTGACCTGCCCAAGTACAACGCCAGGAGTGGCCATTGCTGACTTTGTCATTTTCCCTCCTCGCTGGTGTGTGCAAGAGCACACCTTCAGACCACCCTGGTACCATAGTAAGTAGCATCAATGGTAGACTCAATCAGTCTTCAGACCACCCTGGTACCATAGTAAGTAGCATCAATGGTAGACTCGATCAGTCTTCAGACCACCCTGGTACCATAGTAAGTAGCATCAATGGTAGACTCAATCAGTCTTCAGACCACCCTGGTACCATAGTAAGTAGCATCAATGGTAGACTCAATCAGTCTTCAGACCACCCTGGTACCATAGTAAGTAGCATCAATGGTAGACTCGATCAGTCTTCAGACCACCCTGGTACCATAGTAAGTAGCATCAATGGTAGACTCAATCAGTCTTCAGACCACCCTGGTACCATAGTAACTAGCATCAATGGTAGACTCGATCAGTCTTCAGACCACCCTGGTACCATAGTAAGTAGCATCAATGGTAGACTCAATCAGTCTTCAGACCACCCTGGTACCATAGTAAGTAGCATCAATGGTAGACTCGATCAGTCTTCAGACCACCCTGGTACCATAGTAACTAGCATCAATGGTAGACTCGATCAGTCTTCAGACCACCCTGGTACCATAGTAAGTAGCATCAATGGTAGACTCAATCAGTCTTCAGACCACCCTGGTACCATAGTAAGTAGCATCAATGGTAGACTCAATCAGTCTTCAGACCACCCTGGTACCATAGTAAGTAGCATCAATGGTAGACTCAATCAGTCTTCAGACCACCCTGGTACCATAGTAAGTAGCATCAATGGTAGACTCAATCAGTCTTCAGACCACCCTGGTACCATAGTAACTAGCATCAATGGTAGACTCGATCAGTCTTCAGACCACCCTGGTACCATAGTAAGTAGCATCAATGGTAGACTCAATCAGTCTTCAGACCACCCTGGTACCATAGTAAGTAGCATCAATGGTAGACTCAATCAGTCTTCAGACCACCCTGGTACCATAGTAAGTAGCATCAATGGTAGACTCAATCAGTCTTCAGACCACCCTGGTACCATAGTAAGTAGCATCAATGGTAGACTCGATCAGTCTTCAGACCACCCTGGTACCATAGTAAGTAGCATCAATGGTAGACTCAATCAGTCTTCAGACCACCCTGGTACCATAGTAAGTAGCATCAATGGTAGACTCGATCAGTCTTCAGACCACCCTGGTACCATAGTAAGTAGCATCAATGGTAGACTCAATCAGTCTTCAGACCACCCTGGTACCATAGTAAGTAGCATCAATGGTAGACTCAATCAGTCTTCAGACCACCCTGGTACCATAGTAAGTAGCATCAATGGTAGACTCAATCAGTCTTCAGACCACCCTGGTACCATAGTAAGTAGCATCAATGGTAGACTCAATCAGTCTTCAGACCACCCTGGTACCATAGTAAGTAGCATCAATGGTAGACTCAATCAGTCTTCAGACCACCCTGGTACCATAGTAAGTAGCATCAATGGTAGACTCAATCAGTCTTCAGACCACCCTGGTACCATAGTAAGTAGCATCAATGGTAGACTCGATCAGTCTATCAAGCATTAATTTGAGGATTACAAGGCATCCAGTGATTGGGCCATACATCATGGTGGGTAATGTGTGCATGTCTGTCTTCCATCAAACCATTGCGCTTCTCAACCCTAGTCTACTTCATCACTTTGAAGGGTTGCATGAAAATTTGATTTTAGGTAACTCCACCTCTTCCTCCTCAGGGAATTGCATGAGTGAATTCATGGGGCTGATCTATGGGGCGTATGATGCTAAGAAGGGGTTCCAGCCGGGAGGAGCCAGCCTGCACAGCATGATGACTCCACATGGTCCAGACGCTAAAGTCTTCAAAGAGGCAAGCCAGGCAGACCTGCGTCCAGTGAAGCTGGAAGGCACACAGGCTTTCATGTTTGAGTCCTCTCTGAGCATGGCCGTGACAGAGTGGGGAGAGATGGGCTGCCAGAGGCTGGACCAGGAGTACTACCAGTGCTGGCAGGACATCCCTAAGACATTCAACCCTAGCTGGAAGCCGGAGAAGGAGGAAGGGTAAGCATGTCCCAGAGATAGCAGGTTAAAGTCATGACAGTCTTTCAGTGGTGCATCCCTTCATCTTGTTCTTTCTATGCACACACACACTCTCAGAGTGTCCTACCTCTCACCTGTTGTTCAGGAGCGACCAGAGAAATAACATTTGCTGCTAGCTGTGTGCTAGGGTTAGCGCTTCATGCTGTTGGAGTGTCACCATTCTGCAGTTGTTAATTGACTTTGTATAGAGTATAGCCAGGCCCCTTTCAGAAAACTCGGGAAGGTCTGGGCACGAGAGTACGTAGAGTGTTTCTTCGTGGAGGAGGGAAGCAGCATAATCAAGCATATTTGCACCAATCAAATTGCTCATAGGCAATAGCCTGTGTGGGCGCTAAGGCGTGTGATAAGAGTTAACGCCCACAACGTTCAACCCCATGGCCCAGCACCGATCTATGGGGACGCAGGGCGCGCGCCGAAAATCTGGTCTGGGAACGAGACAAGCTAGTCTCGTGCCCAGACCCAACCCTCTCACGAGGAAAGGGTCTGGTGTCACAAGCCTGAATCCTTGGGCTTGCGGAAGTGTTGAAGCCTTGCAATTGTTAGTGTAGAATTACAAATTGATCAGTGTTGGATAATGAATCTCATAACACGCTTTGAGCGGTACGATTGAAGTACTTGTTCTCGCTTCCGCATTATTCCAATAAACGCTGCTCTGCGATTTCATTGGCCGCTCCAAGCTTCTGGAGCTAGCCCAAGCATTCCGACTTGTGACACCAGACCCCTTCTCCTCGCGTGAGCTGGGTGGGGTCTGGGCACGAGACTAGAGACAAGCCAAGCCAGCTGGTGGGTAATATTTAGAAACAGTGTGCGGCGCACCGGTGGCAATGGAGCTACTGTACCGAATACCGTTCGCGTTCCTGGAGGTAAGGGAGACTGTAAAACAGGTTTGATTTTAGTTTGGGTGGTTAGACTACCATCTGGCGGGCGTGCACTTGTGATAGCGGACCCGTGCCCTTCCTCAGGTGGTAGATAATTTGGATCATGGATAGTAGAGTGACACGTACTGTCTGTGATTGTCATCCCATCTAGCACAGCGGGTGCGCTGGGGTAAGCTTGGTCCTGATGTAGTGTACCTGTTCTGTATGCAGGTGCCTCATCTGCGCCTGAGAAAGCCAGGATTTGTGCGTGTGCCCTCTGCCATGGTGGTGTTTGGGCTGGTGCTGTGCTCATACTTTCTGGTGACGGCAGGCATCATCTATGATGTGATTGTGGAGCCTCCCTCCATTGGGTCTACCACTGATGAGCACGGCCACTCCAAGCCAGTTGCCTTCATGCAGTACCGTGTCAATGGCCAATACATCATGGAGGGACTGGCTAGCAGTTTCATGTACATTCTGGGAGGCTTGGGCTTCATCATTCTGGAGCGTTCCAACTCGGTTGGCCTCTCCAAGCTCCACCGCACCATGCTTCTCTCGTTTGGCTTCTTCTGTGTTGTCGCAGCATTCATTGCCTGCCGCATCTTCATGACCATGAAGCTACCGTAAGTCACACGCTTGTACACCACTAACATCGTTTAGAGAGACACTGAGATCCTGGTACATAGAGAGACCTTAATTGTTGTGTTGTGTGTGTATACCGTTTCTTTCTCACTACAGAGGATACTTGAAGTGACAGGGAACTGAACTCAATGTATTCACTGCTGTATACATGTAATGTTGAGAACATGAAAATGTGTTTGGTGCACATAATGTCATAGTTTGGCTTGCTGTTGGTCCTGCCAGCCACACAGCATGTCTGCGACCACATTCAGCCGGTCTTGTCCCCATACCAGTGGTCTCTGGTTCACTTGGAATGTGGGCACTCCACAGAGCCCTTCCTCAACTGCCCTGTAGGAAAGTAGACATACTGTGACACCAGTCCTGCTGGCACCGCCTACCCCTGTCACTCACCGGCTAGTGGTAGAGTGCAGTTTGCCCTTCATTTCTGCACTCTGTGCTTCATGGAGCAGTCTCCCAGCATCCCACCCTCCCTCTGCCAGGAGCTCACCAACAACCTGCCACCATATGTCAGTACAAGTGATGTTCTAAGGCACACAGTGCACCTATCACAACATACCTTCTCGTCCCCAATATCTTGGTTGTTTTCCCATGCAGCCACATCTGCAAGACAAAGACCATTTGCAGCAATATCCGTAGGACCTCCTCTTCAACAAATGGAGCCAGCACCAACTTACAGAGAGCCCTGATGAGCTTGGGGTCACACCTAGCAGCCAGAGTGACCCTCAGGGGAAGCACAGTGCGGAGGGGGAAGGCATCAGGCCAGCGCAGTGGCACATCTGCATACTCACACCAGTCACTGAGATCTTGTTGCATGTACCTCTGCTTGGCTTCACTCAGTACAGCAAGTGGAACCTACAGTTGAACATACCATCACAGGGAGCACCCTACCCTCCCACGGGGAGCACCGTACCCTCCCACAATGCAATTCTTACAATGGGAGTGCCAATCTGCTTAAAGAGTGCCCCCAGTAGGATGGGCACCCACTCAACCTCCACCCGCACTGGGGCCACACCCTCCAGGACACGCTGCAAACGCATGCACCCCACATATGCCCATGGGCTGGAGTAGTCAAAGAAGAAGGTGAGGCGTGCTCCACCAGCCGTCTGGGGGTACATCAGACGCTCTGGTTCTGCACCATGTAGACCAAGGGCTCGCTCCACAAGAAAGAGCCGGTCTGTGCCCCAGTATAGCCGCCCTCCCACATAAAAACTGAAAAACAACAAATTTCAGTATCAGTCAGAATGTCAGTCAGTAAACTCCACCATATGCTGTCACCACAGTCTATACACTGTATCACTATATACTTGTTTCCATGCGTACCTTGGGACTCCAAATGCTCCTCTTTCTGCAGCCTCAGCAGTGTTAGCTCTTAGCAGTTGTGAGGCCTCATCTGAGTTTACAAGTTGTGAGGCATCCATTCCATGGGGAGAGGCCAACTCCTGCAGCACAGACAGATCGGCCACATCCCGATCCTCACACCAATAAGCCTGCAGCAACGACAGGGAACATGCTATCAACCAGGGTTTTCCTAACCCCCTTCCCTGATCTTACCTGATAGAGGTCATGTGAGAGAGATGCTCGCAGCTGGTTGTCTGCAATACCTGCTAGCATCCTCATGGCATACACAGTCTTCTGTGGATGGTATGAGGGCTCTCGATAGGGAACCTTCAGCCGCCGCGTCTGCCTGTGAAGGTCTGAGAGAAGGATGACAGCGGCAGAGTAGGGAGGGCAGGCAGTACGGGTCTACTCACCATCTCCAGTGATCCGTAGCTTGGCAGGACTCATGACATCCATAGAAGAGCCCCCCTTACCCTGTGGGGCTCGGGTAGCCTCGTACAGCCCACCTGTAACAATGATGGGGCACATCACAGCATGCAGGCAGAGCAGAGCACATCGCATCTGCCTAGCCCCTTCAGTTCTCGCGTGGCTTGGCAGAGTGTAGCCTCGCAAGAGTAGGCCATACCTAATAGAACAGGTCTCCAAGTGACGATCGCGTTGGCTCGCTTCCCCATTCCCTCCACCAGGCGACTGGCCATGTACGCGAACGGACACACCACATCGTAGTAAAACACAACGCTGCTCATCTTCACCACTGGCACTGAACGCACCAGAGTGGAGTGGGGGTGGAGCTCGTCAATGAAGCACGTGCAAAGATTTCATGGATTTCAGGTTTGCAACTGTTATTAAGATCTCTGAGTTTAAACTAACTCTAATCACGTATCATTTCTGGTAATGCAGAGTCTTACAGCCCGCCGAGTATTTGGCCAAATTTTTGGTAAGGCCTTTCATTCTGTCCCACTATTGAGGAGGCGTCTCAGAATTATTGACTTGTTCTGTGCAGGGGCATGAGGTCCGAACAGATGGGAGGGGTACACACACAGCCAGACACACTACCATCAACACTGGTAATAGACAAACAGACATCTGAGGGAAATGAACGTGATGTGTGTCATCTCCCCCCTCCAGGTTCCATATCCACAGCAGACGGTTCCGCACTTGTGCATTCAGGAGACACTGTGGTCCTGTGTGGTGTAAAAGCAGTAAGCTCACCTCCCACCGTCGCTGTCACACTGTCACACAGTTCCACCATCACTGTCCCACCATCACTGTCCCACCATCATGCTGTCCCACCATCACACTGTCCCACCATCACACTGTCCCACCATCACACTGTCACACTGTCCCACCATCACACTGTCTCACCGTCACACTGTCCCACCGTCACACTGCCCCACCGTCACGCTGTCCCACCATCACTGTCCCACCATCACACTGTCCCACCATCACACTGTCCCACCATCACACTGTCACACTGTCCCACCATCACACTGTCTCACCGTCACACTGTCCCACCGTCACGCTGTCCCACCGTCACGCTGTCCCACCATCACACTGTCCCACCGTCACACTGTCCCACCATCACGCTGTCCCACCGTCACACTGTCCCACCGTCACTGTCCCACCGTCACACTGTCCCACCATCACACTGTCCCACCATCACACTGTCCCACCGTCACACTGTCCCACCATCACACTGTCCCACCATTACACACCTGATTCTCTTTCCTCCAGGAGCTAGCCAACCCCGCAGTGAGCAGCCCCTCCCAGGGCTATCTTGGTGAGCATGCAGTTGTCCGTCACTTGGCTGGATGCCTGTCACATTCACTCCTCTGTCACAGTGTGCAATGTGGAGATCCCTCCCTGTTGCTCTGCCCATGTCTCCTCTGGCCCTCCCTCCTCTCGAACACAGGCACTCTCACAGTCACTGCAGGACACATTGCTCAGGTACACAACACTAACACGGCACATTGTTTGCAGACACTAACACAATTGGACCATCTTGCACACACACCCAGATCAGGGTGTCTCGATCCTGCTCAGCTTTGCATCTCACCAGGAAAGGTCAGCACATGACCCTCTACTGAGTGTATTCATGAGAGTTGATTGTCCCTAACTCTTTCTCCAGCTCTGCTGGGCACTGTATGTGGACGTGGTCTGTCTCTGTGATGATGGTAACCTAGGGGATGCCTCCGTCCTTGCTGCAACAGCTGCCCTGGCCAACAGTTGAGCAAAGCTTCTTTCCCCTTCCTTTCCCTTCACCCACCTTGTCCAGCGGTGTGACCTCCCTTCCCAATGCAGCCCACCTGCCAAGTGTCACAGTAGGAGATGCCCTACCCTCTCTATCCCTCCATCACCGCACTCCCCTACACTTGTCCTCACTACCACTGTCAGCCACCTTCGGACTTTTTCAGACGTCAGTCAACTCTGTGCTCCAGCACCAGCAGTGTAATTGTTTTACGGTCTCTCTGTCCCTGCAGTCACACTCTTCTGGACCCCACTGCTGAGGAGGAGAGGGTGTGCACTGGACAAGTCACAGTGGTCACTCTTAGCAGTGGCAAACTGTCCACAGTATGCAAGACAGGTACTAACAGCCTCTGCAGCACACTCAATGGTTTTACTGACTCCCCCCTCCCCACACATACACACAAGGTAACCCCAGCATCTCAGCTGACACCCTCCTGGAGCTCTGCCATGTCAGCCAACAACATGCCAGCACGCTCACACAACTGGTCAAGACAGCATTGAACTAATCTGTATACATTCAGCCACTGACAATAATTGACCACATACACAAAACACTGTCACTGCAGTCAGAATATTGGAATGTAGTTGTCAATCTTAGATCTGTGTCTCTGTGCGATGCACTCAGCGATCCAAACAATGTTGCGGCACTCTTGCTCCTTCAGACGAATGAAAGAGTAGAACACGCCAAAGTGGAACTGCTGCATGAAGGACTGCACATTAACCTCCACCTGCACAATGGGTTAACATGGTGTAAAGATCAGGGGGAGGGTAATTGCATGAAGGACTGCACATTAACCTCCACCTGCACAATGGTGTAAAGATCAGGGGGAGGGTAATTGCCACTACTTGCCTCTTTCTCAAAGAACTTATCCTCCAGTGTCTTCTCTCCAGGATTGGTGCCTGCCCCAGCAAAGATGGCTGCATACTCCTGCAGACGAGAGCAAGATTTGCTCATTTTAGACAGCTCTGAGCAACCTTGGCCTGTCACAACTTACAGGGTAAATGTCAGCCACGGCTTTGACCTGGTCATAGTCCTCACACTTGGCCAGCTGTGCAAGTCCCTCAGGATACAGATGGCCACATGTGGGATACAGCTTCTCACGATCATCCATCGTCAACTCGGTCCCAAATGAGTTGATAGTAATGATGAACGCACGCCGGTCTGCCTCAAACTAACAGAGAAAAACCAGTCGAGTGAAAGAGAATACACAAATGAGAATAGATTGCACACCTGCAGTATCCTTCCCATGACATCTGCCGTTGCCCCTCCCAACTTTTGGCAGAACTTGTAGAAGTCCTCAAGGTAAGCCTGAGCCAAGAGAAGAGGGCACACTCACATAAGAACGTTGGCTACACATCACATAACACGCACACACCTTGTAAAGTTTATTTCTGATGATCTCAATGTTCAGCTCGTCCAAGTCCGTCTGTGAAATGCAACCCTTGAAATAAGGAGCTGAGGGGATGAAAGAATAGCAGTAAGGTGATCCTTTACCCCTCCCTCCCTTCCCTTCCCTCCCTCACCAAGTGGTGTGTCCACCAACACAGCTTCGTACAGCTCAGCTGGAGTGTTTGCAATGTTCACAGACTCCATTTCCTCAAAGCTGCCCAGAGGGTGACACTTGGAGCGTAGCTCTGCAATCTGACGCTGATGCAGGGTACCCGTGATGAGTAAAATGATGTTGTCAATCATGTAGCTGTACCTGTACAGGGAAATAACAATTAGCCTATTCACAAGCACAGTCACCAACAACCACTGGCCCATTCAGTAAAACAAATACACTACAGTGCGGGGAGCAAAGAGCACACGTCTGCTTTGACTAGCAGAGCTCACGTAATGTAATCAAGAAATTTGGCGAGTGGCTGGGTGCACTGGTTGCGTATGTGCAGAAACTGGACCACAAGGTGGCTCCGCAGCTTATCATCAATGATAGCAACTGGAATGGGGCTTGGCTCATTCTGTAGGAAGTTGCCATAGTCAGTCCCCTGAAGCTGGGCCTTCAGGTCTGGAGACAAAGGCAGCGCAAGATGAATACACAACTGCACACAGTAACCAACTCTAAACTCGATAGTTCATATGTGGTCTAGATACAAGAGGAGTCTCGCAAAGGCAGACCCACTTCTGACTAGCAAGACTCCCTAACCCATATAACATACCTTCGATTGTCTCGCACTGCACCAGGTTCAGGTAGTCCGCCCTGCTCATGATCCCGGAGCGGAACCCGCGCACCAGCCCCTCCAAATACCCGTTGTCCACGTTGAAGAAGTACTCATCCATCTCCTACCATGCACCAATAGCTCGATCGAACAAACTGGTCATATGATCGAACATATAGTACATGTGACCGTGCATTGCATCATTGCGCGATTACATCATTAAACAACGCTACGCTGCGCGCGCCAACCACGCAATTGCAAAAGCGCAAGATGCCATATGGTTTATCCACCCTCCCACATGCACCTCCCAGAACCAACCCTCTCCACTACAGAAAGGTTTATTTCATTCTCTGAATGATGACTGCATTCAAGAGGTTGGCATCAGCTAGTGACTGTCCAAGGTCTGTCAGTTCTCTGTTTGGGAACGTGGTCATGAGCACATAGTTTGCAGCAGACATGCTCGGACGAGAGCTGACACACACAGTTAAGGATCACACACTCAGAGACTGTTCTAAAAGGTACCCACTACCTCAACTATGGGAAGATACAGGTTGACAAAGTTCCTGATGTCGTTTACAGTGTGGGAGTGATTGAACTTCACCACCAACCTGCAGGGCACATAGACCATCAACTGTTAGCCTTATTACCAGGCCTCATAGAGACAATGACAGGCTAGGTGCAAGCTCACCTAGTACCATCTGCCAGTCTAATCTGCACCGTGGTAGTGGGCTGGGAAGGGTCCAGGGGAACTCTCGGCTCCTTTGGAGGTGCTGCCTTAGGAGGGTCGTGTGTAACCACAGGAGTATAGCTAGGAAGATCAAAGACACAATGTCCTACTTGGCACAATGCGCTGCTTCTGTCAGTGCTTCCCATACCTCCCTAGCTTGTGTCCTTCGCCCGAGAAGGCGACCAACTTTGGCTTGGGCCTGGAGTAGGGTTCAGTACGTCTGTCCTGCAAGTCCACATCCACCTCCCCACCCTGCGCTGCGTGGCGTAGCTCCTCAGGAATCTCACTAGTATGATGTGTGAAGAGATGCATGTGTGAGGGATGTGCTGTGTGAGGGTGCATGTGTGAGGGATGTACTGTGTGAGGGTGCATGTGTGAGGGTGCATGTGTGAGATGGGAAGATGAACCTACCCCCGGCTGACAGCTGCAAGGAACTTCCGATCTTCCTCACTCTGTCCATTGCGCAGTGGACCATCATCCACAGAGAAACCATTTGACCAGAAGTACAGAGTATGGCGCACCTGCATGCAATGCACATAGCCTTGTTCCCAGAGTCTCACAATGTGCAGGGCAGGGCCTGGGGATGAACACACACTAGAGGAGGAAGCTCCTACTCTGTGTGACTGACCTTCTCCCTCTCCGTGCTGATGGCTTCCCCTCCTATCTCCAGACTAGGCCCCTCAGAATCACCAAGTCTGAAGCCTGAGGAGGAGGAAAAGGCTCATGACAAGAAGGCAATATTGTGCTTGTGAGCTAGCACCTACCTGTTCCTCGGAAGGGTGCTGCTTGCTTGTGAGCTAGCACCTACCTGTTCCTCGGAAGGGTGCTGCTTTCTCCTGATGAAGCTGCTTCTCTTCCTCCTCCACACTCACCGCACCGTGCCTGGAGAAGGGGAACAGTCGCACTTGTTGGTGTGCAAGCTCCCAAATGGTGAGTAACAGGTTATTACTTCTTAGCCGCAGTGAAGACCTCTTGCGCCAGTTTCTGTGGATCAGGTTTCTTGCGAGGAGGACCTGCAATCAACTGGCCACTGCATGTGCAGAAGGAGATACAATGACCCTTGAGATGGGCCTCAAAACACCAGTAGCAATCACCTGTGCTCAGAGCCCCCAGCATAAAATTTCTCAGAGTCTTCATCGTCATCCTTACTGTGTTCATGTCTGGGCTGATAGTCTGACAGAGTAGCCACACCACTTCACTCACATAAGGGAGGAGGGAGGAGGGAGGTGAGGGGGCAGGATGAGGGAGTAGGTGGATCAAGGGTAGGGGGAGGGGGGGTGGGGGGAAATGAGGAGGGAGATGAGGGGGAGGAGGAGGATGAAGGGGGAGGATGGAGAAAAGAGAGAGTACTAACCCTTTGCTGGTACTGGTGGTAGGTGTGGTCTGAGGTAGGACTGCCGGCTCCTTGCCTCCTACCCCCACACCGGCTGGCTCCCCCTGCTCAGTGTCATAGAATGCACTGAGGGCTGCCTGAAAGGACAACCAAAACACAACTTCCCTCTGGCCCTGAAACACACTTGCTATGACCCCTGATCATGATGAACTATTCTGTAACGCTCATAAACTCGCCTATGCCTTACACAGGCTACCACTTCAGCACCCTTAGCTTTCACTGCTACATCAAACCCTCACGTCGACATCCCAGCGAGCGGCCTGCAAGTAGAATGTTGCACGTTCTCTCTCACAACCAGTCACAGATAGAAAGTTATCCAGAAGCGCTTCCTGATGGTCGTCCATCGCCGAGCGTACACACGTGCGCTTTAGCGCATACACACTAGCACCGGGGCGCAAAGCAAGTGTGCGCATAGTTATGTAATGTAGTGCAGAAGTGAATTGTGATATAAGCGGTACAGTAGAATTCCATTTTGTTCACAAAACAAATGCTATCAACTAGCTATATTTCTTCCACATTCATGTTTTGCTCCACATATGCAGGAGGGTTGTCTTTAGCAGCTGCAACATCAACTCGTGTTGGCTGCACCTTCCCCTTCTCCTGAGCACGCTTGACATATCTGCCAGAAAAAGACAGGAAATATGCAGTCCGTGAGTTATTACTACAGTGTGAAAATTAGCGAAAATGCAATCTTGTGTGGGGTGCGAAAACTGCTGGCACTTACGCAACAAGAATCACGACGAAAATGCCCACAACAAGAACGACAACCAGAAAAGCCCCCAGAACAGAGCCCACAATTATTGCAGTGAAAGTGGTAGAGGGTATAGCTTGGGTAGGTGGGGCAGTAGTGACCAACAGCACTGGTAAGCCAAGGAAGATGACTCCTGTACTGTTCTGAAACTCAGACCTTGCCAGGATCACCACCTGCTGGAGAGTTGGTGCTGGCACAAACGGTGGGAGAGTGCCCCCCAGCACGGGAGCACCCACTGGCAACTGAATGTAAAGCTCCACCTCCACCACTTCAGCTCTCCTCACCAGTCCTCGCCTCACTCGAGTCACTTCCACAGCCCGCACTTGCAAGATAAACACATCAAAGCTGGTAATCTCCCGGCAGACATCCAGGAAGGTAGAACACGTTGCACTGGGAGGAGATCAACAAGAGTACAGCCATCAACACTATACAGTCAGCGCCTGGCAGCGTCTGACTGGTTGTACCTGAGGGAACAGCCTGAGCAACTGCTTCTGCAGGTCTGCGTGGCCTGCCTGGCCACAGCGGTCCTCAGAGCAAGCCTCACTGTATCATTGAACTGAAGGAAAACAGATCACTGGTTACAATCATTCTGACATTGCGTGAGTGTTACACATTATTCTCACTTCTTCAAAAGGAATGTCCAACTGCTGTAACACGACATGCGACTCTCTCAGGTCCTGGGAGAAATTCCGCCCGCTGTTATCAGAACAGGACAGTATGGATATGTTGACTGGTAGCAGGCAGATATTTGATGCCCCAAAGTTATCTGTTGCATTCAATATCACTGTGGCTCTGATCTCATTGAGGGGCGAGGGGAGTGACACTTGCGGCACCGTGATCTGAATGCTGGTATTGTCAATCTGAGCCGTGAGTCCATCCCCGCTTGACACGACTTCGTCCACTGTAAGACTGATGAAGTTTCCGTTGGAGTCGGTAGCGTCGGGAGCACTCACATTGACGGTTAGGTTACTGCCATCGCTCACAGCCGTTACCGCGGTTGCATTGCAGCCGATGAACACCGGGCGAGTGGGCATCAACATGGTTTCAGATCCGGACGCACTTCCATCATTGAACGGCTGTATTGCTGCAGGAAGACAGTGCAGAATTTCACTCTAGTCGTAAACACATATATCCTTTTCTATACCTGAGCCGCTGCTGTCCGTCGTATTCATGCTGCGACACAGTACGAACTGGGCGCAGATGAACAACACCACGTTTCGCATCTTCCACTAAGTCTTGCACGTTGCTTCCGAGAGCTCTCCTCAGATGGTGTGAAAAGTGGCAGCTTTGCTGTTACTGGCACCTCGACTGGAGGTGCAAAAATGTCGCATCCTTCCAATCTTCACGCGCGCGAATTCGCACGTCGTGTATGGGCGTGGCCACCTTGGCGTGACTACACGTGGTTCAAAGTCCGTGGCCGGTCACTTGATGGTTGTTTAAACTCTCAGCTGATGTCTTCTCCTGGGTTAAATGGTGGGTCGCTGACGCACATGCGAGCATCGGAGGCGGCTGTTTCTCCCGTGGCGGACGTGATCCACCGCCTAGGGTCCGACAGTAGCATGGGGCTCCAGTGCATGGAGGCGGAGCGTCGCCAACAGACGTACGGGCTGAACGAGTTCGACATCAGGGAGGAAGACCCACTCTGGAGAAAGTACCTCAACCAAGTGAGCGTCCTGAATCTTGCTCCCGTCCCGTGCAGTGTCTAATCGGTTCCTTCCGTACTCTAGTTCAAGGATCCTCTGATCCTGCTCCTCTTGGCTTCCGCCTTCATCAGTGTGTGTTCGAGACAGTTTGACGACGCCTTCTCCATCACAGTGGTGAGTAGGAGCCAGGGAACTAGATTAAATTATCTTAAGAAAGGGGAATAACGGGACGAGTGATTCTCAAGTGCTCAGTACCATTTCGGAACCACTGTAAATCAAGCACAAAATCTTGATCTTGATATTGCAAGCGGCCAATTTTGTGATAGTATTAGCCTTGTTCCCAGGCTCTCCTCCTTCCTAGCGGGGAGAGCCTGAGGACGAGGCTATGGCAACATAGGCATCTCATCAGAAATGTCTCATGTTTCCTGAGAATTTTCTGTGTTTATTTCTTTCCCCAGGCCATTGTCATTGTGGTCACAGTGGCATTTGTGCAGGTTTGTGAAGTAGCTTTCTAGGTGTGGTGTGTGACCCCTCCTTGATGATGCGTTGTTCTGCCCTCTATGTGCTGAAAGGAGTACCGGTCCGAGCGTTCCTTGCAGGCACTGAGCCAACTCATCCCTCCCAAATGCCATTGGTTAGACTCCCAGTAAAAAGTCAGCGTGCAGCTGACACACTTTTCCAATCCTCCCCTTTTCCTCTCTCCTTCCTCCCCTTCCCACCCCCCTTCTCCCTCTCCCCCTCTCTCCCATAGTATTCGGGATGGTGTGATGCTTGAGCTGCTGGCTCGAGACCTGGTGATGGGGGACATTGTGTACATCTCCCTCGGTGACCGTGTACCTGCAGACATTCGGCTCATGGAGGTAAGAGGTATATGATTGTCTGCTAGGCTAAAACTACCAGTTTGCCTCTTGCAGGCTGTAGACCTGGATATTGATGAGTCCAGCTTCACGGGTGAGACACTGCCCTCTCGCAAGCACACACATCCACAGTCCGTGCTTAAGAATGAGATCTCGCAGCTGAAAAATGTTGCATTCATGGGCACCTTTGTGTGCAGTGGCCATGGGAAGGTGTGTGTGTGTGTGAAGGGAGAGGAGTGGGAAAGTGACAAAGATGGATTCTTTTTCATAGGGGATTGTTATCAGTATTGGTGAACAATCGGAGTTTGGTGGTGTGTTCAGGATGATGCAGATGGAAGAGGTACACAAGAACTCTAGGTTGTCCCCTCCTACCATCAACCCCTCTCCCCCCCTCCCCATCTCCTCCCTATTCTCCCCTCCTCCCAATTCTCTCCTCCTCCTCCTCCTCCTCCCTCCCTTGCTTCCCTCTTCGGCAGTCGCCCAAGACCCCACTGCAGAAGAGCATGAGTACTCTAGGGAAGCAGTTGTCTTTCTACTCTCTCTGTATCATAGGTCAGTGTGCACCCCACTACTGCAGCCTCCCTCCTCCTGACAGTAACTCCTTCTCTCCCTCCAGCTGGCATTATGCTCCTGGGTTGGCTGCAGGGAAGAGGACTTCTCAACATGTTCACAATTGGAGTCAGGTACTGCACACCCCCATAGCCAATGTCCCTCGTTACAATAATGGTCTCTCCGGATGTAGTCTTGCAGTGGCAGCTATTCCAGAGGGTCTGCCCATTGTGGTGACAGTGACACTGGCTCTGGGTGTGATTAGGATGGCCAGGAGACACGTCATTGTGAAGAAACTGCCCATTGTAGAGACTCTGGGTAGGACGCTGAGTGTTTAGTGTTTAGTATGCACTTGAGTGGTGAGATATCGATGGTTGCCTTTGTAGGTTGTGTGAATGTGGTGTGCTCTGATAAGACGGGCACGCTCACAGAGAACTTAATGGAGGTGACAGACATCTACACGGCCTCATGTCAGCATGCAGTGGTCATCAATGGAGCCAGTGAGCCCCAGGTCATGTGCAACGAAAGGACGGTCACTCCGGAGACACATCCTGACATCGTCCGGGTCGTGGAGGTGAGTAATGTGCATCCATGCTATAGCCAAGTACTGCTTACCATAAAAGGATATGCTATGCATGTTGTGTTCTGCAGGTGGGTTGTGTGTGCAACAATGCTCGGGTGAGGGAAGGGAAGGTGCTGGGCCACCCAACAGAGTGTGCCATCCTCTCTGTCACCCACAAAGTGAGACTAGACCAGCTTAGTAACCTCTTGAGTAAATTGCTACTGACATGCAACCCGACCCCCCCCCCCCCCCCACACACACACACACACACACACAGCTTGGGCTTTACAGCCTGTGTGACCAGTTCATACGCACTGAGGAACGCTCCTTCAGCTCAGAGCAAAAGTGGATGGGTGTGCGTGCTCGAAAGAGAACACACAAACCCACGGATGTCAGTGTCTGTCAGCTGAAGCTATAAGTGTTTAAGGGCCAATTTATGGATTACCATTCTTCTTCCTCCTCCTCCTCACTCTTCCTCCTCCTCACTCTTCCTCCTCCTCACTCTTCCTCCTCCTCACTCTTCCTCCTCCTCACTCTTCCTCCTCCTCACTCTTCCTCCTCCTCACTCTTCCTCCTCCTCACTCTTCCTCCTCCTCACTCTTCCTCCTCCTCACTCTTCCTCCTCCTCACTCCTCCTCCTCCTCACTCCTCCTCCTCCTCAGTCTCCCAGTGGACAAGAAGTTTGGTACATGAAGGGAGCACTGGAGGTGGTCCTACGCCACTGCTCTGTGCTGCCTGGGGGAGCTACCCTGACAGACACACAGCGAGATCACTTTGAAAGTGTGGCCAGCGAGATGGGAAGGAAGGGACTCCGAGGTACGGACCAGCCACCAGTGAGCATGCCTCACACACCTCACATGCTTCACACACCTCACATGCTTCACACACCTCACATGCTTCACACACCTCACATGCCTCACACACCTCATGCCTCACACACCTCACATGCCTCACACAACTCACATGCTTCACACACCTCACATGCCTCACACACCTCACATGCCTCACACAACTCACATGCTTCACACACCTCACATGCCTCATACACCTCACATGCCTCACACACCTCACATGCCTCACACACCACATGCTTCACACAACTCACATGCTTCACACACCTCACATGCCTCACACACCTCACATGCTTCACACACCTCACATGCCTCACACACCTCACATGCCTTCACACCTCACATGCCTCACACACCTCACATGCCTTACACACCTCACATGCTTCACACATTCTTACACTCACACCCTAACACCCTCACACTCTCACAGTGATAGCTATGGCGAGTGGTGTGGACCTCAACCGTCTGGTGTTTGTAGGGCTAATGGCCATGTGGGACCCACCCCGCCAAGGGGTTGAGATGGCCATCCTGCGACTGAGGGAGAGTGGGGTGAGTGTGAAGCTGATTACTGGGGATGCCAGGGAGACAGCAGAAGCCATTGGTAAGGACTGAGTCTGCTGGCATTGTGGACAGTGCTTGAGAGGTGTGTGTGTGTTGGTCTGTGTAGCACTGCGTCTAGGGATGTGGTCTGAGGGCAGCCTCTCTCTGTCGGGGGAGCAGCTAGACAACCTGGCACCACACGAGACAGGAGACACCATTCTGCAGGTAAGTGAACTGCCCGTCCTCATACGCTGCCAGAGTGTGACAATGTGTGTCGCTGTGCCCCAGACGTCTGTGTTCTACCGAGTGACCCCCAAACACAAAGTGATCATTGTCAAGGTCAGTGCTCAGCCCACACATAATGAAATCAAGTACTGACCCCCCCCCCCCCCTCCCTTCCCCATTGTCCCCTCAGGCCTTACAGCAAGTGGGCAAGGTCGTGGCCATGACTGGAGACGGCACAAATGATGCTGTAGCGCTGAAAAGAGCAGACATTGGCATTGCAATGGGGAAGGTGGGGACGGATGTGTGTAAGGAGGCGGCTGATATGATCCTCACCAACGACAACTTTACAACCATCATGTGCGTGCCCCCCCTTCGTTAGCATGTGGAGGGTGTTGCTTGATTGTGTGTGTGTGTCTGGTGCAGGGCAGCCATTGAGGAGGGGAAAATGATCTACTACAACATAAGAAACTTTGTCCGTTTCCAGCTCAGCACGTAAGCAGGTTACCCTCAGTCACTTGGAGGCAGTCAGTCAGTCTCCTCCCCTTTATCTGCAGGAGCATTGCCGCCCTCTCTCTGATCACCATCTCCACATTACTGGGGCTCCCTAACCCTCTCAACGCCATGCAGATACTCTGGATCAACATCATCATGGACGGACCACCTGCACAGAGGTAGGTACTTGAGTGGTAGTAAGGGCACCATGATTGTCATGTCATATGGTCAGTGCCTGAGGAGGTACACAGAACTGCTAACTCAGCAGCTTATGTATTGGAACTGACTGACTCTACAATCCATGTAGCCTTGGGGTAGAACCAGTGGACCAGGACGTGATGTCACGACCACCTCGCAAGGCGACAGATGGAATGATCACATTGCCTTTCCTGGCCCAGATTTGTGCCTCTGCCTTCACCATCGTGGCTGGGACACTGTGGGTCTTCAAGACAGAGGTATCACAGAGCCCCCCTATTTGCTGGCTGATGCCCCTCACTCCCCCTCTCTCCTCAGACACAGGACCAGGTGGTTACAGAACGGGATGTCACCATGACTTTCACCTGCTTTGTGCTGTTTGACATGTTCAATGCACTCAGCTGCAGGTCCATGGTGCGTACGCTTAGCCTGTGTAGCATGTAGCTCATGAGCCTAAGTTAGCCTCCCTCCCTCCCTCCCAGACAAAGTCAGTATTCACAATTGGACTCTTCTCAAACAAGATGTTTCTACTGGCGGTGGGTGGATCTCTCTTGGGACAGATGCTGGTCATCTACTTCCCCCTCCTGCAGTCAGTGTTCCAGACATGTGCTCTCTCCGCCACAGACCTCCTCTTCCTGGTTACCATCGCCTCCTCCGTCTTGATCCTTGATGAGACTCGAAAGCTTATAGCAAAATTTCTCCATTCAGAACAGCGCCCTGTCCCCAGAGTGCATCCTGTATAGCACATGCATGCTTCATATTGTATATACAGCATTGCATCAGTTTTCCTCACAAGATCACAAACAGTGTAAGAAGATCCAGGATCATACAACTCAGTTTGCATGTTACACAATGTGTCAAGGATGATGAGGGGCAACACTAGAAGTTCTGTTACAGGGACAGTACACGTGTAGTGAAGGATCACATCTTTGGTACAGCCCAGGAACACTCGTGTTGCTCAATGTTGAGGCAGTTGATGCCTCTCTGCAGATAAAACCATCCCTCCTCTCCCCACGGTGTGCCAAAGGAGTTCCTGCCAACCCAGTACTTAATCCCATCTGACACCCCCCATCCAGTGATGGCCACCACATGCGTAGTACCATTGTATTTTGTGGTGTCTTGGATGATTCCTCCCATGTACCCCATAAACGCTGGACTGTGGGCATACAGGGAGCAGGCAATGGGCCCCCGAGCGTATATCTCTGTCATCATATCGTCTTCACCAGTCACAGAACCATACTCAGACACAAAGTACTTTGTGCCATTGATAAACTCGCAACGTCCGTAAATATCACAGGTACGGCACATGGCGCCAGCACAGGGCTTCTCAGACCAGTAGTTGTAGTCCACACCCATATATGGTGAACAGGTCACATCTGTGATGCCATTGTCGTAGATAAACTTGTAGGCCAGCACATCATTACCTCCATTGCAGCTGCCAGCGGCCGGGTCCGCACAGTCCAGCAGGACCTGTGGAGAGAGTTGGACAAAAGGGATTTTGGCCCCTGTGGCCAGGATGAAGCGGTCAGTGAGGGCGCCAGTGGCAGCATGAGCCCAACAGGAGCCACATGGAGAGGGAATGAACTGGTTTGTCACAGCCGACACGTAACAGGTGCCATTCACTGACCTCCAGTCAAAGTCCTCAGGCAGTGTACCAGGATCAATGTACTCGTGGGGCAGCTTGCTGATAACGTGGCTGGGCCTGCAGGAGAGGCAAGAACGACCTCGTGTATGGGTATTATAATTTGTCTTGTACTAACCCTGCATCTCATGTAGCTCACAATTTACTAGACAGACAGATAGATGATCATACCTGGGACCCTTGATTTCCAGGTAACAAGTTCCTGGCGGGGAACCAGCCGCGCAGAGAACGCTCACGACAAACACCACCAACGCTGCAACAGTCATTTCGTTTATAGCCACACCCACACTTCACAGTAATCAAATTCATGGACAGATGGTAGGTCAGATGTCCCACCCGACCATGGACCTCTCTGGCAAGGTGGCGGTGGTGAATCCAATCTGAAGCCATGGGTGCGCAGCTGTCCCACCCGACCGTGGACCTCTCTGGCAAGGTGGCGGTGGTGACGGGGGCCAACACGGGTATAGGGTACGAGACAGCCAAGGCCCTTGCGGCCATGGGCGCACACACGATCATCGCATGCAGATCTCAGCAGAGAGCGGAGGAAGTGAGTGGGCGGGGCTCGTAGGGTGCCAGGGCTGCATGTTAAACACCTCCTGTGTGTGGTTTGTGTGTGTGTGTGTGTGTGTGTGTGTGTGTGTGTGGCAGGCTCTGGCTCGGCTGAAACAGGAGTTGGCCGTGGAGTTCCCAGCGTGTGAGGTGAAGGCAGAATTCATGTCTCTAGACCTGTCCTCCTTCCTATCTACGCAGCAGTTTGTCACTGCCTTTAAAGAGAAGAACCTTCCGCTGCACATCCTCATCAACAATGCTGGCATTGCTCTAGTCCCTCAAGGTGGGGCCACTTCATGTGTGTTCATGGAGTTTATGGTAACAAAGGGTTAACAGGGTAGCTGAGGTGGTCGTTTGGCCTTTTCTCTACTGTACAGGCCGCACAGGTGATGGCTATGAGCGACATTTCCAGGTGAGTGAGGGACTGTTGAGATGAGTAGAGTGTGTAGCTTGTGGTCTATCCTCCAGGTGAACCACCTGAGCCACTTTCTCCTGACGCTGGAGCTACTGCCCTCCCTCATGAACACTGCCAGCTCCACTGGAGATGGAAGGATTGTGTTTGTCTCATCCTCGGCACATAAACACGGCTCCCTCAACCCAGACAACATGAACGGAGAACAGGGGTATGGAAGACAGAATTTCTATGGCAACTCAAAACTGTACAATGTGAGTACTGTTTAGTAAGGCTCCGGACGGCTAGTCACCAGCTAACAGTGAGTCTGCTCCCATAGATCATGACAGCATTTGCTTTGCAGCGGCGTCTGCAGAATTCTGGGATCACTGTCTCCTCCCTCCACCCTGGACTGGTGAGGTCCGAAGTGTACCGTGGATTGGCTGGGGAGAGCAAAGCCCTGCTGTGGCTGGGCAAGGTGATCTCAGGTGAGAAATCCCTTGACCTGGTTGTGAGTTGTTCAACAAGGAATCTGTCCTTGCAGCCACATTCCGCAGCACAAAGAGTGGGGCAGCCACTGTCATCAACTGTGCTGTAAATCCAGACCTAGACACCCAGGAGTCTTTCTTCTACGAGGACTGCAGACCATCAAACCCTGCCCCTCTTGCAAGGTATGCATCATATCCTGTTGACTGCAAGTGTAGCTGGTGAGAGCATTGGCTCCGTGTTGTCTGCTCAGGCAAGAGAGTGCACAGGAACAGCTGTGGGAGATCAGCATCAACATTGTGAAGGACTACCTCTCCCCTGAAGTGTTGGACAAGTATGGGCACACAAGTGGCCCCTCCCACCTACCCCAGCAGCCTTGTGAAAGTGCTGAAGCTGTTTGTGACTAACAATCAGTAATTCTCACAAACTCATGGCATAAGTAAACAGCTATATACACATTAGTGAATGCAATGTACAGTGATAACTTCTAAAATATTAAATTGTGTAGAAGGAAAGTTTGGATAAAAAGAAGTTCACTTTCTCCTCTTCAACTCTTCAAAGCGCCGTGTCAAATCATCAAAGTCTACATCCCCTCCTCCCTCAGAGCCTGTACTCTGGTCAGGGAAAGATGTGTGGGGGACAGGAGGGAGATCCAAGTTGTCTGTTGGGAGAGTGGGGGGCTGCACCCCCAGGTGAGGGCCGGTGGGCTGGGAATATCAAGATTGTGACACAGGTCAAAAGTGTACACATAATGCAGACTACAGTACACTCACATAGGGCAGGTTTGGGTTAGTGGGAGGTGGGCGTTGCTCCATACCAGGTGGTCCAGGATAGGAGGGGGGAGTTGGACCATACTGCAGGGGACAGTATACAGTATCTAAGTATGACAATAGACAATGAGGCAGGAGGCCTACCCCCGGTCCAGGGTGTGTGGAAGGCATGGGAGTGGGGAAGTGACTCTGTGGGGGAGCCCGTGGTACTGGCAGGGGCTGGTATCGGTCTGGATCCTCCTTGGGGGGCAGAGCTCCCGCCTCCTCGCCATCTGGAAGAAACCCTTTGTCCATGGCTGGGAACCCCTCGTCCTCCTGTTGGAGAGGAACACAGCACCTGGCTATCAGTCACACCACGCAATGGCCAAGTCCACTAGGCTCACCATGAACATGGTAGGGTCTGGTTCATAGTCTACTTTGTAGTTGCGAGCAATCTCTATCATGTAGTTTTCCACCAGGGACTTCTTGGGAGCCTCCGCCCCAAGTCGATGGATTACCTGAAGGTAACATGCAACCACAGCTAGCAGTTTACCACACAAAACAGTAGGGCGTTGGATGTCCATACGTACCTTAGGGTTCACAGTTCCAGAAAGATTTGATCTTGCTTGCTGGGCAAATGGCTTCCCAAACTTATTCTCCAACTGGTGTGAAATCTATGTAGTGGGAAAGTGTGAGCTCCAGTCTACACAGAGTGTATCAGCGGAGTTTACCTGCGTCAGCTCCTGTACGTCAGCGCACAGCCTTGGTGCCACCCAGATCAGTGTGGCCACAGCCTCTGCCAGACTGTCCTCACAGTAGCTGCATGCACAGCAGGGACAAGATCAGTGGCCAGTTAAAGATAGCGTCAAGTGATCACGCTTACCTCATCAGCTCCAGCATTCCGAACCGTGCCAGGAGGAGGTCGCAGTAGAGCTCAACGACCTCCATTGCTTCCACCATGTAGTCCTCTCTGATGATATGCTCCACCTGGAGTGACATCAGTAGACAATTGTAAGTACAATGTGGGCTATTATTAGTTCCTATTGCCTTATATGGTAACTCTGTGAGGAAATGTCACATGAGCAGTCTTCCTCCCAATCAGGATACTGCAAGGCAAGTGTTAACATCTGCCTTGTCATGCTCCCCATGTGACACTGACTCATGCCTCGTCCCCAGGCTTCCCCTACACCCACAACAAAATTAAAAATGGAGAGGAGTCGGGGTGGGGGCAGAGGAGAGCCTGGGAATGAGACTACCATGATGGCGCTGAATTCATGCATTTAACCTACCCGGATTCTTGCTCTCTCTGTCCTCTTGTTCTTTATATAGTCAGCAATCTCCCTTCTGGCTTTCATGGCCTCCTCAGCTGAGGGACAGAGAACACATTTTCACACTCAGCACACACCAAACATCCAGGTGTGTACCCCCCCACCATCACCACACCCACAACACCGCCAGAGGTGTGATCCACCTTTTGCTAACAATGTAACACTCAAAGCACGCAGCCAGAGCAAGAAACTCACTTGGCCTCACGCCTGAGAACGAGGCTAAAAACTCACTTTTCTTCTTCTCCAGTAGCTTGAGGCGGTTGATCGTCAGCCTGAGGTTAACCCTCAGCTTCTCCGGCTTAAAACTCGGCATTGCGCGTGAGTTCCAATAGTTTTCACAACTGACGCGGACGTTTTTCACAACTATGTTAGCAGAGTTTACCCTCGTGACATGTCACATGTTGCGCGTCATGATGAGGTAATGCAGGGCTGGCAGCTGTGGAATGTTCAATTGAGACCGGTGCCTTGTGCGTTCGTGTTTATACTTGATCGCGTTGAAAGAAGCCGAAGACCTCCAGATCGTGCGGTGAGTTTGGTAGTTTGAATAAGACAGAACATGTATCATTTCTTGAATGATTAGGAGAACCATGATTCAAATTCTCGGGGGGTTGTTTCTGTGCGTGTTTGTGACATAGCCGCTGGCAATATTGTAGTGTACGGTACATGAAGTGTCAACAGCCCTTCAAACACGCAGTGGTATTGGGTTACAGTTCATCACAGTATACTATGTACTTCTGTAGAGACCATGCCGAAGAACAAGACAGACCATTCAAAGGAGACCAGTGCCTCTGGGGCGAGACAAAGAAGTAAAACTGTTCTAGCAGTCCTGAAGACAAAGCTACGCCGCCACAGGAGTGGGTCAGTGGACACTGAGCCAGACCAGCTGCCGCCTCAGTCCAAGTGTGCCACACTGCCTGCCCGTGTATCTTCCCTAGAGACTAAGAGCAAACCTAAAACTCTGTTTTGGATGGAAGGGCTTCTGGACAGCTTTGAAGGGTCACTGAGTGCACTGCCAGTGACGCGCAAAGCAAGTGATGAGTCGGTGGACTCGGGGTTTGACCAGGTGGGGAAGATGGAGGGCAGTGAGTCTGACTCTAATAGTTCCCCTGACCAGCCCAAGGCTCTGGCACTTCAGGCAGACACAGAAGACAATGTTCGAACATTAAGTGTTTATGATGAGGCTGCGTTTGAGAAAGCGTTTGGTCCCATGAAGGACGTTGGAAGGTGGTACAGCACGTACAGCTCCCAAAAGGTGGGGAAGGACAGTGAGGATCGGTACATCAATACACAACCGATCAGACCATGCAGATGTGATGGTGCAGAGGAGGAGGAGGATGAATGGCTGGCTTCAAGACCACTACCCCCCATCCCCCTGCAAGGTGCACCGGCTGAAAATGTTTTTGGTGTTTTCACGAATCATGGTGTAGCCACTGAAAATGACAGTGTGTATGAGAGAGTAGAACATCGTCTAAATTCCTCCACCGGGCTGACACTGGGCTTGCGTGACCTGGCGTGTCATGGGTGGTACTGGGGACCTGTGACAAGAGTGGAGGCTGAAGAGAAGCTCCATGGGACCAAGGACGGTACATTTCTTGTTCGAGACAGCTCCAACGACCGTTACCTTCTCAGTCTTAGTTTCCGGTCACAGGGCAAGACCTTGCACACGAGGATCGAGTTTTCCTCGGGTTTCTTTAGCTTCTATAGCTTCCCTGACTCGGACTCGGAGGGCTACCGATCCGTGGTCGAGCTAATAGAACGTTCTATGGACCATTCTCGAGATGGTGTATTCTGTTTTAGTAGGGCAAGGGCACTTGGCTCTCCAGCGGTGCCAGTGCGGCTGCTGAAGCCGCTCTCCCGGTTCAACCATGTGCGCTCTCTGCAGCACTACTGTAGATTTGTGATTCGGCAGAACATTCGTTTTGACATGATTCGAGAGCTGCCTCTGCCCAGGCACGTTCATGGCTATTTGGAACAGTCACAATTCTGATGGAGCATGTGTGTGCAATTCATGTCTCTCCATAACTGCATTGTCTGCTGTGCCATCACTATTTTCCCCACAAGTTTCTCATTCAACTCACAGCAAAACATTTGACTTTGTATAGCTACTTTATCATTGCAGTATTTTAACCCACTTTTACGAGCATACCTTTTTTGTGCCGTGTGTTGTTAGCCAAGCATGCAGTTGTGTATGTGAATTCATGCATTGGTGTAATTTTGTGTGACATGACCTTGTGCATGTGTTAAAAGTGATTTTGGACAACTCAAGAGGCTGTTTGCTAGCCCAGTGTGTGGTCAACCCCAGATTGAAAAATTTCATTAAGCATCAACTTATTACATAAAGGCTCAAGAATAATGTCTGTAACAACAGTACAGGGGCACAGAGAATGTTCTAGAAGGCATAGCGAGTACGAATGTCTTCGATCTTCTTTGACACCTGTAACAGGAAGACATCCAGTCAACAACTAGGGACAGAATCCACAAAGAATGGCGGTGCCTTCATAACAGTCGGTAGAACCAATAACACACACCTCATTCGGTGTCCTATCCAGGTCTTCAGCAATTTCCCTCTTCTTGCTAGTGTCCAGGGAATTGTAGAGTTCACAAAGATCACCGTCTATTGTGCTCTGCGGGGAGGGAGGGGTAAAGGGGTGAGGGGTGGGAAAGGGGGGTGTGCATGTCACACCAACCTTCATAGGCAGGTAGTAGGATCGGAAGGAGAGGTGGTCCCGGCCAACAAGACTTGGGTGCTCCGCTCGCATGTGCATCTCCAAGTGTTGAAAAAAGTCAATGTCCTATAGTGTGTGTGTATGTGTATTGAGGGGGAGTGGGAGGGGGAGGGGAGACCTGTGGCTACAGTAGCAGGCACAGTGGCTTGCAGTGAAGACCCATGCAGCTACACTCAGCCCTGACACTAGTTACACAGACATGCAGTGCATGGCACAGGCATGCATGCCAAGCCAGAGGCACTGTGTGGCTTCTGTGGTCATTCTGAGCATTCCAATTAGTGCACAGTTTACCTCTCGTGACGTGAATGGCATAAGCATGCCCACAGTGCCAGACAGGGTCGTGTAGACAATGATCTCGGAGCCACCTGGGATGAGCGTGGTGCGATGAATCGAGTGCACAGTCTCTCCAATGTGATAGGAACAGAGCAACTCGGCCTAAAGGAGGGAGAGAGCGTCACCCTTGACAGGTACACAGGAGAGGATCCCCTACCTTCTGAGATGCTCCACTCAGCAAGCCCCTGTCCCAGACAGCCTTGCTCCCAGTTGGGTCTTCATCCACCTCGTCTGTCACATCCTGTGGGAGACGCACCTGGGGAAGAGGGGAGAGAGGAGAGGAGAGGAGAGGAGAGGAGAGAAGTGGGATGAGAGAGAGAGGGAAAGAGTTTAACAGTGTGGTGTGAGAGGCTTCACACAATGCACATACCACAGCAACGTTGCCAAATTTGTCAGCAGCAGCGACTGTGTTGTAGTCAAGGATACAGGAGGAGGTCATGAATCTTGGGGGGGGGGGGGAGAGTGAGATAAATATCACCACCCAGAGCAACTAACATGTGACCAATTACTCTGGAATGTGGCAATCAAACCGGACACGCCTCATTAACTCTGAACACAACTGACCCACAGCTGGTGGGCTCACCTTAGCCTCGAACCCAGGCTTTCCGTTCCAGATTTTGTCTCGCAGCTTTGGAGAAAAATCCAAAGCTGCGAGACAAACTCCGGAACGGAAAGCCTGGGTTCGAGGCTAGGCTCACCTCTGGAAGGTCTCATCAGCAAAAATGACGAGCTGGTTCTCCACTGGCTTGTAGCGCACAAAGTGCACGGCCTCCTGCACATCGGAGACAAAGATCCTGGAGCCCACGGTTTTGATGTCGACTACCAGCGTGGGGAGATGCTGCAGGAAGGAGCGTCACAGTTCACACACTAGATCATACAAGAGGCAATTACTGACCTTGTTTTCACATTTCCTCAGTAACTTTTTCTTCCCAATGTCATAGATCCGAAGCAACCGACCGACTCCCACCAGCAGACGACCTTGGAATGGCTCCATCGCGACAGGGACATCATCCAGGGGTGTCTGGGAGGGGGGACAACTACTGAAGTATTTCCGTGCACAGCTGACCAAGGTCACTCACAGTGTGGACATGCTCAAGCTTTGCTCCATCCGGGGTCAGTTTAAACAATATCAGAGATCCTCCTGAGCACGTGCGAGGGTTGAGAGTAAGGTCTCTCGCTGTACCTACCACAACATACCACTCCACATCACTACGAGAGGCAAAGGTGCAGACTGTGACACTGGGTGGGGCGGAGAAGGTGAGGAGGATAGGGAGGGTGAGGAGGGTGGGGAAGGTGGGGAAGGCAAGGAAGGTGAGGTGGGTAGAGAAGGGTGAGGAGGGTAGAGAAGGGTTAGGAGGGTGGGGAAGGTGAGGTGGGTGCAGAGGGTGGGTGGGGTGGAGGGTCATGAGGCAGCAGGCACACAGTAAGCAAGGGCTTTACCTGAAGGCTGCTTCGTTTTGCTCAAACTGCACCAGGTCCAGAGTGCGACCCTACAGGAGACGACCAAAGAGGTGAGCTGATGGGTGACTATGGTTACACACGACCCCACACACCTCTGTGGGGTGCATGACACGGAGACAGGAGGCCCACATTCCACTGCCAGCCTTCGCAGCTCCAAAGGTTGCCTCAGGCAGTTCTTCTGCAAGGAAGGCTTCAGCTGCCTCGGCTGCTGCCTCCTGCTCATCTTCCCCAGCTGTCTGCACCATTTCCTGTGCCAGAGAAGAGAAGCATTCACTTTGTGTGTTGTCAGGCTACAGTCAAACACACCTCCGCCATCAGCTGCTTGCGCTGCGTCTTGGTAGCCTCTGTGAACGCATTGTGGTCCGTCTCAATGAGCACCAGGTTACCAGTGGGAGGGTGGACGACCAGTTTGCGTGGTGTAAACTGAAGGGGCGTGGCCACCTGGTTGAAGATCACTCCCAGCTTCTCTAGAGACAGAATTCTGTGAGGAAGAGGAGACAAGGAGAGTGGGCGGAGGGGAAGAGGAGGAAATCAGGTTAGTTTCAACATCAGCTTCAACAAAAGGGTGAGTACTATCACAACTGAAGTCACTACCTGAGAGTGTTGGCAGCAATGGCAACAATGCCTTCTGGACACTGCTCAGAGGAGAAGCCAGAGGCAAAGTCGAGGACATCGTACGAGAGAGGCGTGAGGTGGAAGCGAGACTGATAGGTGTAGCTGAGCCAGGACCGGCTGGAGACAGCCAGGACACTCTCAGAGGCATGCATCTGCACACGAAACAGCTTCACTGGCCGTGTGCCAAGGTATCTGCCACGTAGAGGGGTGGACGTAAGATACGCAGCAGACACAGTCTAACTCTATCTCACGCAGACCTGGTCCTGGTATCAGAGAGGTCACCAGTGATGGAGTCCAGAGCTGTCTTCAGGAGAACCCCATTCAGCAGTCCAATATTGAGGAAGAGCCCTCCCATACTCCCCATCCCCCTCTCCCCCTCCCCACTCCCTCCCATCTCCACAATGCACAAAGACTCTGGGGGGGCTGGTAACGCCTGCATACTGAGTGGTTGGAGGGTGTCCTGGGGGATGGATGCATGTGGGAAGGGTTCGGGAAGTGTGTGTGTGTGTGTGTGAGGAGGGTGAGGGTGTGTGGTTCAGATCAAGTCACAATGCACTGGAAAGTGCAAGGCTCACAGATGGGTCCAGGGAGATAATTCTAACAGTCTGGTCGGCAAGGCCCACAGCAAGGAACCTTGAACGCTGCTCCCCAGGAGGCACGGTCCCAAGACTCATGCACACCACATCTGCAGACATCTCCTTACGTTCTGTGTATTCGTTCAGCTGGCCAGACTGAAGGGGGGAGAGGAGGGGGAGGGGTCACATCACAATGTCTCAGTTCTGTCAAATGTTCAGTGACACATGTAGGGACATGGGCACAGTCGGGACCCATATCTTGAGTACATACACTGTTTTACTGTAGCTGCCAGTTTTAGCATGAGCTGCACAGCACACATACACGCAGCCATGTAGTTTCACAACAGCACGAGGGGCTGCAGCCAACACACTCACCTGATCCATCTCAAAGTAGACAATCTCACCTCCACTGAGAGCAATCACAACCTGAGGGGGAGAGACAGAAACACACCTCCAATCACCATTCACTGCACCCAACCATGCAACCAGCTCTCTCTCCCTCCCTCCCCCACCTCCTCACTTCTTCCCCCCTCCCCCACCTCCTCACTTCTTCCCCCCTCCCCCACCTCCCTTCCCCTCCCTCCCTCATCTCCTCACTTCTTTCCCCCTCCCCCACCTCCCTTCCCCTCCCTCCCCCACTGTCATACCTGCCTCTCATTCAAGGCACACTTGTTGATGGTACGTTTGCCTGGAGCTCTCCACTCGTTGACTCTCTTGTCCGCCCGGATGTGTCGAATACCATCAGGATACACCTGCACACACAAACACACACACCATCATCTCCACTGTGTGTCATGTGAGTTCATTCACAGCGCACCTGGATGAGGGCATTGTCCCCCAGACGAGAGCATGCAAGGGTAGGTGTGGTCCCCAGGAACCCAGAGTCTGTCACCTCTTCTACTGTCTCCCCGATGGAGAGCACAAGAGTCGCATTGGTGAACGAGACGACAATGTATGCATCATACTCGTCTGGAGTAAAGGAGGAAGAGAAGGAAAGGGGGGAGGAGAGGGGGGAGGAGAGGGGGGGAGGGAGAGGGGGGGAGGAGAGGGGGGATGGAGAGGGGGGAGGAGAGGGGGGGAGGAGAGGGGGGAGGAGAGGGGGGGAGGGAGAGGGGGGGAGGAGAGGGGGGATGGAGAGGGGGAAGGAGAGGGGGGGAGGGAGAGGGGGAAGGAGAGGGGGGGAAGGAGAGGGGGGGAGGGAGAGGGGGAAGGAGAGGGGGGGAGGGAGAGGGGGGAGGAGAGAGAAAGGACAATGATGTACAATATACTTGTCAGCAGTTTCAAAATGAACACAGAGGAGGGAGGTATTACCATCTCCATCTTCTCATTGTGGATCTGCAAGAGGAGCAAAATGGTGGTCACACTCTGAGAGTGTCCACCCATTAGTAGCACATCCACCATCATACACACATGCACACACACACACACACACACACACGTGCATACACACACACACACACGTGCACACATGCATACACACACACACACACACATGCACACACACACACACACAGAGTTTTCATACAGGTTGGAGGGGAACAATGAGTTGTGAAGCACACATCACTAAGCTGATATGGGAGCATTCCTCAGAGATCAATTCTGAAGCCATTTGTCACAGTAACTCGTTCCCAAGCCCGAAGAGGAGGAGAAAGGGCCTGGTTTCAGCCGTTCGCGCATGCGCTTAATTATCTCTGACTTAAGCACATGTTGATGAGTGGGAGGGTGCTAATGACGCCTTCAAAGTCACATGGTCGATTGCATGACGTCGTTATTGAATTATTCACCGTATCAAACCAGCCTAGCCTGAATACCTTTTATCTCAGTGCTTTGGCTAACAGCCTTGCGCTGTTTACCAATGAAGATTGCTAGCAGAAAGGGCAGACGGAAGTGCAATGGAAGCCCTAGTTACCTCTTGCGATGGTTTTACCGGTAGGTAGCCTCTTCTTCTCATCAGTCGACTCCATGGGAGCCCGTACTTTCCGTTTACAGCTTCAAATCGGCCGCTGGATGGATCAAGTGAGTTTCTTTGCATGCCATAGGCTGCTATGATAAGTATACACGTACAGACAGTGTAACAGTTAATATCAATATGGGCATCACGAGCGTACGGAAGTATTTCAATGATATGTGGAGGAGGTGGAATTCCACCGTGATTAAGCGCATGCGCGAACGGCTGAAACCAGGCCCTTTCTCCTCCTCCTGTTTGGGCCTGGGAACGAGGCTACACCCAACTATATAGCTCTTTTTGGGGGGGGGGGGGACCCTGAGGGGGTTTCCCCAGGGTCTCCCCCTCCATATGAAGCCATGTCAGACACACACAACCCCCACACTCTGGCAGGATCACACCTGCTACAAATGCTCTCTACTATGCAAACACCAGTGTGTGGTGAGGGCTCCACTAGACTCACTACACTTAACACAGAGCCCGGGAGAGACGACAAGCTTCAAAGTGGTATATACTAACACTACAATGCAAACAGAGGCTTCCTACACTGCAACACGCCACAGCACAAGACACACACACACACTGCTAGTTCAAACCTGCAGCACTTGTCTTCACAGTCCACACAGCATTGGGATTACCCGGCAACTCAGACACTGCCATCTCTGTCACCTGCAACACACAAACAACCTTGGATCACTTCATGCAACCATATAAGGATGTGGGATGTGAGGGTATGGAGGTGTGGGAGTGTGAGGATAGGAAGTGTGGGTGTGGAGGTATGGGAGTGTGATGGTGTGGAAGTGTGAGGACAAGAAGTGCCCTACCTCTAAGCCATGCCGGAGCACTCGTAGGGAGGACCGAGGGCCACGCCCACATGCCACATAGAGTTGGGGAGTATCTTCATTAGCAAGATCTGCAATCTGATTGGAGGATACAGTATTCACACTACACACAGTACAATTCCTGATACACTTGGTTTGTGTGGCCAGCCTCAGAGGGTCTGCCTGTCACACACGCTGAGATATTCAGACTGGGGCGGCAGAGTTCATCATCACAGGCTGCAACACACAGGTGTGTCCCTCCCACGCACCTGGCAGGCCATGATCGGTGAGAGGCTCTCCATCTCGTCCACCTGGACCAGGTTACGCAGCGGCCGGGGAGCAAAGAAAAACGTCTCTCCTTCCTCAAGCTGCATGGCACTAGAGAACTCTGGCTCGTCATCATCGTCCCCAAGATGGGCAATCTGGTAGAGTGCACTGCACGGAGGGGGGTGAGGGTGTTGGTTGGGAGAGGAGGGGAATAGGTAGCTTACTATTGACAGTTCACTGCAGTTGAAAAATGTTTTTACTCACTGGTTGCCAAACTCGGAGGCACAAAAGAGAAACCCTGTCTTCAGGACTGACATGGATGAGGCCACTGGCACTGTGTCAAAGTACTTGATTCGAATCTCAGTCACCTGTAACAGAGATGAAATGGTCATGTGATCTGCTGCAGTGGTCATGTGATCTGCTACAGTGATCATGTGATCTGCTGCAGTGGTCATGTGATCTGCTGCAGTGGTCATGTGACCTGCTGCAGTGGTCATGTGACCTGCTGCAGTGGTCATGCGACCTGCTGCAGTAGTCATGCGACCTGCTGCAGTGGTCATGCGACCTGCTGCAGTGGTCATGTGACCTGCTGCAGTGGTCATGTGACCTGCTGCAGTGGTCATGTGACCTGCTGCAGTGGTCATGTGATCACTGCAGCAGATCACGTGATCTGCTGCAGTGATCATGTGATCCTAAACAGTGATTTGCTGCAGAGGTCACTCACCACGTCATCATCAGCTTCCAGGGTGACCTTGAAGACATCGCCTTGCTCAGTTTGGACCAGGAAGAAGAACATGTGCTGGACAATGAATGTGTGTGTGGGGGGAGGGAGGGTGGGAGGACATGACATGAGAGAGTAGCCTCGTTCCCAGGCCTCCCCCGTTTTTACCTTCTGTTTGCGTTCACAATAATACACGGGAGCGGAAGACCGGCGAAAAACGGGGAAGGCCTGGGAGCATTCATCACGTGAGTGGACACAAATGCTCCTAGGCCTTCCCCGTTTTTCACCGGCCTTCCACTCCCGTGTATTATTGTGAACGCAAACGGAAGGTAAAACGGGGGAGGCCTGGGACCGAGGCTAATGAGAGAGTCTGTACCCTTGAGAGTCAGTCACTGGCAGCTGAAGCTCACCTTGGTCTTGTGCGTGGCACTGCACACAAACAGCATGCTCCGATCAGCATCATCCAAGTCATGCTGAGGTGAGAGAAACAAACAGTAGCAATCACATCACCCTCCCTCTTCCTCCTCCTCCCCCCCTACACACCTTCCTGCGTGGTATGGGGCAACGGAGGTCAGGCTGGTCTCCAAAGTTCTTGTACACCAGGTAGTTCTCACAGCACACCAGAACACCACTCGGACCATCACTCCCGCCTGGGACTGGAGAAGGAGGGAAAAGTACATCAGATCTGTATCCTAGTTCTAGAACTGTCCTCAGCAACCTCAAGAAAGATTCCCCCTCTCCCCTTCCCTCCTTCCCATATTACACACCAGGGTATATACCTGAGATAAGCATGTTGGCTGTGTCTTCCAGTGGCTCACTATACTTCCTCACCACGTGGTTGAGACCCAGGTCCAGCTCGTAAAATGTCAACATCTGTGTGAGGGAGAAACATGTGCTCTGAAGGCAGAGATGTGCTAAACCAGACGGTGCCATGGTTGACCTGCTGTGCCACTTGAGCGGCCTCTCCTGTTGGGTCATTGTCAGCTTCCTGTGAGCAATGGAGCCAGATGGCTGGAGGTTACAGGGGAAATCCCCTCACTACACAGACCCTACCTCACAGTCCAACTCAAGACAGGCAAACATGGGATTCTCAAATCCAACATCTACACCCACAATGTGATAGAGGAGAGTGTGAGACTTGTGGGCCTCGAGGGGAGAGGATATCGTGAGCCGTGCTGCTGAGTCACGGTTCAGAATGTACACTAGCTTCTGCTTCTCAACTGCTCCTGTAGGAGGAGGAGGAGGAGGAGGAGGAGGAAGAAGAGAAAGAATTGGTCACAGGAAGTTAAGTACAGGAGGTAAGTACAGGGGATACAGCGTCATCATACCAATCATAACTGCTCGTCCCTTTGGGTCCACTGCGAGATATTGTCCCGGCACTATCCGACGGCAGCCACTCTTCCCAAACGTCTCCTGGTGCACCTGAACATCCAACAATGCCATCTTCAAACCATAGGCTACACTCCATGAATTAAACTGCACCTTTTCAAACATGTTCTTTGCAGGGTCATACTCCAAGATCACAATCCGGCCAGAGTCACTCCCAACGACAAGGTAGTCTGCAGGAAAAGGTGCGCATCAATTAGAATAATCTCAGTGCGGCTGCGTCTTATCTCCAAATATACCTTTGGTGCTGCCGGTGAGTCTAAATGGCATGATGGCACGGAGGAGCCCAAAGACCTCCACGGAGAGCAGTGAATGAAGCTTGCCCGTGTTCGTGTCGGTGCGCAAAATCTCCAAGGTCTTGCCTCGCGACACGATAATCTCCTGCTGCTTGGTGCCCGAGAAGTTTCCATGTATCGCCTGCGTGATGCAGGAGGCCTTCTGCAACGTCAGTGCGTACAGATGCATCGCGACAGAAGGTTTACTACTGCAGACACACCACCATTTTCTAACACGTGCGCACCCCAAAAGTACGGAGTCCGCATTCTTTCGTAATTGTTCTAATTATGCGGTGAAACATTTATTTGTTGAGCTGCAAGATCATCGGTCGACAGTACAGAACATGTCTGGCTACTATCCGCCGCAAGGGTACGGTCATCCGACCGTGGACCCCCAGCAACAGTTTCTGTGGAACATCTTTCAAAAGTGAGCGCTTAGAGAAACTTTCCCTGTCTGTAGAGCTCTTGATTGATGGCCCCCGTGAAAGTGGGTGTGGTCACTCCGTGTGCTCTCTGTATGTACCTAGGGTGGACAAGGACAGGAGTGGAGCGATATCATCCGATGAGCTACAGCAGGCCTTGTCCAATGGTGAGTGTTGCGTACAAAAGATGTGAGTGGGGAGGGTGTACCATCAGTATTAAAGCTTACTCTCGTTGTGAGAGTGTTGTATCTGAAGGTGACAGTAATTTGCAACCTTCTGCAGGATCATGGACGCCTTTCAATCCAGAAACAGTTCGACTGATGGTTGGTAGGTCATTGGTGTGTGTCAGACTTTGTACATTGGTTAGTTACACATCTGCACTCTCCCCCAGGCATGTTTGATCGTGATCGTAGTGGCACCATCAACTTCCAGGAGTTTGGCTCACTGTGGAAGTATGTCAACGACTGGCAGACCACCTTCAAGAGCTACGACAGAGACAACTCAGGAAGCATCGACAAGAACGAGCTGAAAACTGGTGAGAACCAGTGGGTACCTCCTCCATAGATAGTCGAGTAGTAGTAGCCTCGTTTTGGGCCTGGAAACAAGGCAAGGTAGTGGGACTGTACATGATTTTTTTTTTTGTCTTCTGCTCTGTCTACAGCAATGACAAGCTTCGGCTACCGTTTGTCTGACCGTTTCTACGACCTGCTCATACGCAAGTTTGATAGAACAGGAAGAGGAACAGTGGCCTTTGATGATTTCATCCAGTGCTGTGTTGTGATACAGGTATGATAAGTGTGTGAATGCAGTTTGTATACACATACTGGTACTAACTAACTGTGGTTGATAGAGCTATTCTGTCCACTGTCTTCCAGACGCTGACAAACTCCTTCAAAGCATACGACACAAACCGCAATGGCTGGATCCAGATCTCCTACGAGCAGTTCCTCACTCTTGTCTTTAGTCTCAAGGCCTGACTGACCACCTCTTGTCATAGTGTTGTGCACTCCCCAATTGGCCAGTCGGCCCAGTATATTAGAGACAACATTATATCTCAAATGAATGTAATGTGACTGCAATGTTTTTCTGTTGCAATGTTTGTAATGAATGCTGTGCATTTTATTTCATCATCTTCTCCTCGAACCTGCGAATGTGAGAGTGTGTTGTCAATAACTGAGGGAGAGAGACCGTCACAACTAACCTTTCTTCCTCCTCCCTTTTCCAAACCGAGACTTTCCTCCTAAAAGCTTCCTCTTTTTCTTAGAATGGCCCTCCTGAAAGGAATAATTAGGTTTGTTCACCCTCACAGTGCAACAGTACAGTACTAACTGAAGCCTCACCCCCTCTCCACTGGTCAGGCCCTTGAGGGCACTGAAGTCAGTTAACTCTTCCTCCTGCATTGCCCTCCTACCATGTTTCTGTCCCGGCTGGGACAGACGCAGAAAATGCTCCTCCTCGTACCTGCACAACAAGCAGATGGATTGTCACAGCCATGGCGCAGCCACAAACACATCACTACCTTTCTCGCTCCTTCTCCTCCTGGACCACACGCTGCCTCCTCACACCTGAACCAACATCCTAAGCCAAGCAAACTATAATACCAGCAATTAAGGATGGAGGGGGTGTGGCTCACATGGACTTCCTCTGGTGCATCCAGCAGTTCATTCCGGAGGTCTTGGATAAGAGAACTTCTGAGAGCCTTCTGTTTCTGCCGCTGCTGTCTCCTCTCCCTCCTCTCCCCCTCCTCCTCTAAGGAAGGAATACACTGGTACCCCCATAGGCCGACACAGTGACACATCACACATACGTACCGTATGGTGTAGCAACAACTTTAGGAGGAACATAGACTCTGGATTCTTGGGAAGATCCCACGTCCTCCTCTTCTCCCCCACTATTTCCCTCCTCTTCCTCCTCCTCCTCCTCCAGCTGCATACACAATAATAACAATCTCCAATGGGGGCACACATAACAGTGTATGTAGGGTATCACCTTAGACACAAGGTTGCGTGGGTTCGGCCTGAATGCCAGTGGATCGTTGACTAGCAAGTAAAGGTACACAAGATATGACAAGTGTTCTTGTGTGGTGATGAGTTGGTACCTACCAGATAGTCCTGTTGTAGCTGTTCTGATTAGCTTGTCAATCTGGTACCGCAGCTTCTGATCTAGGGGTTGAGTCTTCTCCAAAACCTACACCATCAAGAGACACATCAGCAGTGTCCATGGCAAGGTACTAGTCTGTCTCACAGTTCTAATCTCCACCAGTCGATCAACGGGGCCACACCCTGCAATGGAGCAGCCCTCCGTCTTCAGCAACATCAGCTGGGTCAGGTTGATCACATAGCTAGAGTGAGTGGGAAGGGACCACATTAAGTAAAGATTACACAATACGAGAGATAGTGTTCTGACTGGAGGAAGTGAGGGGAGGGGGTAGCCTTGTACCTCCCTGCCTGGGTACGAGGCTAAGGGGAGGGGATCACCTCAATAACATGTGGTTCTTCACCTCAAGAAAGCTGACTCCCTGCACGGTAAGGAAAGAACTTGTCGTGCACAGGATCAGATGGTTCACAGCTAGTGTAAGCCAGACAGCTAAACACACTCACAGTGACTGTGCGACTACCTTCTCATGCTCTGCACTCTCAACACGGCTCTTGACAGATTTGACATGCTCCGTCACTGCCAGCACTTTTTCTTTCATATCTTTCAGCAGCTGCAGGAACTCTGGAAGCTCCCGTGCAACTGCCTACAACAGACCAACAGCACAAGAAGTACCGCACATGCACATTGTATTCCAGCATGCCCAGCATACCACCATTTGACAAAGGCCGTTGGTCTAGAAGCAAGGTTTGCTCCTTAAAGCATCTCTTCTAACCTCTTGGTCTGAGTGAAGCTGCATCAAATACACTAATTTGCCCCTCCCTCCCTGCTGCTAAACGGTCCCAGTCTCCTTGTTTCCAGACCCCGCCCCCTCCTCCCTCACACAAGCTTTTATCTTCTGATCTGATCGGGAGGGAGTAGCCTAGGAACGTCTAGTTTGTGATCACAAACTGGACGCTCACGTACCTCGGGATCCATCCACCCTCGCCTCCGTCTCTACACCAGCCAGCGGGCTCCACGACCTCCGGCACACGTGGATAACTCGCGCATGCGTGAAACATGCTATTACAGGTGCACGGCCATTGGTTGGTTGGTTTCAAGTGTCTGGCGGGAAAATGGGAGCCCTCGCACAACGTGAACATCAATGCGCCAGTACTACTTGAATATCTCGTTGATCTGTTGTGTGACTCGAATAAAAGTGGTTCTCCGGCTCAACTCCTTCAGCTTCTGTGCTCCCACATATGTGCATGTGGACCGCAGTCCCCCCAGAATGTCCTGCACAGTATGGTTGACATCACCACGATACTCTAACTCCACGGTTTTGCCCTCTGAGGCCCTGGGAGGGACAGAAAGTCGAATATTAACACAATGTCCAGTAACACAGGAGGTTACCCACCTGTAGTCCTTCACACCGCCACTGTACTTGTGCATGGCTGTGGAGGAGCTCATGCCATAGAACAACTTATACTTCTTCCCATCATGCTCGATGGTCTCCCCTCCTGACTGATCGTGGCCAGCAAACATCCCCCCCAGCATAACAAAGTCTGCACCTGCACCTGTGGAGAAGGAGGGGGGGAAGAGGGATAGGGAGAGAGGGAGGAGGAGTGCAAGTGAACAGGATTTTCATAGAAAGATGGGCTGTGACTGACCAAAGGCTTTGGCAACATCTCCCGGACAAGTGCAGCCACCATCCTGAAAGGAAGACTGTGTATAACTGGACAATAGCACAAACCTCACACAAACACTGTCTTACGGACACAATATGTCCCCCAAGGCCATGTGCTGCATCTGCACACTCCAGCACTGCACTCAGCTGGGGGTATCCAACTCCCGTCTTTTTGCGTGTGGTACAGACAGACCCTGCAGCCGGGAGCAATACCACCATGTCACTTCTTCCACAACGCACAGTCTACCTGGTCCCCTCCACACACAGTCTACCCAGTTCCCTCCACAACATACAGTCTACCTGGTCCAATGCCAACTTTAATGATGTCTGCTCCACTCAGTATCAGCTCCTCCACCATCTCCCCCGTCACCACATTGCCAGCCTACACACACCAATGCATGTCACCACGGTTGAAACAAAGTCATCTACAGACATACCATGATGGTGTGGGCTGGGAAATCTTTCCGTGCCTGACGTACAAAGGCCACAAAATGCTCTGAGTATCCGTTGGCCACATCTAGGCAGATGTACTTGATGTTTGGAACAGAGTCGACAATCTTGCGCAGCTTTTCATAATCCTCTTCGGCACTACCCGAGCTCACCGCTACATTCTGCAGAGTGTACACAAGGTATGTGAGGTGCACGTAAGGTATACGTGTGTGTTGGGGGGTGGGGGAGGGGTGGGGGAGAGGTGGGGGGGAGGTGGAGGGGAAGTGGGGGTAGAGGAGAGTGCAAAATCATGAAAGTAACAGGATGGCCTTCAATGATACTATCACGAGACCTTCAAGATGTCAGGGTTCTCGGCTGCAAACGCCTGCCACTCCTCCACACTGTAGTGCTTGTGCACAGTCGTGAACAGATCGTGCTGGGGAGGGAGGAGAGGGGAAGAAGGCAGAAGCTGGATATTTATCCATCATAGCAACGAAAGCTGGAAGCAACGTCGGCAGCAGGGGTAGGCTGCTGACCTTGCCAATCGCCTTGGCCATCTCGAAGGTGCCGACGGTATCCATGTTGGAGGCGATAATGGGAATGCCGTTGTAATTGTGCTTGGAGTGGCGGAACAAGAACGGTCGGTGGAGGTCGACCTGCGGAGTGTACGTGCCCAGGATCATGTTGTAAGCCAAGCAGACAGACCTTCAACTGCTTACCTCCGACCTGCTCTTGAGGGTGCTCCGCTTGGGGCGCACGAGCACGTCCTTGAAGTCCAACTTCACATCAGAGTCCACCCGCGGCATGGCTACACGTGTACAGTGATATGCGTTCCCCAAGGAAACGTGTACCCCCGGACACATGCATTTTCCTGTCCTGTGAGGGACCCCGAAGCAAAGTGTCCGGGGGCAAGTTACTCCGGGCAAGTTACTCCGGGCTAGGCTGGGACGGACAATGATCGAAGCCCCGCCCACCATAAGCTGGAGATGACTGCGCACTCTCAACAGCAGTTGGCAGAAGTTGCAAAAGAGCTCCACACGGCTAATTCCGACATCAGTAAGTCAGTGTACGTATGTAGCACTGTCTGGATAGGAGAAGCATGCAGAGAGCCTAAGCTCACTCTATTATCACCACATGCAAATTATAGGAGGCGCCATTGACTCGTTGAAGAAGAGCACAGCTGATATGAAACTACAACTAGACACACAGAAACAACTCAACCAGGTGTGTGCATCCAGGATGCAGCCATATAGTTGGGGTGGGGGGGCTGCCTTGCAAGACACAATGGCCTACTTAGTCTTAGTGGTGACACAAATAGAGGAAGGTTACACACGTTTTCCCTCCCCAGCAGATGATTGCTCCGTTTGTTGCTGTGTTTGAAGTAAAGATTGCAAAGGACAAGTCAGATAACCATTGAATATCTTCTACTCTACATGTATCATTAAACAGTCAAACCTAGTATATACAAAACACTAAAATCCACTACAGTTTGTAAATGAAAATTGGAAAAGTGAACATAATGTCTGAATGCTCTAGGAGCATTCATACTAGTGTGTCCAGTGTGGAATCCTCCCCATCTTTTGATCCGTCAGTCTTTGAGTCTGCAGAGGATATAGAGAAACATAACCAACATTTCACAGAAGACAAATCATCAGATGCTGACCACGTTGTGCCTCAGTTGATTTCCTATCCTCCTGCTCCTTGCCCTCTGTGAGTGGCTGCTCTTCGACCTCAGGTGATTTAGAGCCCTCTGGAGACACAGAGCTATGCAGTGGTGCCCTTGCAGCAATAAGGGTCTCCAGCCCATCACTTGTGTTGGCCTTCTTCACACGAGGCTTTGGTTTGGGTTTGGGACGGTCAGGCTTCTTTGCTACTGTGGGTGGCGTTGAGTCTGAGGAGGAGTGGGCTGGCCTTGCTGCAAGTGGTGAGGTGCCATCCGAAGGGGAAGGCTGCAGTGAGAGGAGCATGTGAGATGGCAGTTCAGCAGGTGCAGAGTGGGGCACTTACTCTGGGCTTCAGAGGTGTGGCAATACCCTTCTTGAGAACGTTGGCCAGTTCACTCATAGGCGTGGGCATACCCACTGGAGGTTTTCTCTCCCCTTCTTCCACCGCTGGTCTCTCTCCTTCCTCCACCTCAATACTCTTGGCTCTCCTTGGTTTATGTTTCACTGGGGGCGGGGTCCTGTGGACCACTTCAGCTGGCGGCAACTGGACAACCACCTCTGGCTCAGCTTTCACCTTGGGCTGGGGCACAGCTGGGGGCTCCTGTAGTGTCAAATGATTCAGCTGTCAAGGGGGCATATACCATGTTACAGCACCATCCTCTTACCTCCTTCTGTTCCTTCCCCAAGTCTGGAGTCACTCTGCCTGTCCCTTCTTCCTTTGGCTTTGAACGGCTGAATATCTTGGAAAGCCCAGATCTGAATGGTATTTAGGCAAAAAAGAATAACAGCACACACGTGACCTGTTTGATGGGGACCTACTCCTCCCTAACAAACACTTACTTCCTCTTTTCTTTCGTCCTCTCCTTTGGGGTGAGTGCAGGTTCGGGAGAGACGGAGGAGCCAGCCACTTTGTCTTGCTTCTTAACCTTCTTTGACTTCTTTTTAGAGAGCTCTTTGGATGGTGTCCCTTCGGTGCTGGTGGACATCTGTGGGATGGAAAGAAGAGGTTTGGAGTCACAGGACAAATGAGGCAGGACACACCACTCGCCTTTGCTTCATGCAACCAAGCAAGCAAGCTACTTGTGGTAGCCATGCAGACACTCCTTACCTCTGTTTCAGGGGACTTTTCACTGACTGCAGGCTCCTCTGAAGGGGAAGACAGCTCCCTGGAGGTTGCATGGCTTTCTACAGAAGAACTGAAGAACAGCGGCAACAATGTACTACTGTGGACTGGGAGGGTTCTAGTGACTCACATAAGGGAGGGTTCTGGTACAGGTGACGGTGCTAGGGTGGTAGTCTGAGGGGATACTGCTCTGTTCTCCTCCTCCTCCTCCTTTGCTGGGCTAGTCTGCACCTCCTCCGGCTGGTCAGCTTTCTGTGCCTCTACCTCTGGTGTTTCCTTTAGCCTTGCCTCTTCCTTTGCAGCTGGTTTTCCCGCCAGGGTCTCTACCCCTTCTCCAGCTGGCTGCTCCTGCACTTTCTCCTCTCCAAGTTTCTCTTCCTGATTCTCTTTTCGTTCATCTACCGGTTTCTCTTCACATTTCTCCACCACGTTTTCCCCTGGCTGCTGCTCTGGTTCTTCCTCCAGCTTTTCTTTTTGCTCCTCTTGTTTCTCCACCTCCTCCCGTTTCTCCACCTCCTCTTCCTTTTTCTCCTCTACTTTCTCCTCCTGTTTCTCCTCCTTTTTCTCCACTACTTTCTCCTCCCGTTTCTCCTCCTTTTTCTCCGCTACTTTCTCCTCCCGTTTCTCCTCTACTTTCTCCTCTGCTACTTTCTCCTCATTATTCTCCTTTGGTTTGTCATGTGGTTTCTCCTGTGACGCATTCTCTGGTTTGTCCATCTGGGACCCATCTGGTTGTTCTGTCTGTGGAGCATCTGTTGTCTCCTCCAAGGGCTGTACAGCTGGCTTCACAGTAGACCTTCGACCACCTCTCTGCAACCGCGCAGGCTTCGGTCTCGTCTTTCCAAGGTGCTCCAGGGACGGGCCATCTGTCTCCAGGGGATCAGTGGGCAGCGCAACTGGAGGGGGAGGGATGGGAGGAATGGAGGGAGGGTAGGGGGGAAGGAAGGAAGGAAAGAGGGGAGGGAGGAAGGGAGGGAGGGTAGGAGGGGGAGGGAAGGAAGGAAAGAGGGGAGGGAGGGAGGATGGGAGGGGGAGGGAAGGAAGGAAGGAGGGTAGGAGGAGGAGAAAGAGCAGTTAATACTCCAATATATCTACCCTCCTGCCAACTCCCTCCTCCTTACCTTCATCAGAATCTAGTCTTCGTTTCCTCTTCTTCTTATCACGAGGTGAATCCTCTCCCTGAACCCGGAATGTGAAGTTACGTGAGACCCTTTGCTCTGGAGTAGAGCCACTTGTCACAGATGCCTTCTGCAGCTTGAGCTAAGAGTGACATACCACACACTGGGTTAATTTCCATATATGGTATTGATACACATACACAAGTGCAGCCCCACCCACCAGTCTGCGGTTGCTCTTCTCTAGCTTCTCCAGGATGCGGTCTGTAATCAGCTCAGAGATGTGGGCGGCCACATCCAGGTTGATGGAGCTGATGCGACTGATGATCTCAGGAGCCATCTTGTGCCCCACCACTTTCTTTGCCTCCAGAAAGTCCTCCCCCATCTCTGCCACCACAAATTGCCGCAGTATCTCCTCAGAGAGAAGCTGTGGGCATGCCTTCATGCTCTGGGACACCATGTGCTCGGAGCTCTCCTGCAGGAGTCACACAACAGATATGAACGCAACAGCAGGGCACTAGTCTCCCCCTCCATTCACACACTTGCACATGCTCCTTGAAGAGTTTCTCCATGAAAGAGTCGAGCAGGGACCTGACTTCCTCTTGTATGGCTTCAAACTGCTCTGCTTCCACATGTGGTGAGTACAGTCCATCTGTCAGCTGGAGAACACCAGCACCAAAGGTATCCCTACAAGAGCATCACTCAACACCAATCCATTTCCTCACCTTGACAACACTGTTTGCCTGATCCTTGACCTCACATGCCTCGGTGACATCCTTGTGGGAGGGACCTTGGGCCTTCTCCGCCCACTTCACTAGGTCTTCCAGTTGTACCACCTCCCGACCCAACACCGCCTGTAGAAATGCACAAACCTGATTGGTCATTCGGCAAAGTATTAGAAAAGTACTTTCTTGGAGAAGATCCATTATCCCTTGCCATTGCTATTGGCACCTCCAAGTAGCATGGATGCTTCTCCTCTCTCCCCACTTCCTCCCCCCTCCCCCTCCTCCACTCACACTCTGCTGAGCAGCAGTGAGCAACCTTTGCCGATGCCGTGCAGACAACTCCACTTTCAGCCGCTCGTCCGAGTGGTTCCTACATAGCAACACCTGAATTTTTTGCATCGCCTCCTCGATGGAAGGGTCCTTTCCCGCTCGACCAATATCAAACAGTGGGAGAGGCATTGTGCGCAGCGTACAGTTGCTGCAGTACAAAGGACACATTTGATCATGATTGTGTGCTACCAGGCACAGTGAGGTTGGTTGGCTGCACTCACTGTTCCAGAGAATTGACCACATCCTGGAAACCATAGAGGGTGGTTTCATTGTGGTCCCACGACACCTCTCTCAACTTGCAGTTGGTGAGCAGTGCCTTTGCAAGACACCTTGCCCCACGGTTCTGCATCTGATTACCACTGTGTGTGTGTGAGGGGGAGGGAGAGGGAGAGGAAAGAGAGAGAGAGAGAGAAGGGTAGGAGAAATGATCGGTATTGTTCCAGCGAAAGCTGCCCCCACCCATGGTCATACCTGATATTGAGGGTGGTGAGGTTCATGTTGGTTGCCATGGCATTGAGTACCACTGTGGTCTGTTCCTTCAGTCGAGACTCGTTCAGACACAGCGACTCCAGCTGGCAGTCCTCTCGTGAGAGGAAGGAGGCAAGACACTCCAGAGCCTGGGCTCGAACACTGAGAGGGAAAGGCAGCACTGCTGAATGGTTTGCTAAACAAACAATGATCATCTCTCTCTCACTTTGCCTTCCCATTGAAGTTCCTCCCGATGGCTAGGTGCCTGATGGCAGGATTTGCTGCAAGTTGCTGCACAAACTCAGGGAGAATGTTGTCCAGCCCACAGTCTGAGATGTCAAGACGATGCAGGCAGGCTGTTCGCGAGAACACACTGGCAAGGTTCTGTGGATCACGTCCCTGGCCTAGGTCATTAGAGGCCAGCTTTAGGTCCACTGCACTAATATTGGGATTCACTCCCAGCCCTTCCAGCATACCACTGTATGTGTGTGTGTGTGTGTGTGTGCATGGGGGGGAAGGGGAGGAGGGGGAGGAGGGGGAGGAGGGGGAGATGTGACACATCAGCCAAGTGAGCCTCTGTCAGCATGTCATAGTGTTAAGAGATCGCAACTTCCACTACACTCACACGACAGTGTCACTGGAGAGCTTGCAGTCTGTGAGGTCAATGGTTGCTATGGATATCACTGAACTGCAAAACTGCTGAAGCCCTGACCCTATGCTACTTGGTGCAACTCCCTTCCTATAGGAGGCAGGGAAAGGGAGTGTGGAGGAAGCTAGAGGAGGTTAGGAGGGATATGAGTGTACCTTGGCCGGGCCATATTCTGGGCAAGATTCAGCTCTCTAAGGTGCTGCTGACACCCTCTATTCAGGACCGGAAGTAACTAGGGGAAACATACACTGCTGTCAGTGGAGCAGGGTCTCATCCCTCACTGGTGAACACTTACAAACTCAAAGTTGATGATACACTTGCTGAGGTTGAGCACAGCAATGGTGTTGGGCTCCTGGATAAAGGTGAGCGCAGCCTGCGGGTCTGGGCCAAGGGGATTCCCTGAGAGGTCCAGGTGGACCAGGGAATACTGCATGTTCTTGTTCTGCTTCATGCAGTTTGCCAAGAGGGAACCACCTGAGGGAGGGGGTGGGGCAGCATATGGCACCCCGGGTGTGTAGAGCGGGGAACAAACAGCTTACCCCTTGGTGTGATCTTGCAGCCAGCAAGTTTTAGTGCACTCAGACCGTGAGGCAGCACCTCCAGTGCCGCACCCAGTGACTCAATAGCTGAAGATGACAGTCATACATTAATGGTGTGTGTATGCATGTGTATGTGTGGGGGGGAGGGGGCGGGGGGGGGGGGGGGGGGGGGCATACCTCGATCATCAAGGTTGTTATCAGAGATGTCCAAGTGAGTGAGGGCACTTTTGGAGTTGCTCTTGAGCGCCACACAGAGCTTCATGAGATTGTCCCTGAGAGAAAAAGGAAGGGAAAGGAAGGGGGAAGGGAGGGAGAAGGGGAAGGAAGGGGGAAGGAAGGGGGAAGGGAGGGGGAAGGGGGAAGGGAGGGAGAAGGGGGAACGGAGGGGGAAGGGGGAAGGGGGAAGGGAGGGGGAAGGGAGGGGGAAGGGAGGGGGAAGGGAGGGGGAAGGGAGGGGGAAGAGAGGGGGAAGGGAGGGGGAAGGAGGAAGGGGAAGGAAGGGGGAAGGGAGGGAGAAGGGGGAAGGAAGGGGGAAGGGAGGGGGAGCAAGGAGTGGGAGGGAATTACAACTGCCGTTCATGGTCACAGCTCACAGTCTGGCTTACGGTCTCATGCCGCAGTTTCTGAGCACCAGCTTCTTCAGAGCTTGGGATACATTCAGGACGAAGCTGAGCTCCTCAAACAGGTCCAGAAACTGGGAAGAAGCAGAGCAATCATAGTAGTGTGCACACATCAGCCACAGCTGGAACTCACCATCTTCCCGTCTCGTTCAACAATTCCTTCAAAAAACTCATTGTGTCGCAGTGTACTTAGCACAGGCAGCAGTTCCCTGTACAGGAGGCATGTGTGTGTGTGTGTGTGTGTGGAGGAAGGGGAGGGTATGTGGTGAAGACATGTAGAACTTGGCAAGTAGTATAGCACTTGGCCTCACCGGGCCGAGAGATGGTCAAAGTCAGCCAGCTTCAGGTCCCTGAGCCCGTGTGCCAGGTACACATTCTTCATGTACTACAAGAGAATCACATTCTCAAATTAACGTGCTGCAACCAGATACTATTCCTCAAATTGCTTTCAGTCTACTAACGAAAGGGGCCTACCCAAGAGACTTCTTCGCTGAAGGGCACTCCAAAGAAGTCACAGAGGAAGCCGTAGGTGTTAATGAAACCAGGGACAGTGGTGGCATCTAGCTGTTCCATTGTGCTCAGGAGGCTCTTCCTGAGCTGGTCCACCTCCTCCTGGAGGGACTTGGGCTCAAAGGTCAGCTTAGTGACGATTCTGGAGGAGAAACATTTCAGTAAGTATCCTGCAGTGCAGGGAGCATGGCAGGGATGGGACGCACTCAAGGGGTGTGATGGGGAACACATTCTTGAACTGCGCAGTGATGAGGCTTGTAATCTCCACAGCATCCGTCTTGCTCACATGGAACTCTCGTGGACGAGGGTCACTGGAGAGGTGAAACACCAGCTGCGTAAAGAGAGGAGGGGAGGGTTTGAGCACCAAGCATGCATTGCTGGAGAGGAGGACGTACCTTTGACTCTCTGCACTCAAAATGGTGGATCTTCAGGAAGTTGAAACTTGTCTCAAGCTACAGTAACAAGAGAAATGTTTTGTAATTACAATCCTAAGTGGGTGAGAGCCTCATTAGGTTTCAGTTAATTGGCCTACATTAGCAGTACCAACTGTGCATGATGCATCAACCCATGGAAATAAACACAAGCCAGTTTGGTTAGGAAATGCAAGGCGTTCTCACCTTCAATGAAGGTCTGTGAGAGAGGATGAGGCACCTGCTGCTGGAGATTACCTGTGAGAGAGGACATATGGCACTGTTTACCCACACAACAGGCACTATTGTTTCAACAGCAGCCAAAGTGGCACACACCATGTGCCAGGCCAAAGTGCTTAACTTTCTAGATTTCCTTTTTATAAATCCATCATCACCCGAGTTTACATGTGCTCTCTACACAGAAGCCAGTGTTGCTACCCTTCATTACATAATTTACACCCCCCTCAGTATCATAATCTACACCCCCCAGGATCATAATTTACACCCCCCCCCAGGATCATAATCTACACCCCCAGGATCATAATTTACACCCCCCCCAGGATCATAATCTACACCCCCCAGGATCATAATTTACACTGATCAATCTATCTATCCCTCTCTGATCTATCTACCTGTGCATGCTTATCAAGACGTATGGCTACTATAAAGAGTCAGCATACCAGCGTCTTGGGTTCCGTGGGTTCTCCTTTCTTGGAGTGCGTGTCCACTTGTAACACCTTCCTCAGAAACACCTCACAGCTCTCACCCAACAGATGTCTCTCTGCATCTGAAGGAGCAGAGAATGTGGTGGAGTCTGCTAGTCACGCAGCCCTCTCCTGATCATCCTCCCCACCTCCCCTCCCCCACACACTTGGCTGGCTGCTCACCCGTTAGTCCCAACTCCTTTCCGAAGATATCCACGTCTTTAGACGGTGTTGGCGTCTTCGACTCGGTGGCCATCTTTATAGCTACCTGCCTCCGCCCTGATCTTTCTCTGTATTCAACTTAGTCTCTCGTCAGCTCGTCGAGCAGCAATCTGCAGACATTCCAAACATTTTTAGTAAATCGTATCAGTTGTATGGGACGGATCGATCGTTTAATTAAATTCTTTCCGGGATGCGTCGCAGAATCGTTCTAAATACTGCGCACCCCGAGCTGCAAGATGGAGGGGGAGAAGGACACCGGAGGAGTTTCTGAACACCAGCTAGACCTGGCGAGATTGGCCAAGGAGGCATTTGACAATCACAGGTACTTTTGTAAAACGACCTGATACAGGCACTTACATGCATTCTTGTCTACGCTGATGGCTGTCCCTGTCTAGGTATGAGAGCTGCCTGTCTACCTTGAATCGCCTGCTGGAGTCACGCCGACATGATGCTAGGGTGGCACACAATCGTGCAGTGGCACAGTACCTTCTGTCCAACCTAACCCTCACTGACGAGTTCAGGAGAAGCCTACACACTGTCAACATGCAGGTGTGTGTGTGTGGGGGGGGGGTGGGGGGTGGGGGGGATGCATATCTCACATTCCTTCATACCTGTATGGCTGACTCCCTCCTCCTCATGCTAGTTTGATCGTGATGCAGAGAGCAGTGGTATGGAGGCCAGTATCAGTGACAGGGGTGTGCTCCTCTTCAACCAGGCACTCATCCACATGAGGGTAGGCAGCTAGCAGCAAGGGGAGGTGAGGGTTATGAGCGTGTTCCTCCCCCTTCAGCTCCACCAGAACTCCCAGGCGACTGAAATTCTTGAACAGTTGTTCCAAGTTCATGATGCACTCGGAGAACAGCTCTCAGTAGAGGCAAGCCTATTGCTGATCGAGACGTACATGTCCACCTACCGTCTCGAGAAGGCAGCCTCACAGATTGAACTCCTGGAGACTAAGCTGTATGGAGACTCCAGTGGAAAGGGGGAGGGGGAAGGCGAGGGTTCCACCCAGCAGTGCAGGGCCCAGCTGCACCTTTTCAAGGCTCAGTTTCACCTCCTGCACAGGAATGTCAAGGCCTGCAAGAAAGAGTTAAAGAACTTCATTAGCACCGCTGGAAATGTGAGCAGCTATACATGAGCTGTGTTGAGTAAGTCATTAAGTTCCGTATGTCATTGGATGAAGACTGTTTCGCACTCCACACACAGTCGTCTTGTGCACAGTTTCTCAAGGCTAATGTGGAATATCTTCGCCAGAACTACCGCAAGGCCCTGAAGGTGCTGGGGTCTGCGCCCAAGTCTCCCATTGTCACTGATGCAGGGGAGTGTCTCAGTGCCTTCTACTTCAACAACATTGCCTGTGTGCACTACCAGCTCGGCAAATACTCCCTGGCTGCCCACTACTTCAGGAAAGCCATTGAGGAGAATGACGCAGCACTGAACGGGTTCCCCCCACTGGACAGAGGTGAGCAGACACTGCGACTCCACCACCAAACTGCCTGACAGGTCTATCTCCCTCCCCTGCAGCCACGCCCCTTTCTGGTCGTCCCCTGGCTGTACTGGGAGTCAACTGTCGACACACTCTACTCTACAACCTTGGTCTGCAGCAGCTGTACGCCGGGCATCCTCTGGCAGCCTTTGACTCACTTCTGGAGGTTGTCCAAGTCTACCACACCAACCCTCGCCTGTGGCTAAGGCTTGCCGAGGCTTGCATTGCCTCCCACAGTAAGGTGGGCCACACTAACGCAGCACTAGCTGGTTGCTTTTATGCTGTCGTAGAAAAAAAAGTAACACAATGTTTCTTCCTATACTCTCGCCAAATGCCACACATCCTCACCATCACACCCTCCCCCTCACACCCTCATCCCCACCCCCTCACCAGGCTCAGCAGGACCAGGTGGTGTTGAAGCAGAACAAGAGTCGGACGGTGCAGCAGGTGTTTGGGACTGGTCTCCATCGCAAGATGGTCCTCACCCCTGTCCAGAACTGGGTCAAGGGAAGAAATGGGTGAGTGCCTCTGAAACTCACATACAGCAACATACATCTTGTTTCTCCCTTTCCCCTCTCCCCCTCTTCCCCTCTCCCCCTCTTCCCCTCTCCACCTCCTTCCCTCTCCTCCTTCCTCCCCTCTCCCTCCTTCCTCCCATCTCCCTCCTCCCCTCCCCTCTCCCTCCTTCCTCCCATCCTCCTTCCTCCCCTCTCCCTCCTTCCTCCCCTCTCCCTCCTCCCCTCCCCTCTCCCTCCTTCCTCCCATCTCCTTCCCCCCCTTTCCCTCCTTCCTCCCCTCTCCCTCCTTCCTCCCATCTCCCTGCTCACCTTTCCCCTGCTCCTTTCATTTGGCAGTGTGGACTCCCATCCCCAGTCAGCAGCCATGCCGGCTCCAACACTAGAATTTGCAGCCATCTGTCTCCAAAATGCCCTCTTCCTCCTCCCTCCCATGAGTGTGTTTCTGGCCTCTGCATCTCTCACCCCCATTGAAGAGGAGGGGGAGGGCAGTCAGCGTCCTCCCAGCATCCCTGCTCTCCCTGGCCCACCCATTCAGGGACAGGACATCATCAGCTTGAGGTAACATGATCCATAACCTTCTTCCTGTCTTAAAGAGGAGTCGGCTTTAGGCCTTTGGTACGAGCGAGGTTAGTGATATTACCCACGTGTCTCCGTACAGATGCTCAGTGCTGGCCTGTCTGGCGTATGTCAATCTAGGTCTGGGGGACCCCCTCCCGGCCCTCTCCTATGCCCGCCAGCTGTTGAGGATGCCAAAATTGTTGGGTGGACTCAAGTTCCTGGGACAAGTCTATGCTGCCGAGGCCCTGGTACAGCTGGGGTGTATGACAGAGGCTCTGCAGCACTTCAACGCTGACAGTGTGACAGACATCACCACATCCATTCCCACTGCTCGTGAGCGTGCATACATTATTACCATATAAGCCATGTGAAGGTGATGACCTTTGTTACCCTTGTTTCAGGACCTCAGCACAGTGACCACTTGGAGACAAGCCAGTTTGATCGACCAGCCTCAAGACCAACATGTGAGCTCCCTGCCCCTGCTATACACTGTGTACATTCATTACCTTCCACACTCCTCCTCCTTTCACCCCCTCCTCTCCTCCCTTCTCTCCTCCCTTCTCCCCCCTCCTCCCTTCTCTCCTTCTCCTCTTCTCCCTTCTCCCCCCTCCTCCCTTCTCCCTCCTCCTCCCTTCTCCCCCCTCCTCCCTTCTCTCCTCCTTCTCCTCTTCTCCCCCCTCCTCCCTCCTCCTCCCTTCTCCCCCCTCCTCCCTTCTCCTCTCCTCCCTTCTCCTCTCCTCCCTTCTCCCTCCTCCTCCCTTCTCCTCTCCTCCCCTCTCCCCCTTCCTACTACACATAAAGCTGCCCTATCAGAGCCAAGTGTCCTCCAGTTTCCGAGCAGTGTGGCTGGTGCACGTGCAGTGATGCTCTTCAATCTGGCCAGCGTGTACTGCCTCCAGAAGGAGGTGGAGAAAGCCAGGAAGGTGCTGCAGCAGGTTCGTGGCTGGTGCTAATGCTTGTTAACAGCAGGAGCCCCCCCCTCCTTAAACGTACTCATTCTTTACCTGCAGGCAGCCACCTTGTTTGGGGAAATCCCATCACAAGTTGTCCTTCTCTCTGCGTACATTGAGCTTATGAGTGGTGAGTGAACAACTATAGGGTGCATGTGAGAGTGTATGACTGTGTCCTTTTCCTTAGGCAATACCTCGACTGCTCTTCTTATCATTAAGAAACACCAACCCTTTCCTGCAAACATGGCTGACAAAAGGAAAACCAGAAAGTCCACATACCTTGCACAGAGACAGTAGACTCTTTAGTGATTCATGATATCGTTGTGGTCCATTGCATCATGTGTTGGTATGGATGATCTACTCAATATTGATACAGAAACTGAAGATAAATATACAATCATGTATCAGTGATCATAAAAATATAGATAGAAACTCTGTGAATCTGCTATTAGAATCTGATCAGTTCACTTCATAAGTCTCCACATCCCTAGTACCACTGACAACACTATGGTGACTATAGAGAATATACCGCCTGGAGGAGAGGAGAGGAGAGGAGAGGAGAGGGTTCATCTAGCAATTAACACTCAACTACAAGAAACCCACCTGCTAAATACTTGATTGATTCTAGCTTTTGTGCCTCCATCTGTGTCTTCAGGTTGGCCACCTGCAGCATGTTAACCTCTTATTAACAACCTCCACTGTAACTCACATAGCACACGCTAACCTCCTTGTCAATTCTGTTGTTAGTGTCCTTGACCTTCTGGTCCATAAAGGTGGCCTGCATGGGAGGATCAACGCAAGGCATGATGATGTCTATCAAGCACCCTTGTCACAGACAATCACTCACCTCTTCTGTGTTCCTGCTCTTCTCAAGGTTCATGTCTAGCCTCACACCAGACTGCACCTTACCAATCTCATCCTGCAGAATCAAGAGACACACAACACAAGTCAGACCACGCCCCAAGAATAGCGACACTGCTACCACCAGGTTGTACCTTTAGTTCAGCTCTCAATCGACTGATTTGTTCCTGCAAGTTCTGTTCAGAAAAGTGAAGAATGTAAACAGCAGCAGGATTTCCGGCACCGCATGCACCTCACCTCGTTCTCGGTTCTGAGAGCGGCCACAGTACTTTTCTCCAGTAACACGACAGCATTGCTTACTGAATCCACAGAACCCTTCAGCTTGAGCTCTAAAACATCCTGCAACACACAATGGTACCCTCAAGGCAGGACTACACAGGAGGGGGAGGGGATAGACTCACAAGCTCCCGTTGTGAGAGCTGGGAGGCTGTAGCTGCTGCCACGCCGGACCGAAGTGAGTGGTTCAGAATGGCCACCAGAGCCTCAGCCTGTTTTACACTGTACCCTGAGTGGAACAACAGAACAGTGTGCTCCACAGTTCAAGCAAGTGGCACTGCACATTTTAAAGCTTTCCCTACCTGCTTCTTCAAGCTCCCGGATGACTTGGTGTGTATCGAAATAGACCGGAGTGGAAAAGGTGAAGGACAGGGGAGGAGACGGTTGTCTAGGCACAAACTCGTCAGCCTGTACATTGACATGAGAACTGTAGATTGGGTTGGGACCTATCAACCTTCTCATCATTTCCTACCTGACTGAAACACTGACCACAGTGGAGGGCTCTCACGGCTCTCACCGACACTAAACAGTGCTCCCCCTGGAACAGTACCCTACCGTACGACCGACCCATAGACACAACGCTTCGACAGAAACTCATCTCTACACTGTCACTGTCATTGACGACTCGCTGGCAGAAAGTTTGGGGGCGGGGCGTAGGGAAACCCCCTTACCACTTCCGCAAGTACCGGAAACAGGTTTTGTTCCAATTACCCGACACCACGGGGAATAATTTCCTAAACACACTCCATGGATCCAACCCCTAACGGCTAACCGTTTCTAGTACTGGACAATGGAGGCGACGGGAGTAGTGGTAGACCGGCTGGCGCGGCTCTACACGAAGGTGGACGAGTCGGAGACGCCTCTTCCGCGCGTTTGGAGTGCCAAAGACAAGTACACCTATATTGGTCTCTCTCAGAGCAATCTCAGAGTGCACTACAAAGGTGTGCCATCACAAGAATTATCTCTCCCCTTCCCAATAAAAACAAACTGTCACGGATGAGTCTCTCACCTCAGTATCGACCTGTAGTCCATGTCTACAGCATACAGCTCCAAATTTTGTTATGTTACTGCTCTGTGTATGTATGTATGTGTGTGTGTAGGGAGTGGCAAGAACCACAAGGATGCGGCGTCTGTGCGGGCATCCCACCCCATCCCGGCTGCCTGTGGTGTCTACTACTTTGAAATCAGAGTCATCAGCAAAGGCAGAGATGGGTGCGTTCTTATTGGACAATGTCTACAGGGGAATTTCAACCTAAGAGGTATACTTATTGTCGAACGGCAGCTCTAAGACTAGAGGCTGTTTACCTGCAGGTACATGGGAATAGGCCTGTCTACAAGTGGAGTCAATTTGAACAGACTTCCCGGTGGGTTTGCCTTTCTTAGTGTGCTGTTGTCTGATTACTCTAGAACACCTCTCTCCTTTCCCAGGCTGGGAGAAAAACTCATATGGTTATCATGCAGATGACGGCTGTGTATTCAACTCGTCTGGCACAGGCCAGCAGTATGGACCCACTTTCTCCACAGCAGATGTCGTGGGTTGTGGGTTCAACCTGGTCGACCGGTCTGTCTTCTTCACCAAGAACGGCATCAACCTTGGTCAGTCTGGTCGCACACACCCACTTTCATAATCTATTGACTATTTCTGTTGTTGCTGCAGGCACTGCAGTGTCGGATGTTCCAGTAAGTGATTGATTCATCCTAGGGATGTGGTTGGTAGCTCACCTCCTCCTCCCTTCCCTTATCTCAGTCTGGCCTGCTCCTGTACCCCACTGTGGGGCTGCAGACACCTGGGGAGGTTGTGGAAGCTAACTTCGGAGAGACTCCGTTCATGTTTGACTTTGAGGGCTTGCTAACCGTGAGCAGACATCTTCCATAGACCCCTTTCGTCTGGTTTACTGCAGTTGTACCCACCCTCAGGAAATGCAGCAGCAAATTCGCCACTCTATTGAAGAGTTCCACGTCAGCAGTGGACAGGGAGTGTGGCAAGCTAACTTACACAAGTAGGTAACATGGGTACTGTTGTGAAGCTATACCCAACCTAGCGGTACTCCCTCTCCCCCTCCCTCCCTCCCTCTCTCTCCTCTCTCCTTCCTCTCTTCGCTCCCCCCTCCCCTCCTACCCCACCCACAGGCTGGTGTTGAGCTACCTAGTGCACCACGGCTACAGCAGGACCGCACAAGTGTTCTCAAACAGTTGTGGACAGTCACTAGAAGAAGATGCCACGTCCATCAGGAACAGGCAAAGTGAGCAAATGGGGACGTTGCCCTCTCCACTGTATCACTTTGCCCTTACCGTGGGTTCCATACAGTGTTGTTTTGTGTCTCTCTCCAGAGATCCAGTCACTGATGTTGAAGGGCAGGATAAGTGAGGCAGTGCGACTGGTAAAATCCAACTACCCTGGACTGCTGGAGAACTCACCAGAACTCTTGTTCAGAATCAAATGCCGGCAATTTGTGGAGATGATTGCTGGATATGACACAACAGACTTACTGGCACCGTCCCACCCTGAGCCCCAACTCTCCTGCCACTCTGAACTGAGCAGCTCCAGCGGAGACGCAGAGTCTCCTCCTCCCCCCACTTCCCCTAGCTTCGTCGGAGCCAATGGAGAGGTCAGCATCAGCAAAGCTAACCTCATACCTTGGCACAGACCTAATTGTCCCATCGTAGCTGATGAGTGAGGTATTGACCAGAGTGCATCCTGCGCATCACGTCAGCTGCAGTTCATTACATGTACAATGTTGTGTACCATTAGCAGCAGCACAGTGGGTGACTGTAACATCACAAGGGTGTAACTTGTTTGTACATGTGCCATTAGGACAGTGGATGGTTGTAACATCTGAGGGATATGCTGTTACCATTGGTCTCTTGTGCCTCAGGCTGTGGTGAATGGAGGGCCGGTGGACGACACGGCCATGGAAGTGGATGTGCCCACAGCAGATGATGGTGTGTGTCTGTGTGTACCAATCTCTCTCTGTTTGCCTGTATACCAGCCCCAACTTGTCCTCACTATCCCCAGAACCTGTGGACTTTGACCATAATCCAGTTGCAATAGAGAGAGTACTGGCCTTTGGCAGAGAACTGCAGACACTGTACTCACAACTTGCCACCTCACGACCAAACAAACAGCTTCGAACAATGCTACAGGTCAGAGGACTCGACTCATGCAGAGCAACATCATGTCACCCCCCCTCTCTGTCACCCTCCTCTCTGTCACCCTCCTCTCTGTCATCCCCCCTCTCTGTCACCCCCCTCTCTGTCACCCTCCTCTCTGTCACCCTCCTCTCTGTCACCCTCTCTGTCACCCTCCTCTCTGTCACCCTCTCTGTCATCCCCCCTCTCTGTCACCCTCCTCTCTGTCATCCCCTCTCTGTCACCCTCCTCTCTGTCATCCCCCCTCTCTGTCATCCCCCCTCTCTGTCACCCCCCTCTCTGTCACCCTCCTCTCTGTCACCCTCCTCTCTGTCATCCCCCCTCTCTGTCATCCCCCCTCTCTGTCACCCCCCTCTCTGTCACCCTCCTCTCTGTCATCCCCCCTCTCTGTCACCCTCTCTGTCATCCCCCCTCTCTGTCATCCCTCCTCTCTGTCACCCTCCTCTCTGTCACCCTCCTCTCTGTCATCCCCCCTCTCTGTCACCCTCTCTGTCATCCCCCCTCTCTGTCACCCCCCTCTCTGTCATCCCCCCTCTCTGTCACCCCCCTCTCTGTCACCCTCCTCTCTGTCACCCTCCTCTCTGTCATCCCCCCTCTCTGTCATCCCCCCTCTCTGTCACCCTCCTCTCTGTCACCCTCCTCTCTGTCACCCTCTCTGTCACCCTCCTCTCTGTCACCCTCCTCTCTGTCATCCCCCCTCTTTGTCACCCTCTCTGTCATCCCCCCTCTCTGTCACCCTCCTCTCTGTCATCCCTCCTCTCTGTCATCACCCTCCTCTCTGTCATCCCTCCTCTCTGTCATCCCCCCTCTCTTCCTCCATCCCCACAGGACTCCTTCAGCCTGTTGGCCTACACTAACCCCAAGTCCAGTCCTGTCGGCTACCTTCTCAACCCAATTCAGAGAGAGCCTGTGTGTGCTGCACTCAATTCAGCAATACTAGGTGGGACAGTGTGCATTTGTGCTCCGTGCATCATGATGGTGATGGTCTCTTCCTCCCTCCCTCCCTCAGAGTCAAAGAACCTTCCAGGCCAGCCACCACTGGAGTTTGCCCTTGGCCAGGCTGCACAGTGCCTCAAGCACATGTCAAGAAATGGACTCGGCGCAGCTGCTTTCACTGGAGTCCAAGACATTGTCAACTCGTAGCTGATTGGTTGATGTATGTCACACAGTATGTATGTCACGGTATGTATCACAGACTACAGATTACTAGGTTGTGTTGTGAACCGTCTACACTATATACGTTCAAATGCACCAATCAGATCGCACGGCACGCGCGAACATCATACGATACCGTTGATCACATACAATCGTATGATATACGGTTACCGCGTCTGATGTATACAATGCAACAGGTAGTCCGTGTGTGCTCTCGATCGCCTGTAGCAAGCCGCAGGTTCTGTACTGGTACCTCGAGAGCCCCGGCTCCGCGGAGACGCAGGGGGCGGCCATGGCTACGCCTGACGGGGGGTCTCGTCGCACTGGGGGCGGCGGGCGCAGGATATAAATACTGGCGGGCCGACTTTATGCAGAGGAGGAAAGTACGAGTTGGAGCCGAGGGAGTGGTCAGATTTTTCAGGTACTTTCAACAAAAAATTATGATAATTATTTCCATCACATTTATACAAACATTTCATTTCCATCTCAGGTCCCTGTGGGTCGGGCTGACCATCTCTCTAGACTACTGGTGGACATTAAGGGGACTGGAGGAGGTAGCTATTTTTTATGACTTACATGCACACACTGGTAGTGATCAAAACCTCAGGGACAGGAGGAAGGGGAGGCCTTTGCTGTATTGTAGCTCCTATTCAACTGTTGCATGGTTACATCGGTGCATAACATGTGTACATCAAATGTTGGCATGGTAGTGCCTTGGAACTTGGCAGGTATCATGCAACTAATAGGGGTGGAATCACTACTCGTGTGATGATAAAGTTCCTTTCTTCAGGACAGCCCTGAGTACACTGCTAGCATCCACCCCTGCCACCAGCGTGCGGCAGACAGAATTGTGGCTGGGGCACTGAAGAATGGAGGGCTGTACATCAAACTGGGGCAGGGCCTGGGCTCCTTCAACCAGGTGCTACCTCGAGAATACATTGACACTCTGAAGACCCTGCAGGACATGGTGTGTTGGTGCCTCCTGCAGACAGCTACCTTTAGTGGTGACACACCTTTCTTGTCCCTACAGGCACTTGCAAGAGAGTACAGAGAGGTAGATTTTCATGTGGTTCTCCTAATTTCACCCCCTTCACCCCTTCACCCCCTTCACCCCCTTCACCCTCTTCACCCCCTTCTTTGTGCTGTGTGATTCAGTTGGACATCTTGTTCATGGAAGACTTGGGGAACACTCCTGAGCAGCTCTTCAAGAGTTTTTCTCCAGAGCCGGTTGCAGCAGCCAGTCTGGCCCAAGTGTTCAAGGCTACTACACATGACAACAAGGAGGTGGCTGTGAAGGTGGGCGTGGCACTGAGGGCCTGAGATGGTTGTATGATGCCCCTTTGTCTGCAGGCCCAGTACATAGACCTGCGTGACCGGTATGACGGAGACATCTGGACTCTCAAACTGCTACTGAGAACCGTGGCCTACATGCACCCCAGATTCACCCTAGCCTGGGTGTTGGACGTACGTGTGGAGGGTGTGTGGGTAGGTGAGATGAGAGCTGTTATGATTACCAAATATGGTATTATTCAGGAGTTGAAGGGTACATTGGCAGAAGAGCTGGACTTTGAGCATGAGGGGCACAATCTGGAGCAGTGCGCACGAGACTTGCGGCACCTCCCCTATGTCTATGTGCCTAAGGTGGACTGGGGGCTCACAAGCAAGGTGCAGGCAAACTTTATTGAGCTGTGCGAGCTGTGAGCCAAAAAGGAGACTAGTGACTTGTTTTCCTCCAGAGGGTGTTGACAGCAGAGTGGATAAATGGATGCAAAGCAACCGACCGCAAAGCCATTGAAGGAATGGGACTTTGCTGTACTGATGTGAGCCGCACCCCCCTCCTCCTCTCTCTCTCTCCCCCTCTACCTCCTCTGCATTCTTATTCATCCCCTCCCTCAGGTAGCTCACAAAGTGATCACTGTGTTCAGCTACCAAATCTTCCACACAGGGTTTGTCCATGCTGACCCTCACCCTGGCAATGTGCTGGTGCGACCCTCTCCACTTGGAGGGGCAGAGATAGTCCTACTTGACCATGGGCTTTACATGCCCCTACAAGAAAAGTGGGTACCTCAGTAGCAGCCCAGGCTTGTGAGGGGGGCTGGGAGCAATTAGCAGCCTTGCTCTCTGGCTTGTGAGGGGGGGCTGGGAGCAATTAGCAGCCTTGCTCCCTGGCTTGTGAGGGGGGGCTAGGAGCAATGTTGCCCTTTGCCAACTCCTGCTTTCAGTTCTTTTATTCAAACTATTCACAGGACAAGATTAAGTTTGTGCACAATTTGGAAGTCCATTATTCTCCATGACGTTCCAACTTTGGAGAGAGAGTGCATGAAGCTGGGTGTGAAAGGTACTTGTGGAACTGTGTAGGCTTCCACTGCATGTTAGTGTGAGGGGGTGTGGTCTCTCTTCCTCAGAGTATGAGCTGTTTGCAGTGATACTGACCGGTCGAACACTGCAGTCCCATCGCAGATTGTTCGGCATCTCCTCCTCACAAATGACGCGAGAAGACTGGAAAGCTGTGAAGGGGACCTTTGTGAAGTTTGATGAAGTAGTTGAAATTCTAAGAGCCCTTCCCACTTCCATGCTGCTGATAATCAGGTCTGATGTGTCCTTTCCCTCCCATTGTCCTCCACAATTAACCACCCCTGTCTCTGTGTGCAGGAACATTAATATAGTGCGCTCAGTGAACAGGGAGTTGGGGACACCTGTCAACAGGTTCAATATCATGGCAAGAAGGTGAGAGCAAACCGGAGACGTTAGGTCTGACTGCAGGATACCGTCTCTACCATTGCTTGTAGTGCTATCAAGGGTGCCAGTGTGTCTACTAATCCCAAATCCTGGACTCTCAAGGCTCGTATCAGCTCCTGGGCAGAGGCAACTGTATTTGACTTGAATCTAATGTAAGGCTTGTCTCTCCAGGCCAGAGAGGAGGAGGGATAACCCTTCCTCCTCCTCCTCAGGCCTGGGGAAGGAGGCTATTGATCTCCAACAGTAACAACTTGTATGGTTTCATGCAGGTACTGGTCACTCCGCATCTGGTGTACAGTGAAGTTTTTATCATTCTTGGGTCTGATTGGACGGCTCCCCAAGGAGGCACAGGTTCTAGAACAGCTCATGCAATCCTGATATATATATAGTGTGTTTAAATATATATAGTAAAATAAAAAATGTATATCAACACTCATATATTATAAATGTCACATCTGACAAATGTAAAAAGAAGCATAAATCATAGATTGTGTATAGTCTCACACTGAGCTGAGGGCGGTTACAGTTCTGATTTGGTTCCTGCTCCCTCCTCCTCCTCCTCCTCCTTGGTGCTGCCTGAGGCTCCTCCCTTCTCTGGGTCAAACTTGAGGGAAGCCGAGTTGATGCAGTAGCGCAGTCCTGTATCCTCCCGTGGACCATCGTCAAAGACATGACCCAAGTGGGCCCCACAGTTGCCACAGACCACCTCGGTCCGCACCATCCCGTGACTGTCATCCACAATCTGAACAACATTACCCCTCTTGGCCACATCAGAGAAAGAAGGCCACCCAGTGCCCGACTCAAACTTCTTGTCCGTCTTGAACAGTTCGTTTCCACAAACCACACACCTAAACACCCCATCCTCTGTCACTTCCAGATGTTCTCCTGTGAACGGTCTCTCCGTGCCCTTGAGCTGCGTGACTCTATACTGCTCTGAGGTCAGTCGAGAATGAAGCTCCTCCTCTGGAAACGCAACCTAATGAATGGATGGATCGATGACAGACGGCGGACACTCACCACCTATCTGTTCTCTCTTGCTCACCTTGGGTTGTGGGGCGTCTTTCACGTTGTACACCGGGTCGCTTCCCTTCGCACTGGCTTGGTTTCCCATGGTGGCGGACGCGATGCTGAGTCGGAGAAGCAGGGGCAGAGCTGGAGCAAGTCGTCGGCTGCAACGTAATACAGGTAGCATGTTCCTGCCTACAAGGATGCGACCTCACAATGCGCCAAAGATAATTTGGATGGGCGTGGCTGCAGTATTTGCGATTAATATGTGAAGTTATGGCTGATGCAGGTACGGCTGTCGAGAGGTGGTTAAGAGATCATTTAGCACCATTTTATTGTCCCACTTTAGGAGAGACGGAGGCTGGAGATGTGCACGCTATCGTGCAGCATGCAGACAAGCTGTATGAAGACAGAAAATGGCACGAAGCGTTGGAGTACCTGGAGCAGTATGCAGAGACGGAAGAGCTAGACTTGCTGTGGAGACTGATGCGCATCAACTACCGCGTAGGGAAACACATCACGCCGGACCCCAAGGCCGCTGAGCGAATGGCAGCGCGTGGCATGGAGCTGTCGGACAGGGCGCTGAAGATCAGTGATAAACACTTCTTGTGCCAAAAGGTACACCGTAGTCTCCAGGCTGAACTCGTGTAAGAGTTTCGCGCGAGACCAGGTCTACAGTAATGTGAGGGAGAGTGCACTTCCCTCTCATTACCCAGTGGACAGCGATTGTTCTAACCTGGTATGCTGAGCTGCAAGGACAGAAAAAGAGGATCGAAAAGTCATTTGAAGTTCGGGATCATCTACTGGTGAGCTAAGAAACGAAACATCTTGAACATTGTGCACTTCTCCCTTTCCCCTTTCTTCTGGCCCACTAGAAAGCTGCAGAGCTCAAACCCAGTGATGCTTCTGCAAAGCACCTTCTTGGACGCTGGTATTTTGTTGTCGTTTTGTCGTCTTTTTTGTGTGCTGTTTTTTTTGTTTGTTTGTTTTTTTCACAAGGGGGCCATGCATGATTGCTGCAATGCTGTGTCTCCTCATAAGGTGCTTCAAGATTGCATCAGTACCCTGGTATTTGAGGCGTGCTGCCAGCATGATATTCGCCACCCCACCCACCTCCACTTACGAAGAGGTGACTGTCTGCTGTCTCCTAACATTATAAAATGAATGATCTCTTTATACCACTTACCCCTAGGCCCTGTCCCATTTTGATGCTGCTGAGAAAGGTGAGCTCAGAACACCTGTTATGTGTGACCTTGGTTATTGCTTGTTGCTGTCCTTATCTAGCGGAGCCGGATTTCTATGTTCCAAACTGGTTGTACCTTGGCAAGTGCCACATGCAGCTGGGGCACAAGGAGGAGGCTAGGGAGTGGCTCAAGAAGGCTGCAGACCACCAGGGAGATGTCCCTGATGACAAAGAGGTAGCTGTTCATCAAGTTCAATGTGCATCTATGCACATCTTCATCTGACCTTTGACCTCCCCTGCAGGCACGTGAGGAGGCAAAGACATTGCTTGGGAAACTCTAGATCAAAAAGTATTGAAAACAGTATTGAGTGTTTCTATTGCGTCAGATATCACAACATGTCATTATTACTGCACATGCATTGCTATATATGGCAATATATATATATAACTAAGAGGTGATTTGAGAATGGGTAGATGTATATCATGCTATAGTCCAAGTGGTCCCAGGTTTGGTCAAGAGTAAATGGTGATGACCTCTCTGCCTCCTCCCCTCACCATCAGCACCCTCTCTAGCCCCTCCGTGAGCACATCCAGAAACTCTATGTCTAGAAGCCAGTCAGGGATGTCACATGACCAATAGTTGGCACCACTACACTGTTGCCTAGCAACCACAACTTAACTTATCAGACATGCAACTACTGAGCACTATCATGTATATTCATAGGATACAGTTCTCCTCATCCCCTCCTCTCTTTGGGGGTCCTGGAAGATTAATAATCACAAGAGAGGCATCATGGGACTTTGTCACTATCAACTCATTCAACTTGACTGAGGTGTTCATCCGACGAACATTATCATCGTGCCTGTGGAGGGAGTGCATGGAACTTTGCAATGAACATTAATACTGAGGAACAGTGAGGGGGGAGGGGAGGGGAGGGGAGAGAGAGAAGGGAGAGATTAAATTTCTAGGAGAAGGATGCTCACGGTTGTGAGACGAGTGTGTCTGCGGTCCCACCCAGAGGTATTTCCTCCTCACTGCCTCCTCTAAATATATCATCATATCTCTTCAGGGAGCTGGGACGAGGGATGATGGGTGGACTCACGGCTCCTAGTTGTTCATCAAGCAGTGGTGTGCGGACTGACAATGCCTCCGGACAGCTGCTGTCCGAACTGCTGCTACTGTCTCTCCTCTGTCTGGAGACGACTGGTGGGATGTCCTCCTCCTCTGCTGTCAGCTTGTCTCTCCCTTCTGTCCCTGGGCTACCCACACCCACTTGTGGGAGGCCAATGACACGAGGTTCAATGGACAGTTCTCCAACTGAGATGGTATCAGGGGGTCGAGTCACATTAGAGGCTAGGTTGGGGCCTGGATTGGAGTGGGAACGAGTGGGAGGCTGGAGTAGCTGTGACTGGGGTACAGGGATGGAGATCTCCCTAGGAGGGGACTCTGTGGACAGCATACGCCTCCTGCTAAAGGAGCGGGAGAGGATATGTTGGACTTCTCCCCGTCTCTCCCTCTGTGTAAGCCGCATTTGCTTTAACATTTCATTGCGTTGCTCCATGATGAGTGTCCGCTCATAAGTATATGCCGAGATGTCATTATCAGGCTGAGTGTGTGTGGAGGGGGAGGAGGGGGGAGTGTGTGTGTGTGGGGAGGAGGGGGGGGAGGGAGGAGGAGAGGGGGAGGAGAGGGGGAGGGGCAATATAACAAGTATCAGTTTCACACACACACAACTGACTCTAACGTACCATTTCAATGACGTCCACCTCAGCGGGGATCCTGAGCTGGTAGAGGAACATGGCAAGGTCCTTCTTCATCTGGATGCTGTTGTCCTCCACCTCTGCAGGCTGTGTCAAGGGCTCCTCCACCACATACCACAAGGTATTCAGCTGGTCAGCTACATAACACATCTGTGCCAACTACACCAGCTTATTTTTCTCATGCAAGCCAAGCAGCCAGACACAACAATAACTTGAGGGCAAGCTTATAATGTACCTTCCCACCCACAAACTGCCATCCAACTACAAAACAAGTACACAGTGTCAGTGAAGAGGATACGTGCTACGGTGAAGATGCGAAGATGGCAGCTCCGCCAGACTTTGTGCTGCCGCAGGAGAAAGGGGAGGAGCATGAGCAGACCCCCGTCGTGCACCACCCACCAGACGTCAATGTTTCCCTTCATCCGGTCCACATTACTAGGGTACCAGTTGATACCCTTGGGCACCAAAACAGCTAGCTCTCTACTTGTAGCAACACGAATCGCCTCTGTGTAGGAGAACATTGTGAGATTATTGGAGAATACGGAGTCATTCGATTCTTTTGAGTACACCTTCTTACCTATGAACACACTCCAGGAGGTAGTCTTTCGCCAGCTGTCTGGCCAGGCAATGACGACAGTGTTGTGCCGCATGCCTCCGAGACCAGCTCCCTGGATGCTGGACAAGAAACAGACATTCATGACAGCACAGAGCAGGAAGCCCTCCCGTGAGACCAGGAGGCCCTCCCGTGAGAGCTACTCACATGAGAGAGAGTCCGTCCACGACTGTGTGAGCTGCCAACACTTTACAGAATCCCTTAATCTTGTTGTCCTCTGCAAACTTCTTCAGACTCTGCTTGGCTGCTATCACCTCCGCCACGTTCTCTGTAAATTTTCCCTCCAGCACAGAGTAGATCATCACCAGACCCTTGCCTGCATGGTAGGGAGAAGGGGGGGGGGGGAGGACGGTGAAGGGACGATGAAGGAAATGTGGAATGAGTGAGAAGAAGGGTTATCCTTTTAAGAGATTGTAATTCCCGTGACCTCTGAGTCTACCTGCTTTGAGCTGGCTGGTGAAGCTGAGGAGTTTGGGGTGGGAGGGGATGAGGTTCTGGTCCAGCTTGCACAGCACCAGGACCTGTGGCCTCCAGTTCTTGGTGTGCGGGGGAGACTCCTCCAGCCTCAGCAGGCTGTACCGGGCTGCCTGTAGGCTCAGACCACGCACACCATCACCCCACTCCTTCTCGGCACTAGAGGGAGGGAGAGAGGGAGAAGAGAGAGGGAAGGGAGAAGGAGGGAGAGGAGAGAGGAGAGGAAAGGGGAGGAAAGCCAGAGATACAAGCCACTGCACATGGAGGTCTATCATGCTGTGTTACACTCACCCTCTGTATTCAATGTACTTGTACACGATGACTGCAATGGCGATGGCAACGAGGGCATAGTACCAGCTGGTGAGGAACATGATGGTGAGGCAGAGCAGGGCGCCCAGCAGAGAGGTGGTCCAGTGGTAGTAGCGGAACCTCGGGCGCCAGTTGGGAGCCTTCAGCAGAGACTGCAGCGTGCACGCAAAGTTCACACCCATGTAGCACATCAGGAAGAACCTGTGAGGGGGAGGGAGGAGGGAGGAGAGAGTGTGTGTGTGAGGGGTTGAGATCATGTCTCACACACACACACATACACACACACACACTCACTCACATGGTAAGGATGGGGGCTACAAGGTCAAGAGATGCTATGAGCACTCCACACTCAGCAAGGAGGGCAGTCAGAATGAGGGCATAGCTGGGCTCCCCGTTGAGCCCAGTTCTCTTGAAGAATCGTAGGAAGGAAATCAGATTGTCATTGGCAATGGCCTGTAGGAGCCGTGGAGCACTGGAAGGAAGGAGGGAGGGAGGGAGGGAGGGAGGGAGGGAGGGAGGGAAGAGATGAACAGAGGGAGCTACTGATAACATTGTTGTGCTGCCATTAAATGTCACACAGACTTCCTCCTGTGCTCACCCGGTCAGGGATTGCAGGCCAGCACCGATGGTGGAGAGGAGGGCTCCAATAAGAATAATCCACAGTGAAGGCCACGCTAACAGTGAGACGGTCAGTCCCTGGGTGTAACCCAACCTGGAGGAGAAGACTTGCACACATGACCAGCCACCCCACCCCAATTCCTTCCTCCCCCACCCCACTCCTCCTCCCCACACTCCTCCCTCCCCACACTCCTCCCTCCCCACTCCTCCCTCCTCCCCCCCCCCCCACTTCTCCCCACAGCTGCACTACGAGCTACTTACTGGTCTCTGAGTAGGAATCCTTTGATAGTGCCTCCAAAGAACAGAACACATGTAAAATCTTGCAACAGAGTCAAGAAAACATCTTAGAGGAAGGGTTGCATGTGTGTGGGAGGGGAGGGAGAAGGTGTGTGCACTGGGAGGATACATATAAGGCTGGTGGTAATGATGGCAGCAATTGTTCCTATAGGAATGGACTTCTGTGCATCCTTCAGGTCCCCGGAGCGATTTGAACCAGCCATGATGCCTGCATATACATCAGAGAGAAACTCCGTTAGATGTACAAGCATAATATTCCTCCACTTCCCCACTCCTCCTCCCCCCCACCCCCAACACCCTCTCACCAGTGACAGAGGGGAAGAAGATTCCAATGAGTACAAAAAAGGTGGAGGTGATCTCGGCCTGTATCTGAGTGCCCTCTCCCTGCTGTCCCGGCTTCACTTCACCCTGCTCCAGGTAGTTGGCAGGTGTGTTCTCTGTAGGAGGGGGAGGAGGAGGAGGGGAGGAGGGGGAGGAGGGGGAGGAGGTGGGAGGAGAGGGGAGGAGGGAGGGAGAAGTGGGAGGAGGGGGCAGGAGGGGGGAGGATGATATATGCGGTGTAGAAACATGTCTGGTGTAGCAGGAGACATTGGTCACATACCCACAATGGTTTGTGTACTGGTGATGCCCGGGATACCAATGATACAAGTGGGCCGGGCAGTCCAGTCGCTACCATTCTCACCACCCATCCCTGGCCTGTAGAACGAGCCATTGAAGGCTCTCTGGAGGTCCTCATTGCCCTCAAAACAGACCTGTGTGTGTGTGTGTGTGTGTGCATGTGTGTGTGTGTGTGTGTGTGTCCTCGCTCAAGTTTAATAGTTTCAAGAGAAGCATGTGTGCACATAATGTTGACTGCTTCAAGTACCTTCTCAATGTCAAATCCTAGGGAGGTGTTGGGGACCATGGGGCTCATGGTGAAGTTCTGCGCCTGTTCAATAATGGCCACGTCACATATCAGAGGTCCCTCCAGGGCCACCCCATCCACTGTGCAGAGGCTACGCAGCAATGTGTGTTTGTGGGGAGGGTGTGAAAGGATGCATGTGAATGAGTGAGAGTGGAGGAAGATAAGACACCCATCTCTAGGTGGTAGACCTTCTCAGAGGTACAACCTTTAAACTTTTCATACTACAAACAAGAAGAGGCCTGGGAACCAGGCTAGCCCACCTGACTCGGGGTACAGGGTTGAAAGCTCCAGCATAGATGGACACCACTGCCACCAACACACACACCAGACAGAGCGTGGCAAACCAGTTCACCTGCAGGTCAGAGGAAATACTATAACACCATGTAATGTTGCCATAGCAACAGAGTAAGGCGCCAGACTGTCCAGAGACAGCATCTCACAATTTTGACTCCGATGAAGACGATGACACTCATGAGGAGGAGGAGGATGGTGCCGTAGACTCGAATGTTGTTGAACAGGTTCTGGGGGTTTCCCGTGATTGGGTTGAAGAGGGAGATCTGGGGCAAGATGTACGTCTAGGGAGGATAGAGGAGAAATCTTTTAGCACTCTATGGCACATTGTATCTTGTGAGTATATTCACATCACTATGAAGGAACTGACCCTATCAAGGAATCACTACACAATGATGACGACAGGCACCCACAAATGGTGAAATTGTGCAAACACTCTCACCACAGCAGGTCACACCACTCACCAGCAGTATCTCAATGGCACCCACAACATAGAGGGAGGTAGCGAATGTGGTGGCCAGGTAGAACAGAATACCAACAGCCCCACCAAACTCTGGACCAAGGTTTCGTGATATCATAAAATAGGAGCCACCAGCTAGAGAGGAGGGGAAGGAAAGGAGGAAGAGGAGGAGATGGAGGGGGAGGAGGAGGAGATGGAGGAGAGGACGAGGAGGGAAACGGTTTGAGAGTTGACTCAATCATCAAAACTGATACATGGACAGCAACAATGAAAGCAGAGTAGAATGTTGTTTCTCGGCGAGCTGTTACCTGGTACATGTCCATTGGTAGCTATAGCACTCATGGAGATGGCAGTAAGCAACGTCTGTGAAGGGAGCCAACAGTGACTAGACTCAAACACATGGCTCCATTATCCCTCCCCCCCCTCCCTCCCCCCTCCTCTTCTTCCCTCCCCCCCTCCCTTCCCCCCTTCCCCCCTTTCTCTTCCCCCTCCTCCCCTTCCATTCTCTTACTGTGGAACAGCAGAGGAACACTAGGAGGAAGGCTTGTCCTACGCCAGCAACACCCACGATCCAGCTCAGTCGGAGAAACAGAATCACACCCAAAATATTCTGTAGTGTCGGCAGGTACACACCCATTATAGTGCCTAGATTGGCCTGGAGGGGGAGGGAAGGGAGGGGAGGGAGGGGAGAGAGGGAAGGAGGGAAGGGAGGGGAGGGAGGGGAGGGGAGGGGAGGGAGGGGAGGGAGGGGAGGGAGGGGAGGGAAGGGAGGAGAGGGAGGGGAGGGAGGGGAGGGAGGAGAGGGAGGGGAGGGGAGGGAGGGGAGGGAGGGGAGGGAGGGGAGGGAGGGGAGGGAGGGAAGGAGGGGAGGGAGGGAAGGAGGGGAGGGAGGGAAGGAGGGAAGGGAGGGGAGGGAGGGGAGGGGAGGGAGGGGAGGGAGGGGAGGGAGGGGAGGGAGGGGAGGGAGGGGAGGAGAGGGAGGGGAGGGAGGGGAGGGAGGGAGGGAAGGGAGGGGAGGGAGGGGAGGGAGGGGAGGGAGGGGAGGGAGGGGAGGGAGGGGAGGGAGGGGAGGGAGGGGATGAAGGAGAGGGAGGGGAGGGGAGGGAGGGGAGGAGAGGGAGGGGAGGGAGGGAAGGGAGGGGAGGGAGGGGAGGGAGGGGAGGGGAGGGAGGGGAGGGAGGGGAGGGAGGGGAGGGAGGGGAGGGAGGGGAGGGAGGGGAGGGAGGGGAGGGAGGGGAGGGAGGGGAGGGAGGGGAGGGAGGGGATGAAGGAGAGTTAAGGTTTGCCACCATGTATCCACTCACCTTCTTTTTCTGGCGACCTTTGCCCTTGGCAGACAAGGGGTTAGGTTGGACGGGATCATACTGCACGAGGGAGGACAGAAGTGTAGAGATCTTGGGACGATGCTGCAACTCCTCCTGTGTGGGTAGGGCACGCATGGTTTTATGCCAATGGTATACAAAGAATTTATTCTCTTAATGTGCTTAAAGTACCAAGCATTTATTATCCTAATATGGTTAAACTATCGAGCATTCATCATCCACATTCTGTTAAAGTATCGAGCATTCATCGTCCACATTCTGTTAGAGTATCAAGCAGTCATCATCCACATTCTGTTAGAGTATCAAGCAGTCATCATCCACATTCTGTTAGAGTATCAAGCAGTCATTGTCCACATTCTGTTAGAGTATCAAGCAATCATTGTCCACATTCTGTTAGAGTATCAAGCTGTCACTGTCCACCTGATGTTGGCATACAAAGATTCTAGTGGTGGCTAATTGTGGTTTCACTAAAATCAAATACACTACTGAAGCCATACAGCTTGTCCTGAAAGTGACATCACTTGTACACATCACTTGTACACATCCCTGGCCCAGTCAAAATTTGCACAACATGAACTGTCAGCACTCACACATACTTGGGCAGCCTAAACTAGCCTAAACATCCTCAGTTGCCATATATGGTATGTGGTCTCGTGGAGGTGACAAGTGGGCAAGTAAGCTGTCCGCGGCACTGACCTCATACAGTGCAAGGTTACCAGAGGTGACGGACAGCTGGTTCCTCTCAACATTGTCCAGGGTCAGGTAGTTCCTAGCAGGGCCATCTGAACTCTCAGTGCGGTCTGCAGGAGAGAAGGAACATGTGTGTGGGAGGGGGAGGGGGGTAAAGTTGGCACACACAAGCAGATTTGTGCTATACACGCCCCCAACTCGTCACGTGACTCATCTCTGTGCCCACTACTGGCACTAGACATTTATAGGTATTACTGTGATAAACTAAGCTTCATAGTGTCACTCCACGTCCTCTCAGACACGACAAACAACATGCACTAGCAGTGGGTCAAAACATGTCACAAGCTTCTCTTAGGTACCGTGGCGCCTCTGATCCGGAGCAACGCCCTCCTCCGCTGCCACTTCTTCTCCCCTCACGTCTGTGACTTCAAACCGCGAGGACATTGTCTCGATTGTGGAGGAAAACCGGCAGCTAGCAAGCCATGTAAGAAAGGCGTAAGCAGCAGCCAAACAGATTCTAGTATACGGAAGAAAGCGGTTTGTTATTGCGCGCACGGTACATTAAAAAAAGAAGGCGTTCACCTTTGGGCCGGGCAAGCCAGTGGAAGTAAGGTAGGTTGCACATGCATGCACTAGTGCATCCAAAGGCGCCAACACATATAACATTAAAAAGTGATTTTGTACCAGGTACTCAGGCAAGTGGTAACAATGCAATGGCATAAACAGTGCAAACAGTGAAAAATACAGCACGAAAGAGAGATCAAGAAAGAGTCACAGTGTGGCACGTGTGTGTACAGGACCAGTTTCACAAGAGAATACAAAAACAATCAGTTCAACTGACAACAGTGACGCTTGCTCCTATCTGGATAGTCTTCATCTCTTCAACCTTCTTCTGAAATACGTTGGAGAGAGTGTTGGCTGTTGTGCTTGCGCTCTCCTTGTCCTCACACTTGAAGGCATGGCAGAACGGTGTTTGCTTCCCCTTTGCCTGGGCAATGAAGGCAAACAGACGAGTGTGCTTCGGATGGGTGCCTACAAACGCTATTGTGTTGTAGCCAAACTCAACGATGAGGTTGTTGCTGTGGCAATCAAACACTTGCAAGTCGTTCTTCCCAGCGATCAGTCTTACATACTTTGGTCTGTAAGAATCAAACTTTGTTGGGAGAGAGTTTTTGCGTCTCCTCTGTGTGTTCTCTTGCGTGTTCTCCCAAAGGTAGCCTGCAGGAAAGTCGATACAACCCCTTCCCCTGATGGTCATGCCTGTCATGTCATATGAACCCAGGTAGAAGCAGTCTGTCAGCTGAATACCTTCTCCATTCACACTACCAGTCAGGGTGATATCCAGCTCTGTTGGCGTGGTTGAAGCAGGTGGTGTGGTCACACTACCAGTCAGGGTGATATCCAGCTCTGTTAGCGTGGTTGAAGCAGGTGGTGTGGTCACACCGCTGTCTGTTTGGTTGGTAGACTGCCAGTCTCCCAGCGGAGCGCCAATGTTCTCTTCTATGAACTGGACGGCAGGATTCTGGTTGGGTGGTCTCTCTTCATCCAGCAACGAGTCCTCGTCTTGCCAAGGCTGGTAAGGGTTCCTCCTCCGCTTGAACACGTTCCCGATGCTTACGCTCCGAATGAACGGCCTTTTCACGTTCGCCATGTCAGCACCGCTCGCCAAGTTCTCTGAAGCGAGGTGACAAACTTCCAAACACTACTATACTAAGTCTAAGTACGTCGCGATAATTTTGCAGAATTTCAAAACAGCGCTATTTATACAAAGCACAAAGCGCTAATTGCCTGCGCAATTATTAGTTCCGGGCACTTTGCAAGTACATGTACATATACACTGTTGTATGGTTGCCTTGCTTTAAATTACTTTAGCAAAAGAAAAACGATCATGAATGCTATTGCCCTTGTATAACAATGGTAAATTGATTTTCCTACTGGAGCCACATACACTTTGTTAATTTTATACAGTGCTGTCCACGGGACATGCAGGAGGACTTTACCACTCCCCAGTCCTACCTGCTGGCACTGGGAGAGGAGACAGGAGAGAAGGGGCCTAAGAGAAGGCTCCCCAAACCTGTCACAGTCCCCAAGAGGGGCCCACTGGCACTCAAAACTACCGCCTGCCAACATTTGCCAGATAAGACGGCACCAAACACCCAGAAACATAAGGTCTTCACAAACCCAAAGTGCCACCATCATACCAAGCGCTCCCTGACTCAGTGCTCTTTCCCCTTGAGGCCACTGGAGCAGATTGAGTGTGAGCTAGGAGAGCTGTCATGTGCACAGCTCAGAGACAGCCTTGAGCTCATGACGGTGAGTTTGAGGAACAAACTCATGTTTGTGTAGCTAGCATACCCTGATCACTCCATGCAATCTACAGTTGTGTACTCATCCATTACTCAAACTTTGTTGACATTCGCTTGTTATCTAAACATTATTCATGTGAAGTGAGTTACTCACACTTTGCCTAATGGTGCTGCAATGTGGCTTCACCACGGTTGGCCAACTGTTGCTACGACACAATGCACAGTGGTAATAATTGCTGCATGCCTCTCCAATGCCAGCAACATGAATAGTGTCTTTGTTCTCTCTCTCTCGTTAGTCCCACTGCTCTCGGCACACCACCTTGCCCCTCCTGCACCCCCTAATGAAACACTCACCCCTCCACACAATGCACCTTGTACACGCTCCTCCAATACTGGAGCGGTACACCCACCACGACCAAGGACCCATGGATATCTCCATTACATACAGCAGACACCTGGCACCGGTGCCCAGGGAGACACATGTCCACATGAGAGGGTACACATTCCCCCTGACTGTTTGTAGACCATCATCTGAAAGGAAGCAACCATCCAGTGGTCAAGTGTGGGACACAGAAAGGGGTGGTGTATCCACCCCAGCACACAAACACACCTCAGGGCCAGTGGGTACACAGCCTTCACACAAGGTCTACCCAGCAAGGCCAAGCATTGCACCCCACGGAGTGACGGCTGTGACTCTGCACCGACTGAAGCCAATCACAGCAACTACAGTGATCAGGGGCAAGAGGATCACCACCCTCCCTCAAGTGTCCCACTAGCTAACATTCTCTTATGATTGTCCTCTCATCAATGTGTGTGTAGCCATTTCTACAGTTTCCTGTGCTTGAATTTCAATTTTGTCCTTTTTAGTACCAACTTACACCACTGGCAGCTAACATGTGAACGTGTATTGATGCACGTGTTGTTTACATCCCTTCAGGTATCCAAAAGGTGCGAAATCACATGACTAAAACACTAAGTCAAGTGACACTGCCACCATTTACTTGGTTGCCTATTGTACGAATGTTTTCAAGACATGGAGATAGACCCGCACATCTGTGTGTGGGGCAAGCAGTACATTGCACAAAACCATCCAACACAGCAGCTCCACACCTACTAGAAATATAAAACACCTCTAAAATAAAACACTAGAGAAATTGCTATGCCAAATTGAATATTAGCATGAGGATGTGTGTGTGGTGGAGTAGGGATTGCATGTCCGTGTGCTGCATTATGAAAAAACAAAAGAACTGTTCTAACTTGCAATTACTAATGAAACACGAGCTAGGTAATGATTGTGGTTCACTTCTTCTTGTGTTTGTCTTTCTTGTGTGTGTCCTTTCTGGAGAGTGGAGAGTGGGAGGGAGGGAGGGAGGGAGGGAGGGAGGGAGGGAGGATTACACACATGAACAAGACAATCTCTCAAGTTGGGGGGGGGGGGAGGGAGGGAGCTGACCTCATGCTGGCTTCCAACTCCTCCATGTATTTCTGGTGCTCCTCTTCAAAGAGACGCTTGTCCTCGTCAAACTGTTTGCGCTTCTCTGCTAGCTCTCGCTGCTGCTGCTCTAGAGCACGCTTCATTTGCTCCTTGCGCCGGTTCAGCTGTGTGTGTGTAGGAGGGGAAACTTTGATTAAGTATAAACACTGGGCAGTGCAACCTTTCATGCACATAAGGTTTCCCAATCAAACTATCTTCAAATCACTAATCATAGGCAGTTGGCAGACTTCCTAGCAGCCACAAGACCATCTCTGTACTAACAGTAACCCAATTTCTTGGGTAGCACAACGCTTTGGACAGTGTAACCTAGCAACAATCAAACACTTAGGTACGACACATACTCAATGGGGAATAAGCCTAAGGAATTTGACTTTGTTCACCAGACCGCTTCTCGCTGGGAGGCGCGCGCAGGCTGGGCACGTAATCCCTTTCTCTCCTATTGGAGCCCATGGCCCATGACCCTTCCTCTCTCCGCTGGAGCCCATGGCCCGTGACCCTTCTGCTCCCTACTGGAGCCCATGGCCCGTGACCTTTCTGCTCCCTACTGGAGCCCATGGCCCGTGACCTTTCTGCTCCCTACTGAAGCCCATGGCCCGTGACCCTTCTACTCCCTATTGGAGCCCATGGCCCGTGACCCTTCCGCTCCCTACTGGAGCCCATGGCCCTTTTTCCTCTCTCTGCTGGAGCCCATGGCCCGTGACCCTTCTGCTCCCTACTGGAGCCCATGGCCCGTGACCCTTCTACTCCCTATTGGAGCCCATGGCCCGTGACCCTTCTGCTCCTTACTGCCCGTGACCCTTCCGCTCCCTACTGGAGCCCATGGCCCTTTTTCCTCTCTCTGCTGGAGCCCATGGCCCGTGACCCTTCTGCTCCCTACTGGAGCCCATGGCCCGTGACCCTTCTGCTCCCTACTGGAGCCCATGGCCCGTGACCTTTCTGCTCCCTACTGGAGCCCATGGCCCGTGACCCTTCTGCTCCCTACTGGAGCCCATGGTCCGTGACCCTTCTGCTCCCTACTGGAGCCCATGGCCCGTGACCCTTCCACTCCCTACTGGAGCCCATGGCCGTTTTTCCTCTCTCCACTGGAGCCCATGGTCTGTGACCCTTCTGCTCCCTACTGGAGCCCATGGCCCGTGACCCTTCCGCTCCCTACTGGAGCCCATGGCCGTTTTTCCTCTCTCCACTGGAGCCCATGGTCTGTGACCCTTCTGCTCCCTTTCTCCGTTAGAGCCCATTATCTGTGATCCCTGTCCCTCTCTCCAACTCACATCAGCCTCAATGTCCTTGAGCTTCTGTAGTTTCTCCTGGACCTTCATCTCAAACACCTCCTCCATCTCCTGTTCCATCTTGTGCATCTTCACCTCATGCTCTCTCTTCTCCACCTCAAACTGTGCAAGGGGATCTCTGTGACGGGTGAGGGGATGAGGGAGGGTGAAGGAAAAAAATAGAGAGTAAGTAAGAGTGTGTAACTCCAATAGAAGCCCACAGTCCGGTCAAAGTTATTGAACTGTACTAAAAATAGTAGAACACCCAGTTACGTACTGTAGCAACAATGTCGTACGTCTACGCAGCATGCACAATACATGTTACTATTCTTAGTACTGGCGGTAAATTCTACTGAGTTACATGCTCTCACTCTAGCCACCCGTTCTTATGCGCTCAGAACAAGGTTTTGCCTTCATTCATTACTGTAGAGCAAACCTGGAGGGAGCCTGGGTTGGTGCTTGCTTGGGGTCAGGGGAGTTCACAACCCCCGCCAGCTTGTTGCAGCGATAGTTCTCATAGTGGACATTGTTGGTCACGTCCTTCAGATCCTGCATGTGTGTCCTGTGAGACAGGAAGTGGGCCAACTGCTAGCGTCAACATTAGCACCTGAACACTTACAGTAACTGTCAACAAAACCTGATAACTATATAACAGAACAGCTGTCCTCACCTGATGAGCATGTTTCTGAGAGTGGTGAAGTCACAGTGCTCAATGTTGTCAACTTCAGCCACACCCCAGGGATAGGTCCGCCCTCGCACCTTCTTATTGTTCACCTCAACCACTGTGTTGCTACCCACCACCGCAAAGGGGATGGTCTCCTGGGCAAGGGGAGGAGGGGAGGGGGGGAGTGAATAAAGTTGACTGTGTTGTAACCAGTGGCTACAGTATGTACACACCCTTAGCTTCCTGTTAGCGGCGACTTCCTCAGCATCTCCCTCCATGTCAGGAAATTGGTAGATCCGGATCTTATTCTCTTCAATCTCACGCAGAATCTGAGGGTGAGGGTGTGAGGATGTGAGGGTGGGAGGATGTGAGGGTGGGAGTGAGGATGGGAGGATGTGAGGGTATGAGGGTGGGAGTGAGGATGGGAGGATGTGAGGGTATGAGGGTGGGAGTGAGGATGAGAGGGTGTGAGGACACAAGGATGTGAGGGTAGAAGGACATGAGTGTGTGAGGGTGTGAGGGTACTGGTATAATGAGGAGCTGGGTGATCTAATGCAGCCATTCCCCATCTAAGGAAGTGCTAGCCTCCCCCATGTTTGCCTCTGGTGAGGTGGTAAGCACACTTCTCCCTGGCAGCACAGTGATAAGGTTTCCATAAACACTAGATGAAACCACACACCACTCACCCGCTTCTTGAACCTCTGGCACTCCTCGGGTGTTAGTGTGTCCGCCTTCGCTATCACAGGAATAACATTAACCTAGCGCCGCAGGATAGAAACATAGGAGTCAATAGTGCATTGTGTGTGTGTGCAGTGACCACACCCACACTCACACACACACACCTTATCATGAAGCTGCCTCATGAACTCCACGTCAATATCCCTCAGCCTGTAGAGAGAGAAAAAGGTGATGACAGGCCCTCAATTGCTTACCATTTGTGAAATAATCAAACATCATTGCTTGATGGGAGGGGCTTACCCGTGGCCAGTGGGTGCAATGAAGTAGAGGCAGCAGTGGATACGGTGGTCTTCCAGCGCTTCTCGCAAGACACGCGACTCAGAGTTCAGGTAATCTTCAAACTTAGACTCCACATGCCTGATGATGGGGGTCCAGCTACGAAGAGAAGAGAAGGGGGAGGGAGGGAGGGAGGGAGGGAGGGAGGGGGGGGGGGGTCAACTGCTGGGAGACTCCTTAGCTCAAGACTACTAACCAATTGGAGTTGTCCACAATATCTCCGAACCCAGGAGTATCCACAACTGTCAGTTCCAGATGAACCCCGCCCTCCTGAATGTGCACAGTGGAGCCATTGATCTGAGGGGAAAGGGACAAATAACGGTCACACCCATAATCCACAATGCCCACCCATTAACCATACCAGCTGTGTATGTAGGGGGACAGCACCTACACAAAGGGTTGTGCCTACATAAACATTCCTAGGAACAAATGACAATCTGCATACCACAGATGTCTCCCCATTACACTGCCCCATTAGCTACATGACGTGCACCAATAGCTCACTGCAACCCTGCTCAAAGGGAAGCCTTGTCCACATGAATGCCAGTGATTCCACAATAAGATACCCAGCAAGGAGTGCTTCCAGTGCACGTCAACAACAGCAGAGGAATGCTAGATCGACTTATGAGCATCAACACAAGCTACCAGATAAGTTCCTCTCCCTCACAGAACATGGTCCCTGCCTCCCTCACTTTCCCTTCCCCCAACTCCACCCTCATATGTGTGTTTGTATGCACCCAGGTATGACAAGTGCTTAGGGTGTGTGCATCTGCATCAACAGGTCAGACCAAACAATGGCACCTCCCAAGAATAAACACAACCTCCAAATGAACACCATCAAACCTCTCAACGGACACGCCATCAAACCTCCCAACGGACACGCCATCAAACCTCCCAACGGACACGTCATCAAACCTCCCAATGGACACGTCATCAAACCTCCCAATGGACACGTCATCAAACCTCCCAATGGACACGTCATCAAACCTCCCAATGGACACGCCATTGAACCTCCCAATGGACACGCCATCGAACCTCCCAACGGACACGCCATCAAACCTCTCAACGGACACGCCATCAAACCTCCCAATGGACACGTCATCAAACCTCCCAATGGACACGCCATCGAACCTCCCAATGGACACGCCATCGAACCTCCCAACGGACACGCCATCAAACCTCCCAACGGACACACCATCAAACCTCCCAACGGACACGCCATCAAATCTCCCAACGGACACACCATCAAACCTCCCAACGGACACACCATCAAACCTCCCAACGGACACACCATCAAACCTCCCAACGGACACACCATCAAACCTCTCAACGGACACGCCATCAAACCTTCTAATGGACAGTATCAAACGCTTACATGGTACATGTTACCAATGGACAGCTGTTCTTTCAGTGGACAGTATCAATTACTCTACCTGTGTGGTCTTAGCGGCACGGTACGCAGAGCCCTCATACGCACTGTCCTCAAAGACATCAGTCATAAAAAGTGAGTTGATGAGTGTTGACTTCCCCAGCCCGCTCTGGCCTGTAGAGAAATCATTCGACAGTAAGGGAGTGTACTACTCGACTGTGCACAAAACAGACTCTTACCGACTACCATCAGAGAGAACTGGAACCCTCTCTTCACTGATTTCCTAAACACTTGGTTTGGTAGATTGGCAAAGCCTACAAACGTGGCCGATGCTTTTTCCTGAATGTGGAGGTGTATGTGTGTGTGTGCGTGTTATGTGAGTGCATTTGTGTGAGTGTGTTGTGAGTAATGTGAGTGCAATGAGATATGCCTTGTGTAAGAGATCAGTTGGTAGTACCATCTATTGAACACAAGTAGTACAGAACTTGGTGGGGACACACCCATGCACACACACACACACACACACACTGACAGTGTCAAGTATATACATGGTTAGCTGCTCTCTGAAACGAGGATCATTTTACAATGCTGTATTGCTTACCGATTCTGGAACCGTCCATTTTTGAAGGTATTGCATATTCACGGTGTGTGTGGGGGAGAGATATGAATAAGCAAATAAATGAGTTCACAAATTGAACCCCTTGGGAGCCAATAGAGAACTTGGCAGCAGCCAGCAAACTGGTCTCCAATACACTAGTCTACACAATAACACTGCAGCTTGCATCCAACTCAGACAAAAGTCTTTGCACAAAGAGGAAAATTGTTGCAAAAGCCTCTGGTGCAGCAAAAGGCTGTCAGAACAGTGTCTCTTAGCTTCACTTCTCTGGAATACAAAGGCTCAACGAAAGAGCTATTCGGCTCGTCGCGCAACTATCAAGGTCCCCAGGGAAAAAAAGGGTGGGGGGGGAATAGTTGGCATACGTGATCCAATTATCGCACGAACCCAAACAAACTCGCTCTCGCCTCATGACCAGTCATGGTGAGCTTTATGCTAATAGAATGCCTAGACGCACTAGTTCTTAGCAACGGTACAACAGTGATAAGATGGCACTCACGATTGAAACCTGTGTCTAACTAGCTAAGCTTCCGTTCGCGGAGAAAGTGCCAAGGAGAAGAGGGGCAACCTCATCCGACTCACTTGACATGTTGGACTTCAGCTCGCTCTTATGGCCTCCCGCCTCAGGTTTCAAAGGGAATGGAGCACTTTTACGACAACTGGCTTCGACACACAGTCACCAGCAGTCCTTCCTTCCAATCAGAGCCAAAGCCGCGTCGTGCTTCAAATTATTTGACAGTCCCACGCTAAAAAAGGGTGCAGGTGGTAATTCCACGCATTACGCCCGTAATTTTCCGTAATTTAGGTTCTGCAGACGCAGCTGGAGCCGCCACTGTGATGGAACCCGCGGAGGTGGAGTTTCTGGCTGAGAAGGAGCTGGTCACCATTACTCCAAATTTTTCGGAGAACAAGATGTGCCTTATATCTGTATGCAGCTGAACAAAGTGTTTAGTAGGCAAAAATGATGCCCTGTCTTTCCTTGCAGGGGGATTTTGGCCCTTTCAATCCCTCCATGCATGCAGAAGTGCCTCTGTGGCTGGCTGTCAACCTCCGACAAAGGCAAAAATGTAGAATCGAGCCACCAAGCTGGATGGATGTTGGTGGGTGATCACATGTAACAGCTTCAGTACACCCTGTAAACTGCTTGTGCCATAAACATGCACAGCCCCAGAACAGTCCATCTCTCCATGGTGTGTGTAGCAGTACATGTGTTTCTTAATTTAGGGGTGTTATGACTATGTCAAGGTGATGGTGTGTGTGTGAAAACACTGAAACCTTCGTTGGGTAAATGTTTTGTAGAAACCTCTTTTGGCAAGTGTTATGTGTTTAGTCTTCTCACGTCATTGAATAGCAACTTTCTGTGTATGTGTCCCTACACACCCAAACACTGTGCATGTGTCCATTTCACCCATACCCACCCAGACACTCTAACACAGAAGAAGAGAGAAGAGAGTGAATCAGCTGTGTTTACAAAGATGCCCTCATCCCATTACATGGAGGTAGCTACCCTCATCCTCAACACGTCAGTCCACAGTCTCCACATACACTAATAGTACCATTATAGTTATGGTGGCCACACCTGCAGTGCTGCGGAGGATGTTCCCCACGCAGATGAGATACGGGCACTGGTGAAAGACATTTGGGACCTTCGTATTGCCAAACTCAGGAAAAGTATTGACTATATGATTACACAGCAAGAGACATATGGAAAGGTACATGCGAAATGCTTTTACGGTTATAGCAATCTTTTCTCATTTGTAGAACATGAGTCTCTATAATTACGAACCTGCTGCATCATTAACCACACTCTCATTAACTTTGTCACCCACGTCTTTCCCATACCCCACGCTATCTGCATGGAACCTGCAGGAATTAGTCACATATCATTAACTCTCCACAGCTCAACAACCTCACTCTGATGGAGATCAACACAGTGCGACCATTCCTCACACAAGCTCTGGACCACATGCACTTGCTCCGCACTCATGCAGCACAGTACGCCGAGACAGCAGCCGACTCTGTGTACTAGCCATTGCCTGTCTGCATGCAATCCAATGATCTTTTTGTGCTCAGATAATGATTCACTTCACCAGACGTTTGCGCATGCGCGTACGCAACCGGCGTTGCTATAGCCGTTTCGTCGGGAATGGCGGGGACATTTTGCTGGCTTAGTGCATCACTCGTGATTGTCTTGTTCTCTCTACATCAATTATGTGTAGGAGAGAGTATTTCAGGTATGTTGATAATTTGCACAAAGCATCATTTAATATGCACGGTACGGTACTGATGCATGCTCCTGTAGGTCCCCTGCCAGTCCCTACTCCCAGCCCCCCACCATTGCTGCAAGAATATACAGTGGATTTTACAGTTCAAACAACCACACTTCATGAGGTTGTACATAATACAAAATCTGAGAATCAATGTTAATGTTCAGTGATCATCTGTTTCAGTGGACGAACATATCCCTGGTATTCAAGGAAGCAGTAGCCGCAGAGGCCATCGCTTACTGCAGTGGATACCGAACTGAGTGCAGTCTCGTGTTAGTCAGTTGCTTGTGTTGGCCATGACCTGCAGAATACACTTTGCATTACACCTTTTCCCCCAGTAATGCCACCCTGAACTTCACTGCCAGTGAAGTTGATGTGCTGTCACTGGGAGTCAGTGGGCCATCTCTTGAGCTGGCATTCGTAGTCCACACAGCTTCCTCCATGCTTTCCCGAGAGGTGCTGGCTACCATCCTGCAGAGAGCTACAAATGCAATCTATCAAGCTACAGGAAGGATTATCACTGGAATCACACCCACCCCACCATCAGCATCACTCCTCCCAGTATCCACTCCCTTTCCTCCCACGCAGGACAGTGGTGGTGGGATCCTCTCCTTTCTCCCAAATGCACTCACCTCCCTCCCTCTACCTATGTTGATTGGAGTGATTGCTGTTGGAGTGACACTCCTGTTTATCATCATCATATTTCTCATCTCAACAACAGTAATCATGTGAGGATACACGATGGGTCTGTGATGAAGCCACTTGTCAAATGTATTTGGTTCCTTTTGTTTCAGAAGAGAACGCTGCAACAAGTCCAGGGTGCAAAGACTGAATCTCAAGCAAGTGAAGCCAACTCGTTCATCCAGCCTGGACTGGTAGACTCATTAACTGTCTGAAAATGCCATTCAGTTACACATATATTGTCACCGCCATGGGTACACCATGCTTACATGTACGCGCGCGCAAGTGCGGGCCCAAGTTTAGTTACGCAGGGGTTAGGTCTTTGCGCATGCGTGAAATGCAATCGCGTAACCATAGATCGCACGGATGATGTCTCTATTTCGGACATTGTGGACTCTTTCACTTATAATCGTCTCACGGTTTTGTGAGGGAGAGAGTTTAGGTATATGAATCTTTTGTGCAAGAAGTGCATATCAATTTCAGCACTGTTTCGCTTATTCCAGGCCCCACTCCCAGCCCCACCCCCGGATCGTCGTCGTATCTGCTGGAATATGCAGCGGAGTTTACCATTCAAGCAACAACACTAAATGAGGTACACGACACGCATACCATTTTAAAACGTTATTATAATATGTTGTGTTTTTCCAGTGGTCGACAAGTACAGAACAAGTGTTCAAAGAAGCTGTGGCCGATGAGGCTACCATCTACTGCAATGCTTACCTGGCAGACTGCAACCTCCTAGAGTTAGTTGCACTGGCATGGCACATTTTCATTGTGTGGAAAATCTCTTCATTCTTCCCTAGAAGTGTGAACTTCACTGTAGATGCAATGGCGGTACTGTCACTGGAGGTTGCAGGGTTCTCCCTGGAGTTCTTGGTTGTTGTCCACCCTCCCTCCACCACCTCCCCACTCCCACAAGCAGCAGCAGCAAACATTCTCCTGAGCGTAGCAAGCTCCATCTACCAAACTGCAGGGAAGATTGTCTCCAACATTTCTCCCTACACTCTACCACCATCAATACTACCATTAGTGATACTGTCGGAGACCCCTACAGCTGCAGTCCCTCTCCCCACCCACACTCCTACACCCTCCCCACCTCCACCAGGTGTCCCCTCACTGCAGGAGCGTCAGGACCACGCTGTCCTTCTAGTGCTCAGCTACACCTCCGAGGAACAGGTAACAAAGACTTGGGGTTGGCTGGCCATGCTTTGCACCACGATTGAGGAAATCTGGTGTTTCTTCAGTGGTATGTGCAAGTGGAGCAGTTGTTCAAACTGACAGTGGCAGAACAGGCTACACAGTACTGTGGCACAAACCCTCCTGCCTGTGGACTACAGACTGGAAACAGAAGGAGGTGAGCAAAAGCCCTCACAGAAGAGATTGTGGTACAATACATCATTCCTCCATAGGCGGGATTCAGAGACTGTCGTGTTTACTCCCGATGATGTCCTCCTTCTTCCTGACTACCCCCGAGCTATTGGTGATTCCCTTGAGGTGGGGTATGCCCTTGTGCACTCGGTAGGTCTGGTCCCACAGGCTACCCTCCTCTCCATCAGCATTGAGATGTCTCCTGTCCTTGCTGAGCGCACTGGAGCCAATGTGGTGGGGATAGGAATCTGGGTGGCTGTATCAGAAGAGGAAGGGGGAGGTCTCAACACTGCTCTGGGCACTGCTATACCTGCTACAGTCATTCTGCTGCTGTTCACAGCACTGGCAGCATGGTGCGTGAGCTGAAGATCAGTCTCCTAGAGCTTAGGTTCAATATCCCATGAAGGTCAATTGCGTTGCAGACATAATGCTGATTTTATACACTACATGCAGGTTGCTTGTGATGTATAATCGTGCAAGGAAGGCCAAGGGCAGGTATGATCTGGGTAACTACATTGCTACAGAGAACAACAACGTTCAGCTCCTCTCGTACAAAACTTTGCCGTGGGATGCAGAAGAAGATCACAGTACCACAGAATAATGACTCCATATCATTGTAAAGTCATGTCAGCAGTATTAGCAGTTTCTACAAGACATTATTCTGTAGTCTGTGGGATGAGCTGCATGAGGTCCAGCCATACTGTCCCATTGTCAACCAGCTCATATTGCAAAACCTGTGTGTGTAGTGTGTGCAGTGTGTGCAGTGTGTGCAGTGTGTGTAGTGTGTGCAGTGTGTGTAGTGTGTGTAGTGTGTGCAGTGTGTGTAGTGTGTGCAGTGTGTGCAGTGTGTGTAGTGTGTGTAGTGTGTGTAGTGTGTGCAGTGTGTGTAGTATGTGTAGTGTGTGCAGTGTGTGCAGTGTGTGGTGTGTGTAGTGTGTGTAGTGTGTGCAGTGTGTGTAGTGTGTGTAGTGTGTGCAGTGTGTGTAGTGTGTGTAGTGTGTGTAGTGTGGCAAGATGAGGATGTGGGCTAGCCTCAATTGCCTCCAGGCCTTACGTACCACTGTCCAATTTTTAATTGCTTATGCAATGTGTGGGTATTGGAAGATGTGGACACTTACGCTAGTCTTTCCAGCAGACTGGCCCTTCAGTTCAATGCTGAATTCGGACCACTTGGTGTCAGTTTGGAACGATGCAGCTGAGAACGAGAAAACCATTATTCTGTGTGATTGCCATTTTGCAATACAAGTGACTGCATGTCCTCACCAGCAGGAGAGAGAGCACTAAAGCTGAACTGCAGCGTCAGATTGGGAGCATTAGACATGGCCCAAAATGAAAGGTTATAAGTGGTCCCAGTCTGGAGGGGGATGAGGAGACACTGTGACTGCACAGTGCATGTGAAGTTGGGCTGCGGCTGACTATACCTGGACAGTGGTGGGGTAGGGTTCCACTTGGTAGCCACCTTGTCGGGTAGGCGTCACTAGACGAAGGCTGTGGAGCCCATCAACTGACAAGCTGGAGAGGGAAAAATAACAAGACTGTGGTTTGCAGTCTCACTATCACAGACAAGCAGACCTTGAGTCGGCAAGGTAAGTGCTGGCAGCATCAGTGGGAATACTGAGGTATGCTCCATCCACACTGCTAGCACTGGTGACTTGCTCAAAGGAAGGGTTCACAAGAATGTTGCTGGCAGAAACACGGCTGCATGCAGTGGGAGAGTAGAGGGGGGAGAGACGACAGTAGACTGAGTATCAGTAGTGCACGCACCTTGAAGTGATGGGTGGAAAGCGGTACACTCCAGTGCCATAGGCTGCCAGAACATCACTGATGGCTCCATCTACCACTGTCACAGTGCGGTCCTCAAATATGACAGTAGCGTTACCACTGTAGCTGCCATTGGTGGTCAGAGTCACGTTGCTGGAGGGTCACACAAGAATAGCTGATGCACAGAAGAGAGGAGGTCATGCAATTTCAGCTGTCTCTCTCACACTGGTTTCTTGAGATAGTTGACAGCCGCCACCACATAGGCTCCTTCTACCCTCTCCCCCCACCCAACAGCCAGCACCCCTGAGGTCACTGATGGGTGCACCTCCAGCTGGGGACGCCCACTCAAAATGGCAGAAGACAGTTCCCTGATCTCCAGTGCAAGACGACGACACTCGGACCAGGCAGTGGGAGCATAGGGGAACTTACCTGGACTGTGTAGGGGTGTGATGTGTGTGCAGTGGAGAGAGAGGAGAAGGAGGAGGGAGGAGCTAAGCAATTGAACAGCTTGGTGTGCACACACTGACCTTCTAATAAAGTACTGGATTCCAACTGCTCCTGTTAACACAGATAGATAGGTCATCACCCTCTCCTCCTGTTGTAAGTAAAGAAGTACCATGGGAACACTTTCCACGTTTCAACAGAAAACATTCTGTGCACTCACAGCTGGGGTGGGTGTTCTCTCCCACGACTCTCCTCCTCCAAAGGCCTGCAACCATCAAGACAGACAGACTGACACCGCAGAGTACCTCAGTACACTGTCTCCTACCTGTGGTACAATGAAGAAAGGCTTTCCAGTCTTAGCCAGCAGAGCCGTCCTGAGAATAACCTGCCAGACAAGACAGACATAAAGGTTAACTTAATCCCAAGCAGAGAGATGGTCTAGTAACATACAGACTCTGGTGGGCTGTTTGGTATGGGGTACGGGTCAGCCATGCCTACAGAGGGGGGCAAGAGGAGGAACTAACCCACAGTCTATGTGGCAACAGCTAAGACATTACCAATGTCAAATGCATTGATGTATTGTGCCGGGTCCACACAACAGAAGACCATTGTGATGGGCTTGTAGGCATCCAGGTTCTGCAGTGAGATGTGAGGTAGGCATTGGAGTTGACACTCCTGAGTTGGTTTGTAGTCTATACCTTCACAAAGTCGTATGCCTTCTCCAACAGTTTTGGATCAATTTTATTCCCTCCAGGTTCATCTGCCAAATAGTACCTGCAGTTCATGAGAGCCTTATCTATATATGGTATTCACACAAAGCTACAAAGTTCAAACTCACGCAGTGACTGCAGGGTGGTCCATGACAGTCTTGACCTCTGTCTGCAGCAGTTCCCACTTTGATGGAGTGTCTGGCAGAGTGGCCAGCTGGTGAAGATCATAGTGTACACGCACACCAATCTGGTGGCACCTGAGCACATGCAAAGCATGTTTGGTGCAATGAAGAATTTTTTTGGGTGCATAATTTATCGAGGCCTATATTCATACACTGACTCACCTGTCCAGAAACTGCATGATGATGTTCCACGTGCCATTGGAGTGGCCTCCAGACTCACTCAGGTAGGGGGCTATCCAGTTCACCCCTACAGGGAACAGATATTTGGTGATGGACAGATAAAAAAAAAGATTGCAGAAAGTCCACTACAGATTGCAGCGGCAGAAACCTGCTCTGAGGTGTGCATGCTTGTGATGGTTAGTTCACTGACCATACTGGACTTCTGTTTCTGGAACTGATCTTTCTCCAGCAGTTATAACTCCTTCCGTGTAGGCTCCAAACGGAAAGAAAGGCAGCCCATCACGGCCCACCACACACCCCCTCACATTGTCCACGAGCACAGCGTCACTCCTGGGAGCTGCCCTCACCACCTTCACCTCCACACCCTCACCCTTACCCACCATCACGCGCAGAGTAGACGCCCCGTGAGGCAGTGGGCCCAGGTCGAGAGGGATGTGCAACCACCGGTAGCCGTGACGGTCAACATGCGCGCTGGGAGCGCCACCTCGCTGCAGCATTGTCCCGCGTTCGTCCAGAACCTCCACGCGCTGCTGGAGATCTCGGTCCACGTGCACTAGCAGAGTTCCTTTGTGACCCATAAACGGGACCACTGCAGGTTTTGCTAGCACCTTGCCATTGCTGGAAGCACTGTACGCAAGGCCTCCTGCAGCCAAGACGAGCACAACGGTGCACGACCACCAAGCCATTTGCGTTATAGTCTTGTTCCCAGACCATTAGCTGTGGTCTGAGAATGAGACTTACTGCACTGCAAACCGAGGGGTGGGGCTGGATTGTTGTCATGGTAACGACATGACAGACAGTTACGTGCTGAAGGCCCTCAGATCTCGGACCAAGTCGCTGAGTCTGGACAACAGCCAGCTGCAGGTCGTCTCGCCCACCATCGGTAGGTTGGAGTTTCTGGTGTCTCTCTCCGCCAAAAACAACCAGCTCCAGACCCTCCCGGCAGAGACAGCATCCCTGAAACGTGTAAGTACAGCACGGTACAGTGCATTTCAAGCAATGATCACTTTTAGCACAAATCGTATCTTGTCGCTGCACAGCTTACCTACCTCAATCTGGGTGGCAACCAGCTAGCAGCCATCCCAGACTGTCTGGTGGCACTCACAAGCCTACAGACCTTACATCTCTTCAAGAACAAGATCACCTCTCTCCCAAATGATCTACCAAGTTAGCACACATACCATAATGCATGTGTGGTGCAGTGTATTACATCTGTCATCTTCCAGGTCTATTAGGATGTCTGATGCTGCTCAACCTAAATGACAACCTTCTCACATCCCTCCCTCCCTCCCTCCACCTCCTCACCCACTTGAAGCAGCTGAGTGTCAGCAACAATGTCCTCACCCACCTCCCACCTTCCCTCCCCGCTCTTACGGAGCTGTACCTGGATGGCAACAAACTCAAGAGCTTACCCTCAGAAATCGGCTGTCTCCACAAGTTGCGGAAACTACTGGCCCACAAGAACCAGCTAGATAGCATCCCCTCAGTGAGCCCATCACTGCCTAGCTAGCTCTTTCTTAGTATTATTTTAGAAAAGGAAATGTTCCCCTGAAAGTTCCCTGACAATGAATGTGTCCAATGCTTCACAGAGTATTGGTGGGTGCCGCAGTCTTACCACCCTGGATGTCTCCTGCAACCAAATTGAACTGTTCCCATCTGAGGTACTTGTATACAATTTGATATGCCCTTACACCTCTGTAAACAGTTGCACAACAGCTCTCAGTGGCATTGATTGACATTGCTCAGCTGTGCCTATCCACCTCATCTCCAGCTTGGTGACCTCAAGTTGAAAGAATTCTATTTTGAAGTAAACCCTCTGATCCCCCACATCCCGGTTCCTGCAGAGCAACAGGCGGAGGTCCTCCCCCTCAGGGTATGCCCCTCTCATTATCCCTCAAAATATTGGTATGACCCTCAATGTTTCATGCAATCGCAGGAGCTAGCTGCACGACTAGTGGTCAGAGAGATCAGAGAAGGGTGAGTCGAATGCTAGCCACTGTAGAGGTAGACTGAGGATTCTCATGTGCACACACACCCACACCATGCTCAGTGACCTCAGGATGACAGCAGCAGTCAGCTGCCACCCTGATATCCAGCTGTGTATCTCCAAGGCAGGCACCTGTGCTGTGTGCAGAGGGCCCTTTGTCAACTCATGGCTGGAGTGTGCCCGGTTCACCCCAGCCAGGAAGGTGAGGGGGAAGGCTGAACCTTATGGCTGATGTCTAAATCACTTGTCTCTTCCCTCAGCTCCTCCCCTTACAGAACCAGGCTGGGGTCATTCCCCTGAGGGCTCTCTTGTGCTCCTACCAATGCTTCAACTCAGAGGGACACCAGCTGTTTGGGGTGGCTGCCCCTCCAGGGTAGCCGTCATGGCCAACAATGAATATTCAAGAGACACTAATACAATCACAACTTGTACTAACAGCTAGAGAGTCATAATTTATGCAGTTCATGATCTCTAATTTGTGATCTCTACTTTGTGATCTCCATTGTATACGCGGGTTGAGGCGGGCAGATCAGAGGGGGGAGAGAGGGGAAGGAGGAATGCTACTGCTCAAATTGGGAGCTTTCTATTGCAGCTTGCAGTGCAGCATCGTCATCCTGTTCATAGTCCTGCAAAACGTGGAACTAGCGGTCAACAGGTCAAGTATATACTAATTACGAGGGCACGGTACTTACCACAAATGTTTGGTACTCAAACTTGTGTCTGAGGTTCATATGACCTACAAAGTTCTGGCTCCTCTGATTAGGGTTGCCCCAGGGCATCGAGGCACAGACTGGACATACCTAGGTGGCAGGGTCATCAATATGAACCAGAAAGTCGACTAAAAAGAGACGGCCTACCAAAGACTCCTTGCAGTTGGCATGGTATTTGTTGACATGCTCCAGCAGCCCTGAGCAATCCATGTTCTGCTGATCACACACTGGGCAGGTGAAGGTGGACCGGTTCTGGCCAGGGCTGAATGGAGAGAAAGAGGAAATAGTAAACTTTCAAAAGAATACTCCAACATGTTTAAGCGCACGATGGAGGGGGCTGTGAGGTGCTGGCCACTGGAGTGAACTTGTGGGCTATCTTCTTGCGTTTGGAGCAGGACACCGAGTGAGAGTTAAAGTGCATCAGAGAAAACTGCAGCAGGAGAGAAGACAAGCAACTCATGTGTCATCTCCGTGACTTCCTAAACAGTTACACGCACTTGTTGCCTGCACCCAACACAGGTGGTGGTGGTGCTGGCAATCTCTCCCTCCAGGGCTTTGTCCCTCCGACACTCTCCCTCCAAGAGGAATGGAAGCCGGCACATGGGACAGAGGGAACAGCCGTCCACAGAGGGTGGCATCTGACGGAGACACTCGGCGCAAAACCTGGGTCAGAAAGTTTGAAGTCAAGAAGTTCTAAGAGAAGGTTCTAGTGTATAGGGTTACAGAAGGGAAAGCGACGTACCTGTGTCCACATTTGTCGACCACGGTTGGGACTTTGAGTACTTCGCAGCAAATAGAACACACGAAACGACTCTCCACTTCTTCGTCCATGGTCGTGTTTTCTTCCAAATGGAGCGCTTCAAAGGGAATTCCCCGCTACACTCGCAGTACGATATGGCGACTCAGCTGTTGTCCCGCTACGAGCGAGAGTACATCGTGAGTGGCGTGAACGAAGACTTGCGCGCGGACGGGAGGACGTGCAGAGACTTCAGACACTTCTCGCTGGAGAGTGGCGTAGTCTCCAATACCAGCGGGTCCGCCAGAATACGGCTGGTCAGTTGACGTACCTTAGTACTACTTCTGTCCAAAGCGTGCAGGCCCTACAATATGAAATGTAGATAAACATGGATTATTGTTATATTAAGGACTACTACATCGATAATTCCCCTCATATTGCTTCTTGCAGGATCGTACAAGCATTGTAGTCGGGGTGAAGGCAGAGCTGGGACCCCCAGATCCAATGACTCCCAATGCAGGGAGAGTCCAGTTCTTTGTGGACTGGTACGTTGCTTTGATTCTTCATAGAGTGGGCCACTTCACTACCTTGTCACTACTTTCTAACAATCTGTTGTCAGCTCAGCACTCGCCAGCCCCGAGTTTGAGGGCCGAGAGGGGGAGGACTTGGGGCAGCATCTGGCCCACAAGCTGGCGGAAACATACCAGAACAGTACAGCACTGGACCTCCCTTCCCTCTCAGTGATCCCTGGGCAACAGTGTTGGGTGCTGTACGTAGACGCACTGGTGAGGGGGTGCTGAAGAAATGGCTCCACAGGTCCTGAAAGTGATTTTAACATGCCACACAGGTGCTGGAGTGGAGTGGAAGTGTGTTGGATGCTCTTTCCCTGGCTGTGCATGCTGCCCTTCACAACACCCGAATCCCCAGCCTCACAGTGACGGGGGAAGGGGAGGAGATGGAGATCGAGGTATCTGACAACCCTCATGACTCCACCTCTGTGGACACCACCCTGGCACCCATCATTATCACACTGACCCAGGTCAGTATCACCAGACCTAAATAGCATAGCCAGGCTCCCTAGCAATGCATGCATGAGCAGCCTTGTCTCCAGGCCTTCCCCACCTCCAGTTTTTGACTGTTTGTAGTATCAACAACTGGAGGCAGAGAAGGCCTGGGAACAAGGCTATATGCAGAACCTACTGAATGAGGCTAGTGTGTGCTATTGGTGTGTTCGTCCTGTTCAGGTTGGCAACAACTTTGTGGTGGACGCCAGTCAGGAGGAGGAGGGATGTGCTACCTCCCGTCTGTCTGTTGCCATCAACAGCTCTAGGCACACCCTCAGTGTGATCAAGGATGGTCCTGGGGGAATCCCTCGCAGCAAACTCCATGAGAGCATCACTGTATGTCAGTGTGAATGTTGTAGTCCTTGGTTACAGCATTTCTGCACAGCCCTTGATTTCACTGTTCTATTGGCAGATGGCACAAGAGGTGGGATCACATCTACTGAAAAGGATGGATGATTTGCTGCAACCCCCAGACACACCAGCTCTAGGACCCACCCGAACTACCACCAGTCTCTTCACTTAAAAGCTTATGTCTATACACCTAGTTCATCCATCATTTATTATTTATCAAAAAGATACCACAGGCACTGTGAACTAGCACTAGCTAGTCTGGATCAACTACAACACTGTCTCGGATTTGGTCAAAGGGTGTGAAGAAGGTTTGAGGACTTTGCTGCCGTGTACGTGGTGGTGGCAAAGATTGCTGCTCCTTGCCAGCCAGGAACTCTTCCAGTTGGCTCAAAACTTGCTTGACATTTTTCTTTGAAAATTCTCCCACCTCTTGAATAAGGGGTCCAACCTCAAGAACCGTCATGCTGTGGCCCTTCCAGATCTGGTAGTATCGGTAAAACACTGCTGTGTGGAACTCATTCACAACGACAAAAACTTGGTCTCGCTTGTTGCAGATCTTGGAGAGGTACCCCTCCCGCAGTGCACTCAAGGCAATCTGTGTGATGTTGAATGATAGCACACAGAACGGAACATAGTGATCCTTCTCCCTTGAGTAGCTACAAATCTCTCTGGCCAGCGGCAGGGTCCTGTGGTTGTCCAAGAAGTACATCAATTGCATCAAGCCCAGGAAACCAACACCACGGATGTCATCAGCAGGGTCTGTCCCCTGGAACCCTATCTCCTCCCAGTGGGAGCCGAAACGCCGAACATTGAGATTGGTTCCAGTGAGTTTCCTGTAGATGGTCTGGAGTGTGCGAAGGTGCAGAGGCTCACGGTCGTTCAGGGGACAGAGGGATATTCTGAACACAAGCAGACGCTCATAGTGTAGTCTTTTAGCCAGCTTGGACCGACTAAAGAAACGTGCTATGCCTGATTTGTGTTGCTCCACCTCCACTGGTCCCACTTGTTTGCTCAAAGTAGCATTCTGAAAGTGTGTGAGAAGTTCGCTGAAGGTCACCAGTTTCTGGCTGGGGTGTTGCACTAGCTCCCCCCTCCCCATCTCAACAGTTGGGATGCTGTCCCACTCCTGCTTTAGCAACTGCTGCTTGCTGCTCAGGGGAAGAGGCAGCTCTTGAATAGCATGGAAAGCATACTGCTTAAGTTCTGAGAAAGCACTCTCCAGATTGTCAGTTGAAATGACATAGTCTGGCTGCAGTTCTTCACTCGGGAGTGGTTCCGAGGCTCTCCCTGGGTGTAGGAGGATGTAGCATCCCTTGATCCCGGCCTCCTTCAGCTGGTAGGCACCTCTAGAGCTTACATTGAGAAGGACACATGGCTTGCCCTGAAGTGTAGCCTGCTGGAAGGCCTGGCGACTTGTGCCAAATAGCTCACCCCCAACTGTGGTACTGTCATCCTCCGTGAGATCAAAAACAGACTCAAACTTGACGCTTGCTGCTTGTAACGTCCCAGTGGCGTCTGCCAGCTTTGACTGGTTGATCTGAATGTTCTCTATGAAGTCACCTCGTGCAATCTGGGCCAACATGGTCCTGCGAGACACAAAGTGAAAGTCAACCCCATTAATCTCCCCCTCCCTCCTCTTGCGAGTGGTGTGTGAAACAGTCGGAGAGAAGACGCTCGGGTGCGAACCGGCCAGCTTGCGAACCAAGTGAGTCTTCCCGCACCCTGATGGACCGTACACAACCAGGGTCTTGGACTGCGTTTCAGTGAACAGCTTGGGTGTCGGAGAGTCTTCTTCGGCTTCGAAATGATCTCTTTTTGTCACAGTGGGTGAATCGACGAGGTCCCCCCTGGGAGCACTAACTACACCACCTCTCTTTAGATCCCCGGGTGTTTCACTGTCCCGATCGCGTGGCTCGCTCTGCGCGAAATCGAACTCTCCGTTCTGGCTGGATTGCGACGAGAAGCCACGCTCCTCCCGATGGGAAGTGGCCACAACGTAGGCCACCTCTGCGTCGTACTCCAGCGTACTGGAGGCGATGCTCTGTCTGGTCGAGCGGCCAGTCGCCATAGCGTCAATCCGCAGAATGCCGAGTTTGTCAACTGTGTGTTGCCACTCCCTCCTCCGCATACGCATTCTGCACCGCCAGCCCCACCCCCTCATTATGAGCAATATCAACGGGTGCACCCCTCACGTGGACAGATGGAAGAAGGTTTCTGGGAAAACTCCTTCACAAAGCGTCTGTTCTGCTGCCAACATGAACTCACTGAAGGTGGGCACTATATGTGAATTGGTGATTGTAGCTGGGAGTAAGCTTGCAGCTTAGTTGTGTTACTTCCTTCTCCCTCCTCCTCACCCCTCCTCCCCTTCCCCCCATCACACAGACACAGATCTATCCTCCTTCTCTGAGATGGTGTCCACCAACCTGACTTTGATCACTCAGGAGGACCTGGAGTGGTGTGTCTACTGTGGATCCTCTCTGCTGGACCAGTTTGTACAGCTGAACTGGACTGGACCATCTGAGGAGATCAGTCTACCCTTCCCCACAAAGTGTTTGGTATTGAAGAGAATATGAATGTTTGAGGTTGACAGATCTTTACGAAAAGTAATGTGTGTGTATCTGTTCTTTGCCTCAGGCGAAGTGGAATTTGCAAAGTCTCCAGCAGCTCTCCTGGGATAATGAGGTATGGTGTCCATCCCTCTTTTCCTCACCTACACCCCTCCATCCCTCCATCCCTCCATCCCTCCATCCCTCCACCCCTCCACCCTTCACACATGCACACACAGCCAGTGTACCACCTGACAAGGCAGCCTCTTCTTCTTTACTTGGCTCGTATTGTGCTGGTGGAAAATGCCAGTTTGCTGGGATACAGAGTGGTGAGAGCCATTTTACCAGGAAAGATAAACCTTATTTCAAGAGGACTGTCAGCAAAATGTTGAGTGCTATTTCTGTGCCTTGTCTCTAGGTGTGGTGGGGGGTGCGGTGCTGCTTCGTTCAGCAGAGACTGCTGGAGCAGCGCTCAGCAACACTGTGGGACAAGATCTCCAAACTGATGGGTAAGCTGCCTGCTAATCTTTAGAGCTGACTATCACCATGGTGATGTGTTCCCATGGTGACATGTTACCATGGTGATGTGTTCCATAGTGATGTGTTTCCATGGTGATGTGTTCCATAGTGATGTGTTTCCATGGTGATGTGTTCCATAGTGATGTGTTTCCATGGTGATGTGTCCTACCATTTCATGTCTGCAGACGAGGAGCTCGCACACTTGCTGAGTCACCCTCTGTCAGAGTGAGTGGGACACGGCATTTCAACTCTTCCTTCACTCCCAATGAAACTCTCCTCCTCCCCCTCCTCCTCCTCCTCCTCCTCCCCCTCCTCCTCCTCCTCCTCCTCCTCCTCCTCCTCCTCCTCCTCCTCCTCCTCCTCCTCCTCCTCCTCCCCCTCCTCCCCCTCCTCCTCCTCCTCCCCCTCCTCCCCCTCCTCCTCCTCCTCCTCCTCCCCCTCCTCCTCCTCCTCCTCCTCCTCCCCCTCCTCCTCCTCCTCCTCCTCCTCCTTCTCCTCCTCCTCCCCCTCCTCCTCCCCCTCCTCCTCCCCCTCTTCCTCCCCCTCCTCCTCCTCCTCCTCCTCCTTCTCCTCCTCCCCCTCCTCCTCCAGTCCAGACCTGTGTGAGCTGTGCCTTGAAATGGGACATATCTGTCTCTACTACTCTCAACACAGCATGGCCCAGGTGTGTGTCGTGTGTGAGCCACTTTGACATGCATAAGTGTAGTGGTGTGCTCATAGCAGTGGGTTGATCTTCCTTCTAGAAACATTTTGAGAAGGCACAGTCTCTGGCAAAGATGAACATTGAATTGACAGGTTAGTTCGGACCTTCCCCTCCTCTCCTCGATCTCGATCCTCTTCTCCTTTACCTTCTCTCTACTTCCCCTCCTCTCTCCCCCCCTTCTTCCCCTCCTCTCCTCCTCCTCTCCTGCACAGGGGCACTTGGTAAACGGACACGATTTCAGGAGAAGGATCTGTCACAGCTTCTGCTAAAAGTGACTGTCACTGAAGAGGGAAGAGGGGCGGGAGAGGAGACGGAGGAGAGAGAGGAAGAGGAGGAAGGTGCATACACCAATAGCTCTGTTGAACAATATGATATTGTTTTCTGGACTTTAGGGCCAGGGAACAGTAAGACTGTTGGCAGCAATCTTCCAAGAGTGAGTGCAACAATTCTGGTCTGTTGGCTGTAGCAGTCATGGTGTGAGTGTAGCAGTCATGGTGTGAGTGTTCTCCTCAGGACTTGAGGCTGGGAGATGACACACTACTGGACCATGTCACATTCATAGACCCCCAGACCACCCCCTGCCTGTCTTCCCTGCAGCAAGCAGTCGTGCTGGGACAGTGGTCAGTACAGCATCTGCCTTCCCACCCCAGATGGTGGGGTTGACTCATCCCTCTCTCATTTCACACAGCGTTTACCTTCAAAGAACCCACCCCAAACACAGGCTAACAGCAGAAGAAGCTGAGACCTACGTCAATGTACGTGGCAACATGCTATTACCTTTCATGACATCCTCCCTCCTCTCCTCTCATCTCCTCATTCTCCCTCCTCTCCTCACTCTCTGGCCCTCCCTCCACAGTGTGTCCTTGCTCACCCCAAGTGCTGGACAGTGCAGGCTACAGCACTCTTGCTTCGCTCCCAACTGGAGAGAGAACGACGCCGGACGGTGGAGCGTGCCATGACCCAGCTACAGGTACTGTTACTGACATTATTGTCCTCCCGGCAGTTGTTGAACTGCTAGTCCTTGCGCCATAGGAGCTGGTAGATGCCTGCAGCCGGCCCGCCTCCAAGGTGAGCACCTGGGAGAGAGTTGCTACTCTGTAAATGCTTCAGTTCATCTCCCTGTCTCCTTCCTCCCCCCCAAGGGTGATGATCGCTTAGCTCTGCTATACTGCACCCCTCTGCCACCTCGCTGGACTGTGGAGGCAAGTGAACCAAGCATCTGTACTCGCACTCAGACTCATCCCTCACATCCCCACTCCCTCACACTTCCCTCACACTTCCTCACTCCCTCACACTCCTTACTCCCTCACACCTCACTCCCTCACACTCCTCACTCCCTCACACCTCACTCCCTCACACTCCTCACTCCCTCACACCTCACTCCCTCACACCTCCTCACTCTCTCACACCTCCTCACTCCCTCACACTCTCTCCTCACAGAAGGAGCTGGCAGCAGTGTTGATCTCCCTGGGCATGGTACAAGGCGCTGTGGAGGTGTACCAGCGGCTGGAGCTCTGGGAGGAGGTGGCAACCTGCTACCAAGCAGCAGGGAGGAGGGGGAGAGCCGAGGAGGTGGTGAGAGAGAGGCTGAGAGAACATGAGACCCCTACACTGTGGTGCATCTTGGGCGATGTCACACAGGTGTGTGTGTGTGGAGAGGGAGGGAGAGAGAGAGGAAGGAAGGGGAGAGAGGGAGTGAGGGTGAGCAGGTGAGTGGGTGAAAAGCATTCTGGCCTCTCTCTGCAGGATGCTGACTGCTACTGGAAAGCTTGGGAGCTCTCCAGCCACCGCAGTGGCAGGGCACAGAGGTCTCTAGGACTGTTCTACCTCAGGAAAGAAAAGGTACCACACTTTTGATAGCAGACTAAACTAATGAGGACTGTATCAAGAGCCTACAGTAGTAGCCAGTAGCCTTTCTTCCTCTCTGCTTAGTATGAGGACTGCATCAAGAGCCTACAGCTCTCGCTACAGATCAACTCACTACAGGTAAGCCAGTGTTGCACACACGTGGAGTCACATGACAATCACACGATGTGTTCTTGCACAGGAAAACGTTTGGTTCAGTCTGGGCTGTGCTGCCTCCAGAGTTGGGGACCAGAGCCTGGCAGTCAAGGCCTTCCAGCGCTGTGTCACCCTGGAGCCTGATGTGAGAACATTGACATGGTCTCACAATGGGTAGTACTGACTGGACCAATGTATCTCAGTTTGCAGAAGCTTGGAGCAACCTTGCAGCTGCTTACCTGAGGAAGAAAGACAAGTGTGTTTGTGGGCCATTGCTGAGTTCAGTAGCTGCATCGTGATACACCTTCCCTGTGTGTGTGTGCAGGGTGAGAGCATTTCATGCTTATTGTGAGGCCCTCAAGTGCAGCTTTGAGAACTGGAAGATATGGGAGAACTACCTCCTGGTGCGTACACTGCTCAAGCATCCAACACAATCGTTACAACTAGGATTGTCCTGCTTGCGGTCCCCCTCTCCTTCCCAAGCTCTATCAACCTATATTGTCTTCTCTTACACACACACATACGACAGGTGAGTACAGACATTGGTGAGTTTGAGGAGGCGGTGGGTGCCTACCACAGACTGATGGACCTCAAGGACAAGTTCACAGATGTTGAGGTCTCTTGATTGAGATGATTGGTTGGGTGGGTGGGGGGTGGAATAATGGTCTGTTCTTCCCGCAGATTTTGGGTGTCCTAGTAAGAGCTGTGTTGCAGGGCGTTCCCGACAGAAGTGGCCAATCAGGTAGGAGACGAGAGTGTGGTCAAGTTTTTTATGAGTGTGTGACACATGCAGAATGTACCATCTTCATTCTCGTTAGCTGCTCGACTGAGAAAGAAACTTGGGGAGCTACTAGGCAAGACCACATCACAGGTTTTATGACCACTCGTGCAAATGTGTTGAAGCACCCCTCCTCTTAATCCTCCTCCTCCTCACCACACCATGTCCCTCCTCCTCCTCCTCACCACACCATGTCCCTCCTCCTCCTCCTCACCACACCATGTCCCTCCTCCTCCTCCTCACCACACCATGTCCCTCCTCCTCCTCACCACACCATGTCCCTCCTCCTCCTCCTCATCACACCATGTCCCTCCTCCTCCTCCTCACCACACCGATTCCCTCCTCCATGTTAGACCACCACCACACCCCTCCTCCATGTTAGACCACCACCGATTCCCTCCTCCATGTTAGACCACCACCGATTCCCTCCTCCATGTTAGACCACCACACCTCTCCTCCATGTTAGACCACCACCACACCCCTCCTCCATGTTAGACCACCACCACACCCCTCCTCCATGTTAGACCACCACCGATTCCCTCCTCCATGTTAGACCACCACCGATTCCCTCCTCCATGTTAGACCACCACCACACCCCTCCTCCATGTTAGACCACCACCGATTCCCTCCTCCATGTTAGACCACCACCGATTCCCTCCTCCATGTTAGACCACCACCGATTCCCTCCTCCATGTTACCACCACCACACCTCTCCTCCATGTTAGACCACCACACCTCTCCTCCATGTTAGACCACCACCACACCTCTCCTCCATGTTAGACCACCACCACACCTCTCCTCCATGTTAGACCACCACCAATGCAGAGGTGTGGAAGCTCTATGCTGACTATCATCTTGTCAGCGAGGACCCAGAAGAATTGGAAAAGGTGCGTCTTTTATGACAAAAGGTGCTGAGTCCAGCTTGCAGTGTTTGCGTGTTGTAGGGAATATTGGAGCTCCAGAAAGCTCAGCGTGTGGCCAGGCAGGAGCAAGGGTGGGAGAAGGACACGGTGAAGCTACAGAGGGTGGTAGACCTCACGGTAGAGTATTGCGAAGGTCAGTAGTAATGGCTACAGCCTCTCAGCCATTGTGCTATGCACCTCCCCTTTTGTGTAGCCTGCAGGAAGGTGTGCAGGGCTGGAGGGAGGGAGAGACTGCAACGACTCTCTTCTGCACGGCTGACTTTGCAGGGAGTTATCAGTAAAGCAAAGGTATGCCACTAACTGCCTCATCCCTGGGGCCCTCCTGATGAGACAATAGCCTCGTCACCGGGGCCCTCCTGATGAGACAATAGCCTGGTCACCAATTTCTCCACAGGCTGCCGAGTCTGGTGGTGTGGTACTGTCAAATGGTGTGTTGGAGAGGATGGAGAGAGAACTAAGGCACCTGGTGGAGATGGTCTCAGAACTCAGCCCAGCCTAGCATGATAGTCTCAGAACTCAGCCCTAGCATGATAGTCTCAGTTGTGTAAAGGCATAATATATCGACTATTTTCACATCACGACATATGAATTATGAATATTGAATGTTTAACATTTGCATAGCAAGTCGCATGCAGATCACCGAAAGGGGGCGTGGCTACACGATGTATGCTGCAGTGGCTCTGAGAAGAGTATGTTCCAAGCAGCTGGTAAGTTGTGTGAACAGCATTCACCGTTTAATATGGCATTTGAATATCCACCTATGGTTGTGATAATTTGATGTTTCTGTTTCATGCAGACTGTGAGGCAGACTTACCTCTCTGTGAGGGTTTGGGGTCACAGGCAGAGCCCTTCCAGGGGGGTCAAGGGGTGGATAGAGAGGCTGGGAGCAGGCAGGAGAGGAGATCACGTGAGACACATGCTCTCAGATGCCCAGCAAGCCCAGAAGAGGGGGGAGAGGATCGTAGGGTGGTGGCTACTTGGATGCTGTGGGATGGTGGGTGGAGCTGTGCTGCTGGGAGGGGTGACCCGGCTGACAGAGTCTGGCCTGAGTATGACCCAGTGGAACCTGATCCGGGGGATGCGACCGCCCCGCTCTGAGGAGGAGTGGGAGGAGGAGTTCCAGAGATATAAGCAGTTCCCTGAGTACAAGTAGTAAGTGTTTGCTGCAAAGGATGTTTGGTGCGCCACTCGAGCCACTGCCATCTTCTCACTGCAGTGTACATCGTGACCTGACACTGGATGGCTTCAAGCGCATCTTCTACATGGAGTATGCTCATCGGATGTGGGGGAGGGCTACTGGGCTCCTGTTCTTCCTCCCCCCAGTGTACTTCTGGGCGAAAGGGTGGGTGGGACGTGCACTCAAGCCTCGACTGGTCGTCTACGCTGGACTGGTCCTCTTCCAGGTGAGTCTGTGTGGGTGATGAGGTGGGGAACAGAGCGCCAGTTTTGAGAGTATGTGCATACAGGTGCTCTTGTTGGTTGTGACACACAGGGTCTACTTGGCTGGTGGATGGTGAAGAGTGGTCTGGACAAGGAAGGTGTAACTCAAGGGGAAATCCCTCGTGTCAGCCAGTACCGGCTGGCAGCCCATCTTTCCACTGCCCTTCTACTCTACTCCTCAATGCTCTATAATGCCCTTGGCCTCCTTCTGCCACCAATAATACAGGTATGCAGCCCATTAGAGCATTATCCTATTATGATTACACACACACAACACACACACATGCACACACACAAACACACACACATGCACACACACAAACACACACACAGACACCCAGTCCTAAATTGAAGACACTCCGGCACTTGGCACATGGTTCCGTTGCCATGGTGTTTCTTACAGCATTCTCTGGTCAGCAAATGTCAACAAGAACTGCATGAACAAGTATAACCCCCCTCTCTTCCTCCTTGCTGCCTCAGGTGCCTTTGTGGCTGGGCTGGATGCCGGCTTGGTTTACAACTCCTTCCCCAAAATGGGGGGGCAATGGATTCCAGAAGACCTGTTTACCATGAGCCCCAAACTCAAGAACATCGCAGAGAACCCCACAACTGCACAATTTAACCACCGACTACTGGTCAGTCTGTCAGTTGACTGTACCTGTCTGTCTTCTGCTGGTCATCTTGTGTATTTAATGTATACCTCAATCAGGCAATTTCCACTCTGACCTTCCTCTTTGGTACATGGGCCATGGCAAGGGGCGTGGCACTCACACCCAGGGCACGTCTCGCCACAAACTGTTTGGCAGGTTTGGCATTCACCCAGGTACATACCGACAAACTGTTTTACACTCCCATCCTTCACGTCACTATCTGTTTGTACCTCTCTCCCTCCACCCCTCCCCTCCTCTCTTAGGTTGGTCTAGGTGTGGCTACACTGCTCTACTATGTTCCGACCACTCTGGCAGCTAGCCACCAGTCTGGGGCTGTTGCCCTCCTGTCTGTGGCACTGTGGCTCATGCATGAACTCAGGAAAAAACTTCCATAGAATGATCCTGTACATGTTTGAGTTCTACGGTCACATTCCATCAGTCTATGATGTCTGGGAATGAGACCGAGAATCCCAGGAGCGAAAGTTCAAAGGTCAAAGTGCCAGCGAAATTCGAAAAATATTTATCGCGTTGTCAAAACTGACGAAAGCCATGCCAAGTACTGGAGTGACCACTAGGAGAGCTGCAAGGCGGAGGGGCGGGAGAACGACGCCGTATAGCAATCAGAAAAGGGACAGAAGTGAGAGAATACCTTTCACCGTAGAGTAGTCTGGGCCTCAGGCCCTTCCCCGCCCGGTCAGAAGGGTCTGGGGTCCAGACCAGTATCAGAGATAACTAGGTGGGTATCTATACCGACAGATACAGCTCCGGACTTTCTTGAGGACCACAGTCCCACCTCAGACCAGCTGGAAGTTCTGAAAGGTGAGCCCATCAGCTGCAGTCCAGTTAAACTAGCTAGCCGTCTCCTTGGCTTTCGTAGATAGACTCTCACAGCAAAGAGAGAGTCTGGTACATTGCCCATATAAGGGGTGGGTGTCAAGTGCCTTCATGTCTCTCCGGCTATCCTGCAGACCTGGTGTCCAGGACCTGGCACCTCCACTATGTATCTCCCTTGTGGCAGCTGGACACAAGCACAGCAAAACTCCGCTCCTACTCCCAACTCCTGACAGCCCATTTAGCAGCAGTACGTCATTATCTCATCTTGTGAATTCAATCACTGTTTGTGTTTTCTAGTTTCGCATGGCCAGACCTGGGTATGTGAGACTGCATGTTTTCATGTGTACTGATTCCCTACTTGCAGGAGGGAGGGGATGGTGCAGTGGCCACTCACGGCAGAGGTGGGGCGACCGTGCCTCGTCATACCGCCAAAGTGATGATACTGCCAAGATTTGGACTGGATGGTATGCACAGTATGTTGTGTGTGAGTCGTTGCATGGTGGTGGTATAGATTCTACGAGTCATTTGTTTCAGGGTCAGATGCCATGCAAATCATTGTGCGTCAGAGAACATCCCAAAGAGGTGAGACAGTTTATTGCTATGCTAGTCTCTCCATCAAGCTCTGATGGTGCCACTGTTTCTCTGCAGACGCTCCAGCACTTGTAGCTTTGTTGTGTAGTGTCAACGAACCATGGCACTTTAAAGAAGGTACACTGAATTCACATTACACCCTGTGTCCCTCCCTCCTGTCTGAACCAAGAGCTGAATTATCCTTCCTTGTATGTGCTCCAATATTATCAACTGCTCCACCCTCGTTTCCTCCAGGGTTCACCTCCCTCCCCGTACTCCTTCTGCGAGGCCCCTCACAGCTCTCTCGAGTGGTACTGCAGTGGCTACAGAGCATGTTTGACTGTCATGTTTCCCCTGGCCAGCTCAGTCAGGAAGACCTCACCATGCTCGTGGGACAATATGCCACTGCTGAGAAAGGTACACAGCCATGGAGGTGTTGGGCAGTCGTCATGGTGTGTTTTTTCTGTTTGCAGTGAGTCATGGGATGGGCAGTGTTGAACTGTTGTACAGCCTTCCACTTAGCGTGAAACAGGCTGGTCTCTCCACAATTGCCCTTGAGCTGCCCTACGAGTCAGCCGTGACAGTATGGATGTCCACAGAGCAAGCAGGAGACAGGAGAACAGGTGCACAATACTGACATCACTTGCTCTCAGAATGACTCACCGGAGTCAGCTTGATATAACTGGTCCTTCCTACAGCATTTGTGCAAGCTCTGTGCAGTCTTATTCACAACCACTTTCATTTCAAGCTTGAAGTACGTTGACACACAACCCCCTCAGTGGAGTGTCTGAGAGTAGCCCTTGTTTCATGTCTGCTCCCCCCCCCCTTCCCAGTCACTGACTCTCTCTCGCATCTCTACCCCAGTGCTGCATGCAGAGGGGACAGGCAGGATCAAGGTAGCATGAAACCAAGATCTGATGTGTAATAGTTCTCACAAAGTTGCTCCCCCTCCTCCCTCCCCCCCTCCTCTCCCTCCTCCCCTCCTCCTCTCCCTACTCCTCTCCCTCCTCCCCTCCCTCCCCCCCCCCCACACACACATACACACAGTTTACTTCCATTGATTGCATCATTCCTGTTCTTTCAGTACTGCAGTGCAGTTCAGCATAGCAAAAATTCTCCATAATACACTGCTCACTCTGTTTCTTATTTGTACAGTCAGCTATGTACTCAGAATGTTGTTACTTTGATTTCTTGTTCTGTTGGAGTCCTTTACTGACCACCCTATTGAATACAGTCAGGTAGACTAGGGCCACTGCTCGAAACACTCCCATTGTCATTGCCTGGAGGGATCACATTTTGTGTTGAACATGGTTGACATGTAGGATCAACTTCTGTATGGACAGGCCAGCATGGTTGCATGACAGGACTGACTCTTCTCACCTGCACTAGTGCACCCCACATGCTTCCTACAGGGGCCATCCCTGCTGTCACAGTCCCCATCAAGAACCCGTCCAATCCATGGGTGATCTGGAACCACCCCCTCTCCACCCCCCTCCACACATCCCCAGCTACCTGCTCTGCCTGGAAGACAGAGCCATAGGAGGCAAGCTCAGCGACAATGGCAGATCGTTGTGGCAGCTCCGCCTGTAGCTGGGGAGTGTCTGTGTCAGGAGGAAAGGAGATGCTGATTGCAATGTTGTAAGGCCGAACCTCCATCTGCAGGGTCTCCGCCAACCCCCTCAGGGCAAATTTTGAGGCAGCATAAGCAGTGTAGCCGTATAGTCCAAGCTGTGGTTGAGGAAGAGGCCTAGACAAGTGTGATGGCCGCTATACTCCTGCACACGTATCACACAACTACATACCTGTCCTGCCATTGACGAGATGAAGACAATCTTTCCCTCTCTCCTCTCCATCATGATTGGTAGCAGGGCCTGTGTCAAATAGACACTACCCAACACATTCACTCGAAGAATCTCCTGAGACATGAGGATAAACACAATGGACCCAGCGAGTGCAAGGAGGAGTGCATAATGACTTCTTTAAGCTAGTGAAAGATAATAATGGGTGAGAGTGCTAACTGAGTCAATCTCACCTCATACTTTTCTGGAGGAGTTTCATGCAATGGAGCAGTGTGAAAGGTGCCGGCACAGTTCACAAGCACATCCACATGCCCCATGTGTCTCACAACCTCCTGCACTGCATCTTTCACTGCCAGGGACCCCACATCAGCTGAGACCAAGTACACTTGCTACAAGTGAAGGAGAGGCAGCTAGTAGCAGAGTCTCTATGGTGGCTGCCAGGCAACACACCTGATTGGAGCCAACCAGCTTGTCCAGTTCAGCCTTTGCAGTCTGCAAGCGTTCCTGCAGTACAGAGTCAGATGACACTACCAGACTAGTCTCAGACCATGTTAAGGATTTGCAGCTCAACTCGCGCAGCCAGTATAACATCCAGTGGTCCAATCAGAAAGCAGCGCTTGATCCGGCACTGCAGAGCACTCACCTTGTTCCTAGCCACCAGCACGACAGCAGACGCCCCCCGACTCAGTGCCTCAGCAGCAAGGGCCTTCCCTATCCCACTACTGCCACCCGTGATCTGCAGACAACGACAAATTCACTCAATCAGATCACAGTATGAATTTGGTTGGTGTTTTCAGTGCAGTGCAGCTACTCTCATGCCGGCTGCAGCAAGAGAGTTTTATTGGCAATCTCACCACTATATGCTTTCCCTTGATGCAGTAGGTCCTCCTGAGGGAGAACAGGTAGAGCACCACCACCACCACCAAGAGAACCCCGAGTAGGAGCCACCACGACATCTCACCAGCCTGGCTGCGAGACAGCCCCGCCCAACTTTCTCGTGCGCCATGCGCGCGCAATAGTTTCAATATTTTGATGACGTTTATTATCCAGTTAATTAGATGTGTATAGTTCCGGTACGCATTTTGTCCCATGATCGGTGCATGGTTCCTGTTCTTCAGTAGTGAGTCCAGAGAGCGAACAAGATGTCAGGCACTGCCATGGAGGTGAGCTGGGGAGAAGGGAGTCGCGTGATAGCCGTAGAAACGTCAGTTTGTGTGAATTTGCTCAAAAAAAATCTTCCATAGTTTGTGTTATTCTGGGGGGAGTGGGGTGAGCTGGAGGGAGCCTTGTGTTTTACACACTCAGGGAGCAGGGGAGGGTGGAGATGTAGTCTGGTGGTTCAGTAGTAGAAGTCGTTCATGCTGTGTGCGTGTGTGAAGCTCTGCAAGCATTTTAGTGACGTACGTCCTGTGGTTCTTGACTAACGTGATCACTCCCACAAGCCACACCCCATTCCTGTGTGTTACTATTATTTGTGGAGCACACCATTTCATACACCAGTGCATGGCCAGTGCTCATGAAAGAATCCTGTTTGTTGCTTTCAGTAACGGAGACCACCCAAGCTTGAAATAAAGGAAGGGTCCCCTGTCACCTTTCCTGGTGAGAAGGAATTGTCAGAAACCACTCATAGCCTGAAAAGTTTACGTTTCCTGTTTCAAGTTAGGCCAGGCAAACTAGTTTTATTGTTTCGCATTAGCCACTTACTCAATTTGCGTGTGCATGGGCCGTCATTATTCATTATTCGTTACTAGCAAACGCTATATCATACACTCTGCGAATCTACAGCGCTACAGCCATTAAAAGTGGGTGTGTTTTTGCTTGGAAGGCATTATGACAGTTGAGGCAGCAGGTCTTGAAAGGAAGCGGGTGCTAATGTGAAACATTATAAAGAAACCACTCAAATGCTGGAAAGTTTATCCTTCCTGTTTCAAGGTCATTTTTCCAGTTGAGGAGATGTTGACTAGTTCTGGTTGTGTCATGTGCCATCACATGATCAGTGAGGTCATCTAATTATTGTCATTCTTCCCTCCCTCCTCCCTCCTCCTCCTCCTCCTCCCCCCCCTTCCCTCCTCCCCTTCCCTCTTTTTTTTCCTCCTCCCTCCTCCTCCCCCTCCCTCCTCCTCTCTCTCCACCCTCTCACAGAAAGCCATAGACCTGGTCAAAAAGGCCACAGATGCTGACAATGAGCAGAAATACGAGGAGGCCTTACAGTTATACGAGCACGCCATTGATTACTTCCTACACGCCCTGAAATGTGAGTACAATAATAACTGTTACATGTGTTTACAAACTGCTTCACCAGAACTGCACACACTGGATCTACCCCTTCTCTGTCTCTCCCCTGCTTCCCCCTCTCCCACCACACACTTAAGATGAGGCCCATGGTGAGCGTTCAAAAGATAGCATCCGCTCAAAGTGTGGTCAGTACCTGGAGCGAGCGGAACAGCTGAAGAAGTTTCTTGCCAAGAAGAAGAACAAGGTGCACTCGCACGGCTCCACTGCAGCCAAGGAGAGAAAACCGTGAGCCGACAGTCTACTCTGACATGTGCTGGGTGTGATCCCTTTACACACACACACGCGCACACACACACACACACACACACACACACACACACACACACACACACACACACACACACACACACACACACACACACACACACACACACACACACACACACAGTAGTGATGGTAAAAAGGACAAAGACTCAGACTCAAGTGATGAGGAGGACAGTGAAAAGAAGAAGCTAAAAGGCCAGCTGGAAGGTATGAGTCAAGTGTCCCATTGTCTTTCAAGATAGTTGAGTTATGAGCGTCTGTTGCTGTATCTCCTTCAGGTGCTATTGTGGCAGAGAAGCCCAACGTTCACTGGGATGACATCGCAGGGCTCACCGTCGCCAAGGAGTCACTGAAGGAGACAGTGATCCTCCCTGTCAAGTTCCCTCATCTCTTCACTGGTGAGTGTGAGGGAGGGGAAAGGTGGAGAGTGTGAGGAGGGTATGAGTGTGTGAGGGGGAAGGATGTATGTGGGAATATGGGAAGGGGTGTGGGGAGAGGCCGGAGGGAGCATGTGGGACAGAGTGTGAGGGGAGGAGTGTGCATGTGTGTGTATGGGGGAGGGGGGGGGGTGCAAGGTCAGTGTGTAATCATGTTTAACTTCTGATTCAAACCTTTTTACAGGCAAGAGGAAGCCGTGGAGAGGAATTTTACTTTATGGCGTAAGTGTCCACCAGGATGACCCGACTTCACCCTAATATAGCAACTCACTCCCCTCTCCCTCCCTCCTCCTCTTCTCTCCAGCCTCCTGGGACAGGGAAGTCATACCTGGCGAAGGCAGTGGCAACTGAGGCAGACTCGACATTTTTCTCCATCTCTTCCTCAGACCTGGTCAGCAAGTGGCTGGGGGAAAGCGAGAGGCTCGTGAAGAACTTATTTGAACTTGCCAGAGCCAGCAAACCTGCCATCATTTTCATTGACGAAGTTGACTCTCTCTGCAGCTCACGGTCTGACTCGGAAAATGATGCAACACGGCGTATCAAGACTGAATTCCTTGTGCAGATGCAAGGTGTGGGTGTGGACAATGATGGGATCCTGGTCCTGGGGGCCACCAACTTTCCATGGGGGCTTGACGCGGCCATCAGGAGAAGATTTGAGAAGAGAATCTACATCCCCCTCCCAGAGGAGAACGCCAGAAGACGCATGTTCGAGATACACATAGGCAACACAGCCACCGATGTATCACCGCGGGACTTTGGTGCCCTGGCCCAAAGGACAGATGGCTACTCTGGAGCAGACATTGGCATTGTGGTGCGTGAAGCCCTCATGATGCCCATCCGCAAGGTACAAATGGCCACACACTTTAAGTATGCAAGTGGCCCCTCCCCAACTGACCCTAGTGCGACTGTTGATGACCTTTTGACCCCCTGTGGTCCACGCGACCATGGAGCAATGGAGATGACATGGATGCAAGTACCTGGGGACAAGCTGCTGGAGCCAAAGGTTACTGTGCCCGACTTTATGAAGTCCTTGCAAAACACACGACCAACTGTCAATGCTGCAGATCTCGAACGCTTTGAGGAATTTACACGCGACTTTGGACAAGAGGGCTAAATATTTGTTTTACGCTAATTGTCATGGTTACATATATTAATGGATCCAGCACATCATTGTTGTACATGTATGCATGCACTAAGTTCTACATAGTTTATCCACATGGCGTGTATCTTGTGCTCTAGTTAAAATGAAATGTTTGAATGTGACAAAAATGTGCTATATACACACCATTGCTATTATTCATGAAAGAAGACACTGGTCATCTGTTTTGGCAGTTCAGTCCAACCATGTTCCTTGCCTGGGTGTGGAGGAGTAACACAAAGTTACTATAACCAAATACACAATGGGAATTGCTAGTTAACACACAGTGGTGAAGCCAGCTGACAGGCACTCTGTGACAGTTCCAATGGAAGCCTCCAACTGCATGTGTAAGAGTGTTATGCAACAAATGATTTCTTGCTGACATTGTAGACTGTTGCACAGTGCCGACCCAGGCCAAAGTACACTTCCTGCTAAGTGTATTACTTACACTTCCTGCCCATGAAATTGTGCCCACTGTGTGTTTACCTGCTTCCTGGCCTGGCCAAGGGCAGTGCTGTCCTCCATCCTGTGGCCTAGAAAGTCCCATGTGTCCTGGAAGTCCACCGAGCTGTCTTGAACCATGTGCAACTCTGGAAAAAAATGATTGGATTACCAATGCACCAAGCACTCCTGCATGCATTGTAACTAGCCTGCTGTGAGTTTGCTCAACTGGCGACTACTCCCTCCATCCCTTCCCCTACATTTACCTCTTCCTCTCCCTTGATCCATCCTTTCCTCCCCCCCCCCCCAACACAAGATCTGCACACACCAGTTGAAACATAAATGGACGTGAGGAGTGCCCTCTTGGTGTACCAGCTGAAGTCAGTAGAGCGATCCCCGGCCCAGTACCACATGTCATCCACCATTAGTGCGAGTGTCTGGAGGGCAGAGGGAGTGTTAGCAGGAAAGCCTTTCAGTGCCATTGCTTGGGGCCACTTGTTGAGGTAGGGGATAAACATTCGCAGCCTGTGCTCAATAGAGGATCGAAGCAGCTTCGGTCCCTTCAACCTTGGTAGAGAAGGACATGACAAATAAAGCAGTGTAAGTCATCGAACCACACAGTGACAGGACTTACTCCTGTTGCTGCTGCTGCATGAACTCCACAAGGTTGGCATTGCACTCGGCCTCAAAATGGTCAACTAGGTCCCCTCCACCTCGTGGAAACATCCCTGGTGTCACTTTGGCTAGCCCCAGTGACTGTGCCCCCTCTGCCAGTGCAGCGGGGCTCCAGCCAAGCTCAGGAACAAACTGTAGTGAGGCTTGGAGAACTGCGGAACGCTGCTGAGAGTCATCGAAATGCTGGGAGGTAGGTGTTTCTGAGAAGGAGCAGTGAGTTTGATCATGCTATGGACCTTTTACATAGATAAAAGCTCATTAATACACACCTTTGTTCTCCTGTCCACCCTCTCTATCTTCAGTTTCTGCGAGTTGTGTAGCTGATGTGCTCACGGTAGCCGACAACCAGGGTCGTAGTGCTGCAGCACAAATATTGAATGATGTATCCCATTGTAATTTAATTAAGTGAGTTAACGCTCCCTGTACATGAATACTGTAAACAATACGGAAACCATAGAAATGGACACTGCACACCCACTCAACTCAATGTGAAGCTCACAAGCGTCAGCTTCTACCGCTGGTCCTTAAAGACAGTGATAGTTGGTTCCTTACGCTAGCACGCACCTGTACCCCTCGCAAATACCCTCCCCCATCGGCATGCAAGTGCAGCTCGCGATAGAGACATCACTTCAACGTTGACTAAAATTTCAAAAATGTCACAACAATTTCCGTTAATTGGATCATTTGCGGTCAGATATTTATTTAAGGCAGTGTGAAGGCACGAGTCTGGATCAAGCCTTACATTATACATAGAATCCTACATACGTAGTTTGTTGTGGCAGAGAAAAGGAGACACAAGGCGCCATGACCTCGCAGGAGGTGGCCGGGCTGTATAACATGGAGGAGACGCTGGGCTCCGGTCACTTTGCAGTGGTGAAGAGTGCGCGGCACGTGTTCACAGGACTGCGCGTCGCGATCAAGGTGATCGATAAGACAAAACTGGACGAGGTGTCCAAGTCCCACCTCTACCAGGAGGTGCGGTGCATGAAACTGGTCACACATCCCAGCATCATACGTCTCTATGAAGTTATCGACACACAGACGAAGCTCTATCTCATTGAAGAGCTGGGGGACGGGGGAGACCTGTATGACTTCATCATGAAACACCCTACTGGGATCGAGGAGAATTTAGCGCGGCAGATTTTCCGGCAGATGGTGTCCGCCATCCGCTATTGCCATAGTTTGCATGTTGTGCACCGTGACCTTAAGCCTGAGAACCTGGTCTTTTGTCTGGGCCGGGGACATGAGCCCCTTCGCGTGAAGTTGACTGACTTCGGTCTCTCCCGGACATTCCTGCCTGGGGAGCTCATTGAGTCCTCCTGTGGTTCCCTAGAGTATTCGGCCCCAGAGATACTGCTGGGCGATTCGTATGACCCTCGGAAAGTGGGTGAGTCAATTGATAATGTGTGCTAAAACCATTGGGGTATTGTTATTGTGCAGGTGTGTAATTGCAAGTTTTGGAAGCAATGTTGACGGAGGGTTGCGTCAACATTGACTGTTTGCTTTCATGACTTTCATTCCCCACTGGCTAGCTAGTTTAGGCTACAAGCACCTTGCCTGCAGTGGAGGTGTAGTCAAAGATATAAGGACCTTGTTTTCTCCCGCCCAGATGTGTGGAGTCTTGGGGTCATTCTCTTTATGATGATAACAGGACAGTCACCATTTGCGTCCGGGGGTGTCAGCGAGACACTCACACACATTATGGACGGGAAGTACCATCTGCCGACACACGTCACAGACACTTGCAAGCAGTAAGAAGCCTCAGTCAGTGTTGTCATGTGACATCAGCTCCTGCTGTATCGTTTGCTATTGATGCTTTGTGGTGTGGTATTTGGCAAGTTTGTTGCAGCACTTCTTTCAGCAGCTTCTCTCTATAGCAAGAGCATCATACACGATGCATCGTCTTGTAGAAAGGTTGCTAGCTGTACCAATCTTGCTCCTGACATTTGATTGGTGGGCAGCGACCTTGTAAGGCTACAATAATAACTGTGTTGACATAGTTTGTGTGAGTGCTTGGTAACGAAATGGTTTGATTAGTCACACGTAATACAGTACATGCTTTGTGTACACTTGGATCATGCCAAATAGTATTGTTGTTCTGAGTCAAGTCTGGAATGGCCTGTAGCAACACCCATTACACAGTTGTCTCTCTCCATGTCTCTGCATTTCTCCTCTAACTTCTCTTTCTATTACACACTTTCTCGCCCCTTTCCTCTTCTCCCTCCCCTCAGCCTGCTCAGTACCATGCTTGTAGTGGACGCACAACAACGCTCCTCTCTGGAGACTGTGGTGGACCACCCATGGCTGAGGGAGGGGCAGTGGGAGGACACGGTCCCCGTCCCCTCCATCACCAAGATTGAGGAGATCCCATCGGAAGATACAGAGTACATCCTACACCGCATGGAGCTGGGCGGCTATGGCACACAAGAAAACATTCTGAGGTGTGAGAGAGACAGACTTCTTAAACCGATTTATTTTTATCAAGACCGTTCTCTAGTAGAGGCAACAGTTACTGGTACTTGCAGTGAGCCAACCCTCTCAGATATACATGGACAGGGCCAACTAATGATTATACATAGTTTCAATTTATGTAGTGAATTAAGTTAGTAGTAGTGTGAATAGTGTGAACACATGCTGGTTGATGACTCAGCAGGAGAGAGTAGTGTGAATAGTGTGAACACATGCTGGTTGATGTGGACTCAGCAGGAGAGAGTAGTGTGAATAGTGTGAACACATGCTGGTTGATGTGGACTCAGCAGGAGAGAGTAGTGTGAATAGTGTGAACACATGCTGGTTGATGTGGACTCAGCAGGAGAGAGTAGTAGTGTGAATAGTGTGAACACATGCTGGTTGATGTGGACTCAGCAGGAGAGAGTAGTAGTGTGAATAGTGTGAACACATGCTGGTTGATGTGGACTCAGCAGGAGAGAGTAGTGTGAATAGTGTGAACACATGCTGGTTGATGTGGACTCAGCAGGAGAGAGTAGTAGTGTGAATAGTGTGAACACATGCTGGTTGATGTGGACTCAGCAGGAGAGAGTAGTAGTGTGAATAGTGTGAACACATGCTGGTTGATGTGGACTCAGCAGGAGAGAGTAGGCAGAAGCCTCTGTCTAATGAATGATATTTTGTCACGTATTTCTGGCACCAGGAAATCAGTCAATGTGGAAGATGATCAACTCCTCTTTCAGGACCACCACCCGGTTCACTTTACAGGTTTCATTTCAGAGCTCAGCTGTGGGTGTGTTGGGGAATGGCATACCAGTGTAATTGTGCGTTCTCTTCTGTTCCAGTCATGTGTGCAAGTGTTGGCATATTGGTGGGGGCAGACTGCAGCATACCTGAGCCCCCTTCCCTCTCCTCCCCTCCCTCCTCCCCTCCCTTCTCCCCTCCCTCCTCCCCTCCCTCCTTCCCTCTCCTCCTCCCCTCCCTCCTTCCCTCTCCTCCCCTCCCTCCTCCCCTTTTCACAGAGACATTATAGATGTGCCCTATGGTAGTACAGCTGCTGCCTTCTTCCTTCTTGCTGAGGCTGAGAGACACCGAAAGCAGTGCCGCTCCCCACTCGCCCCCAGCACCCCTGCACACTCACGCAAGGCCTCCCTCCCTGTCCTCTACACTCCTATCCACCCTAGTGGACCCTTTCCTTTCTCGTGAGTCATGCACACCTGTATGACAGACTGTAGTCTATTTAGGCAACCTAATGACTTCATCATTATCTGTACTTGTCTCTGTTGTATACAGGAAGTTTAACACACCCTCCCCCAACAAGCGGGGGTCGGTTGAAACAGGTGTTCTCCAGCGACGCATGCCCCTTGTCACTCCCCCTCCTCACCACCACTCTCACCTACACAACCACTTTGAGGTGAGAAGACACAGTGAAGAGGCTGGTTCACCCCAGAGCACCCCCGTCCCCTCTTCCCTCTACCACAACTACAACAGTCCACGTGTTGGGCTAGCTGGTGAGCAACTCTCGCAGTGGCAGAGCCCCAAACCTGCCTTTCCCCTCAATGTACAGGTTACCGAGGAGCCGATCCCAAGAGAACATGTCGACCATTTTCGACCCACTCGGCAACTGTCAGTGTTTGAGGAAGAGAGCGAGACAGAAAGCATTCCGGAGATTCAATCAGCACGATCCATGTCCAATAGCCCCCACAGTCCCCAGTCAAGACGTCTACAAAACTCACGAAGTTCCCCCTCGGTTGTTGGCTTGGTGAGCAAGTCAGATGTGAGTGATGAAGAGGAGGAGGACGAGGATGACATTGTGGAGCTGATGACGACCTCGGGACGCTTCCCTAAGGGTGCAACCTTCCCCCGGCACTCCCCTAGCAACTCTCCACTGCTAATGAGCAGGAGATCCCCGACTCATTACTGGACTGGCAGCTCTGATGAGGAGCTTTCAAACGTGTTTGAAACCACATTGAAACATCGCAATAAGCGGATGCCATATCGCAAGAGGAACGTCTCTCATCTGGCACGTGTGGACAGCGTTAGTTCTGATGATGGGGGACACAGGGACAAACACCGAAGACATGTGCGCAACAAGGACAAGCTGCTGCGAATGCGTCAGTACAACAGTCTTCCTGCAACCACAGCTGATGGGAATGCTGCAGAAAACCTAACTGAACTGCTGGAGAACATAAGGCGGCAGCGCAGCGGCTCCACACGGACAGACAGTAGTCTCAGTGGTGGAGAGAAGGACATGAGTGACCTCGCCAACTCTGTGGTGTCTAAATTTGAATTGAGTGATGAGGAGTCAACAGAAAAAAGCCTAGAAGGTGTGTCGATGGAACTGGAGGAGGCCAGACCATTAAGGACAGGCAACACCACACTCAGATCAGTGTTTTGTTGTATATTATAATGTTTTGTGTATTGTATTGTCTTGTGTCGTGTTGTCTGAAAGTGTTGTTTTACAAACACAGAATTTATCATCACATCACAGTCTACTTTCCTCCTTCTCTGGTCTGGTGTGTCTCATTGTGTTGATCTGTCCATGCGTGTAGAAATAATTTTGTTGGAACTTGATTCAAAATTTGATATGCTACAAACGATATATAATTCTCTAATTTAATAAATAACATGTCGGAACAAAGTTTAGTGCTGCCTGCATGCAGCCCCCAGCCAGTGGGTGTGCATGTGGAGCCACTGATCCTGCAGTGAGAAACACAAAACAAGTTAACAATGTCTGCCTGTACCTCTCCCTAACTTCTAGTGCATACCTGTGTGGCCTTATACGACGGGCAGTTTTGAGAATAAGGTGGAGCGTCTTCCCCGAGGTCTCTTCCGTTGTCTGCGACACAACCATAGCACGCCCACCCCGGCACATGCCAGTCCCCACCACAGTAGGTAGGTGGGGCCCTCCTCCCCCTCCTCCCCAGGGAAGTCGGGCACACCCCTCGGCTCATCCTGCAAGTACCACCATACAGAACAGTGAGGAACTGAACTATAGCAGCATGCAGGCCAGTCTTACCTCTGGTTGGGTGGACAGCACATTCTTTTGTTTGAACAGGTTCCTAGGGAGAGAGAGAGAGAGAAACGTTTCCTTATAGTATCCAACATGTATATCCCTTCCAGTATGACACATGCGTGATACTGAAAGTGATCTGCCAGTTTGGGGTCTGAGACTAGGGCATTGGTTGTACCTTGGTGCAGAGGTGTTGAGTGGGCGTGGCTTGGCCCATGTGAGCTGGGGGCAGGAGGGGAGGGGGCGTTTCTTGGAAGGGTCTTGGGGGTCGAGGACTTTGCTGTAGTGGTGCAGGCGGTTGCCTAGAAACGGGGAGACAAAGGAGAGTCAGTGGAGCACACATCATAACCGAGTGTGTGGAGTATACCTTCCATGCGTTGTGGGAGGGGGGGAGAGGGTGAGCGGTGGTGGTCGCTTAGGGTGAAGGGGAGTGGGACAGTTGTGGAGGTAACATACTTGAGGAGACTGTCAAGTAGCCAAAAACAGTCTGTGAGTGAGAGAGAGATAGAGAGAGAGAGAGAGGGTTAACTAAACAATGGCTTTGTATCCAGTCATGCATAAAGTACCTTTCTGCATGTGAGCACTGTCGAGACAGTTGGAGTCTCCATATATGGCAATCCGTCCCCCTCCACCAGGCGTCTGGTAGAGACCCAAAATTGGAACATTCTGTAACATCGAACTACCACCAGTGACCACCTCCGAACCTGTGTGTGTGTGTGTGTGTGTGTGTGTGTGTGTGTGTGTGTGTGTGTGTGTGAATGTGTGCATGCCTCTACATTGTATGTGCACATGCTACCAGAAGCCACACCCACACCCACCTTGGTTGCTGAGGTCTCTGGCAATGAGGTGGCCATCATCAGGGAAGCGTGCGATGCTGGTCCCAGAGGCGTAGTGCACCTGGCGGTCTGCGAGGGAGAACTCACCCTCCAGCACCTCCCCACTCAGACTGATGCCCCAGGGCTGCAGGAGGTCATTCAGGGCGGGCACATTGGCTCCGCCTGTGTCCGGCATCCACCACTGACGAGTATTCTCGTCATAAAACTTGATCTTGCGCATGACATTGACATTGTACCAGTCTGCAAAGACGATGAGGGAGAGACCTTGCTTGGCCACATCATGATGCAGTTTCTCGACCTCCTCAGGAAAGAACTCCTCCTCACTGTCGACCAGCAGCAGGGCCCCATACTGGGAGGCATCGAAGCAGGTCAGAGAGGAGCCGAGCACCTCCACAAAGTATCCTGCCTGACGCAGGCTAGAGTACATGTCACGGAAGTTGGTGTGAATATGGTCCCCATTCCTACAGTGAGAGAGGAAGACACACACACTATGGTGTACCACAGAGCAAGTATGCATGAGTACACAGGCTCGCTCCAGCTTACCAGTCAAGAGGGTCATTCTTCATGCGAAGGTTGTCGCGGGGGAAGTACCCTGCTGGGTAGCGCAAGTTGTGAAACTGGTCCCAGAGCACTCTCTTGGAGCGAGGCGGGGTGGGTATGATAGTGGCCTTCACAGGGAGACGGATTGTGGAGAGGATGGACTCACCAGATGTGGAGGACTGGGGAGAAGAGGGCACACATTTCCTCTAAACACAATCTCCTGCTGTCCTGACAGCAGCAGGGGATTGGCTGGTGTGGGTGAGGACGTCTTGGTGCCGGTGAGAGAGTGCCCAATGAGGCTGCTAGCACTAGTGGGCACTCTACTGCAACATAGCCTTGGTGTAACCTTGACCATAATATTTACATCTGAAAAATTGTTGTTGCCAGCTCATACGTGAAGGACTGAGTTCACATCAACAATGTCATCAAAGATTATCACTCCTCCTCGCTCTCCAGTGAGTCTCCACTACCACTTCCCTCCCTGCTCCCTCTCTCCCTCCCTCCCTCTCTCCCTCCCTCCCTCTCTCCCTCCTCTCTCCTCTCTCTCCTCTCTCCCTCTCTCCCTCCTCTCTCCCTCCCTTCTCCTGGAGACTCACAGTGGAGGATGCAACAGTGAGTGAGATATGTCCCTGGGCTTCACCAGAGTACAGTCTGCTCTCCCGGGCAACGCTGATGCTAACAGCAAGGTAGCCAGACCACGGCCAGAGGACAGGCGAGTGGGAGAGGGAGACCTCAAGATAGTGACCGTTGTGGGGAAGATAGGGGTGCCATGTGGGCTGTAAGAGGGAGGAGGGGGTGAAGGAGGGAGTGAAGGAGGGAGGAAGGGTGGAGTGAAGGAGGGAGGGAGTGAAGGAGGGAGGGAGGGGGGGAGTGAAGGAGGAAGGGAGGGAATGAAGGATGGAAAGAGGGAAGGATGGAGAGAGGGAGGGGAGGAGGGAGGGAAGGAGGGAGGGAGGGAAGGAGGGAGGGAGGGAGGGAGGAGTAAAGAGGGAGGGAAGTGAAGGAGGGAGGAGAAAAGCTCAGAAGCTACTGGAGCTGTTCTTACCTTGTTAACAATGCGGCCAGTCACTCCCATCCCATTCAAAATGGTGACCTGCATATAAGTATGGTCCATATTAACCTCTTGCTACTTGGTAAAATACGAAACTACTTACGTTGATGATGACAGGGGCAGCCCCATAGTACATTGGTTGGGAGCAGTAGGGCCAGAAGTAGGGGCACTCGGTGAGGTCAATGTAACTGGGACTCAGGCTGTAGATGAGAGACGAAGACCAATAACATTAAAATGTCATTAGCCGCATTCTCAGAGTTCCGGTAGGTATTTAGAATGGTTTCGGTGTCACCTTTGGCTGTGAAATGTCTATATTCGGCCTACTTATGGGGGTGGTTACAACTTCCCCACTTCCAAGGGAACATAAACCGGTTATCTTCCAACCTCACGCCACATGTCTGTACCCACAACCTGATTTGGGGAGGATTGTGGACTCCAACACAATAGTTGTGGTTGCTATGGTTATGACTAGCAGAGCGCTGCACTGCAAACATACACACATACCTGGCCTGTGGCTTGTAAGTGTTGAGTTCGTGGTAGGCCCTCAGGAGGTCCAGTTTCCCATGGCCTTGCTCAAACATGTTGACCCCTCCTACACGCTGGGCAGAGGCCATGAGAGCCTGCTTCATGCTGGCCGGGTTGACATTAGGATGGGAGACAGCCCCGGCTAGCAGAGCGACCACCCCGGCTACGACCGGTGACGCCACACTGGTGCCACTGAGAGAGCGACAGCCACCTTGCAGTGCAGAGCCACGCACAGCTGAACCATAGGTAACAATGTCCGGCTTCACACGACCATAGCCCTCAGGCAGCTCCTGTTGGGAGGGGGGTGGGGGGAGAGGGAGAGAGAGAGTGATAAGGGAGGTGAGGGAGTGCTGCAAGAAACATATGGTTGTCGTATGACACATAGTGAGAGGGACACAGGATAGATGACCAGAGACTTACCCAGGTGGTCATCCCACGAGAGGAGAAGCGAGCAATGACACAAAGTGAGAGGGACACAGGATAGATGACCAGAGACTTACCCAGGTGGTCATCCCACGAGAGGAGAAGCGAGCAATGACACATAGTGAGAGGGACACAGGATAGATGACCAGAGACTTACCCAGGTGGTCATCCCACGAGAGGAGAAGCGAGCAATGACACAAAGTGAGAGGGACACAGGATAGATGACCAGAGACTTACCCAGGTGGTCATCCCACGAGAGGAGAAGCGAGCAATGACACAAAGTGAGAGGGACACAGGATAGATGACCAGAGACTTACCCAGGTGGTCATCCCACGAGAGGAGAAACGAGCAATCTCATCTTCAAAGTTGATCCCACCCACTCCAATAACATCCATCATGTCTGCCGGGTTGTTCAGGGTGCTGTGTGTGTGTGTGTGTGCGTGTGTGTGTGGAGGGGAAGGAGGTGAGGGCAAATGAAGTGCTGCCCCTGTGCTAATACTTGCTGGTGGTGGTAGGCAAGCTCACCCATAGAGTGGTCCATCATTGCCAATGGCTGAGACCATAATCACATTGTTGGCAGTCAGCTCCCACACCTGAGACAAGAGATGAAGAGGAGGCAGTCAACACAGACAAAGAGAGAGAGGGGGGCGGCACCGCATTGGCTGCAGCCACTGACTCAGTTAGGGAGAGAGAGGTTCCTTGAGACAAAGCACTATCAAGTGCCAAGTGTCACCCACATACAGTTTATTCACCAAAGGATGAGGACAGAGTTAATAAGATTTTGAGCAGAGATAAGAAAGTCGTTAGTATACCTTGTCCACGAAAGGCTGGTCGAGGAAGTCTGGCCCTCCGATGCTGAGGTTAAGAACATTGATTTTCTTCAAGATGGCATAGTTGAAGGCATCCAGAAACCAGGACGTGTAGGACACCTGTGGGGATGTGAGGTGGGGAGAGGAGAAGAGAGGATTCACAAGGCAATAGTCAATAACAGGACCTGTCAATAATTAATTGGACAAAACTTGTGTCTCCTAAACTCCCCCCCCCACACACACACCTGGTTATTGGTGAAGACCCGGAAGATGTATAGGTCAGCATCGGGAGCAAACCCGAGACACTCGGCAGAGCTAGCAATGACTCCAGCTACAAATGTCCCATGCCCGAGACCGTCATCAAGACTCTTCTCATCTGTCCAGTTTGTCCGGTCCCTCACACGACGGAAGTGGGGGTGGCTACGAGCAAGACCGGTGTCAAATATGGCCACCCTCACTCCCTTCCCCGTGTGCCCCATGCTCCAGAGTACGTCTGCCTGTAGTGCAGAAGTGACCTGCCGCGGGATCGCACGCATCAACCGACGACCCACATACCAGTGACGACCAGGCTGTGTGTGTGTGTGTGCGGACAGGTGTTGTGACAATCATGCACTCTAGATCAAACAGCCCTCCCCTCCTCTCCTCTTACTGCTGCATCTTGGATAGAAGCTTTCTTAGGGCGCCTGGGGGGAGAGAAAGTTCGTGTATGACACTGTAGGTTATGAAAGGCCACCGAGCTTGTAATACCTGGATTTCCACTCTGTGTCCCACGCACATGTCTGCCCTGCACTGCAACCTGCAGAGTCTGTATAAAATAAAACACGCACGGCATCATTTACCACCCCCAATCATATGCTCTGTAAAGCCAACTGTTAAGTAGTCACATGCACAGATGGAAAATCCATTTCATCCGGACACAAGACTCAACCTTGTTCACCCGCCCAGCTTTCTGCACTACAAATGACAGACAGACAGGAGGGAGCCTGGGAATGAGGCTACCCAGCTGTTGAGGTGCCACACTGACTGACCCTGGCCAGAAAAGGTGAGCATGCGTGTTAGTCTCTTCTGGGGAGTGACCCTCTTCACATAGGGGTGCTGGCTCAGGGCATGCAGAGAGTCCGTCACACTGGTGCCCCCCAGTTGCACCAGGGAGAAATCACTGGGAAACTGCTGGACAGGGTTGGAGCGAGGAATGAGGGCCCAGTCGCGGAATGGACGCAGGGTGGCAGAGATGAACCCGTCTCGTGCCTCTGTGGTGTAGTAGCTGTTGAAGGTGATGATGTACTCTGGATGTGTTTGTGCATGTGTGAGACGAGAGTTAAACAAACTTTCACCCTCTATGAACATACTGCAAGCTGTTAGTACAGCCTTGCTCCAAGGGCCTGCCTGGTCCCTAGGAACAAAGCTGCCAACAGGCTATGGAATTTAGAATTCCACATCACTCTCCGAAACTCGTCCGGAGGAGTTCTCACCAGTCTCCACTATGGAGGTGGAATACTCTACATGTGCCAGGGTGGGTGTGGTCTCGGCTGCGACCACCGTGGTGTTGAGGGTACAGCCATCACTTGGTCCACGGGCAGACGTGAGCAGCAGCGGCAGCAGGAGAAGCACACGACACAACAGCATCGCACTACACCTAACAATGTTAGCCATGAGAAAGATAACACCAAAATGGAGGGGGAGGAGAAAGATCATCTAGTTTTGCATTTTGACAATGAACGTATGTACAATGAACAAAACATGACCGTTTGCAGATCACAATGCGAATGAAAGAGTCAGTTGATTTCGCCTGATAACATGCAACGGGCTAGCCTGGTTCCCGGCGCGCTGATCTTAAGGCTACAAATGCCCTGGAGATAAAAACTGCTTCAAGCGACTCACCGGTCAGATTTGCTGGGCCACTCAGCTCCTCAGTTTCGGAACATATCCTCGATCCAATCTCAGACGGAATTTCCTCGACAACGGCTTCCCACAAGTTGGCACAACACAAAATGAAATGCCTTCGTTCAAGTAAGAAATATTTTCGTTTAAGGTTACTATTCGCTGAATTAGAGAGTAAACGATGTACCGTTCCTTTCTTGGAGGTTTGCGAGGTGTGTGGGGCGCGAGGCGCCTCTACTGGAGAGTTCTTTTACAGAGGAGGGTTATCTTCAAGGGATGGGGTGATCCTGTCGTCCGCATGGTGTGGAGACACAGGGGCAGGCTTGCCAAGGTAAAGTAAAACGGTCAGTGTTTTTCACTCATGTTTTCACCTTGTAAGGGCCTTAGAACTACATAAATGACATGGCCCCTTTTAAGTGTGAGCATGTGACTGATGGATCCATTCACTCTCACGCCATGGACAAGGCAGTTGGAGCTGTGAGTCTTTTGGCCGTGGCCCCAGCAGCAGTCGCGCAAGCAGCCACCACCCAGAACCAGCTGCCACAGATCCTACAACATGTGGACCGTCTGTATGAAGAGAACCAGATGCAAGAGGCACTAGCCTACCTGGAGCCGCTGGCCCACTGGGAGGAGGGTGAGGTACTGTGGCGACTGGCCAGGCTCTGTTATAAAGTGGGAAAGTACTACGCCTCTAGCCAGGACGAGGCCAGGAGGCTAGCAGAGCGGGGGCTTGTGTACGCTGAGCGTTCAGTGGCTGCCAGTAGCAAGAACTTTGCCTGTCACAAGTGGATGGGGATTGTGCTCAGCTGGGCAAGTGACTTTGAAGGTTACCGGAGGAAGATTGAGCGATCCTTTGAAATCAGAGACCATTTCCTGGTAGGTAGGCAGGGAGGGGGACACGGCTACATACACTCGGTTGTTTATACCCTAAGTCTGTTTATCTTCATAGAAAGCCATCGAGCTGAACCCAGAGGATGCAACATGCAGACATCTGCTGGGGCAGTGGTAAGTTGTGGAACATATCATCCTCTGCCCGTGCTATCATGTTCACATCTTTGCAGGTGCTACAGTGTGGCGTCAGTGCCCTGGTACCAGCGCAAGGTGGCTACTGTGATCTTTGCCACGCCCCCCTGCTCAAGCTATGAGGAGGTGGGAGAACCATTGTGGTCTCGTTCCCATACCACATGTGTATATCAGGTCTGGGAATGAGACCATTGCTGTGTGATTTGTCAATTCCCCTGCACCTCCTCTTGGCAGGCTCTGTCACATTTTGAAGCTGCAGAGAAAGGTACACCGTTTGTATGCACACAAATACTACGAGCTCTATGTCATGGATTATGTCTAATTTTGTAATCTTCAGTTGACCCGGGTTTCTATGTTCCAAACTGGTTGTACCTTGGCAAGTGCCACATGCAGCTGGGGCACAAGGAGGAGGCTAGGGAGTGGCTCAAGAAGGCTGCAGAATATCCCAGCGAACTACCAGAGATTGTAGAGGTTCGTAACTTTGTTTTTCAGTCCTCCAGGCAATTAGATCCACCCATAAATTCTGAGATTTTAGTGCAAGATTCCATCATGCATTTTCTTTGAACAAGATTGTAAAAGTTTTGTGTTTAGTCCACCAGGGATGTGCCATGGCTGTTACTATTCCTTGCAGGCAAAGGACGAGGCAGCAGACCTCTTGAAGAAAGTTAGATGACCCCTGAGCACTAAGACTCCTTTGATCACAGTTTTGTAGAATCACTGAAATCACCACCCAGCAATGATAGCAGTACAGGTAGCAGGCAATTTGTTTCTTCAATGTCTTATAAACCAGTGGAAATGATAATGAAATACAATGTGATAATCAGCTACCTCAAGTAGGTGCTGGTGTACCATGTTCAGAGCAGGTGTCTGCCTGTGTAGGGGTCCCAGAAGCAGCTGCAGTATGAATGTCTCCCTGTGAGAGGGTCTCAACAGCAGGTGTAGTGAGTTTAAGCCCCTCCTCAACAATCTCTACCACAGTAAAGTGCTTCTTCTTGCTGATGGGCCGACACTCTTTGATTATGACCAGGTCCCCAGTGCGACATTGCTCATTCTCATCGTGAGCAAAGAAGGTCTTGCGCTTGCGGATATACTGCAGGGATAGACAAAGAGAAAGTCTTGACTCTTGAACCAATTTACTTGGTGTGGGTTCAGGTGCACATGAGGTAGTCACTCACCTTCAGTACTTGTGGGTGTAGGAACATTCTCGTCACCTCTACCTTTGCCGTCTTCTGCATCTTTGTGCCAATCACCCTCCCAATGAACTGGGCCATGCCTCCTCCTCCTTTCCAGGCCTCACCTCTCACTCACTGTCCACATGGCAGCAATCCCCTCAATAAATTCCTACTAATGCACACCAATTTCAGCCCCACCCAAAATGAATACTGAACTCCCCTCCTGAATTCCTGTACGGTCAAAGTCCATAAATTGCAGATCAGTTGACTATGGCTGGATACCCTCCTCCTGCTGCTGTGCCGTCTGCGGCTCCCTCGTCACGAGTGGAGCTGCACATCTCCTGCGACAACCTGCGGGACGCAGATCTCTTTTCCAAGTCCGACCCCATCGTGTGCCTCTACGTACAGACCAGAGCTCGCCAGTGGATCGAGGTAAAGGCGTCGCCTAAGAATATAAAAAACAGATAAATTGCAGAGCCTTGATGAACATCTCTAGATAAATTTACTCCCGCCTCCACCATCTTGATACTAATCTACCCCCGTACATGCACTGCTCTCTAGCATGCTCGCACCGACTGGATCAAAAACTCGCTGAACCCTCGTTTCAGCAAGGCTATTGAGCTCGACTATCGCTTTGAAGAGATCCAGCATCTGAAGTGCGTTTAGCGTCATGTATCTGAGGGTGTTGGTACCAATGATCCTCTTGCTCCCTCCTTCCCACCCATGCAGGTTTTCCGTCTACGACCTTGACAATCTGACACCGACTCTAGACGATGATGACTTTCTTGGCATGATAGAGTGCACCTTGGCAGAGGTGGTATGTGGGGAGGAGGGGAGGGGAGGGGAGGGGAGGGAGGAGGAAAGGGAGGAGGGGAGGGGAGGGAGAGGGAGGGGGAGGGATGTTAAGATAAATGAGCTGTCTGCATGATGTCAGTTCTGTCTTGCAGATTGTGAGTGATGGGTCCTTCACCAAGCCTCTGGAGCCTTCAGCGGGGAAGAAGTCAAAGGGAAAACTGGGCACCATCACGGTAAGGCAGACAAATGAGGCACCTGATGCATGCTGACTGATATTGTCTCTTTTTTGCAGATCCGTGCTGAGGAGGTAAGCCAGGAGCAGTCCATGCTGGAGCTCAAGTTCTCTGCACAGGGACTGGATAAGAAGGTATGCTATACATCCTCAACACTTGTGCTGGTGCCAGCATTCTGGCTCATCCATTCGTCCAGGACTTTCTGGGCAAGTCTGACCCTTACCTGGAGTTTGCCAAGCAAAATCCTGATGGCTCGTTCAGTCCTGTCCACCGCACAGAGGTAAGTGAGCCTCCTCCTCTCCCTCCCTATCAAATGATCTCTCTCTCTCTCTCTCTCTCTCTTCAGGTGATGAAGAATACTCTACACCCGACCTGGGTGAAGTTTGAGATCTCTAGTCAGACACTTTGCAGCAGTGACCCAGCTAGAAAGATCCAGGTCAGGCCAACCCTTGTGACCCACTTGCATGCATGTATGTCCAACCATCTTCAAGTTCTGCTGAACACTTTGCTCCCTTCAGGTGACGTGTTATGACTGGGATTCTGATGGCAGCCATGACCTGATTGGGCACTTTACAACCACACTTGGGGAGATTACCGAGGCATACCAGACACAGAAGAAGGCATGTACCAGCAGCTACCTAGATAACAGTTTGACAGTTGTGGATGAGTTCTTTCCTCCTCCTCCTCCTTCTCTTTGTGTGTGTGTGTGTTTTCTCTTTTCCCTCTCCTCTTCTTTCTCCCTCCTTCCCCTTTCTCTCCTTCTCCCTTCCCCTCCACAGCTCCAGTGGGAATGTATTAACCCTGACAAGTTGAAGAAACGGAAATACAAGAACTCTGGCACCGTCTACCTGAATAGTGTCAAGGTCTCTTCGTGTCATGTCATGTCATTGTGAATGAGAGAGAGAGAGAGTGGGGGGGGATATACAATAACAACCAGAAGTGAATGATGTTTTGTTATATACTAATCCTGAACAACACTTGACAGTAGCAAAGGTCAAGTGTCAAGAGCAACACTACAGCTATGTGCTCTAGATCCTATTCTAATACCAGTTCTTGTCATATTCATGGCTGTTGGCCTGCAAAGGAGTGTATTTGCTTGTGGGTCAGCAGAGGACCCAAGGAGTGTATTTGCTTGCGGGTCAGCAGAGGACCCAAGGAGTGTATTTGCTTGCGGGTCAGCAGAGGACCCAAGGAGTGTATTTGCTTGCGGGTCAGCAGAGGACCCAAGGATGTAAATTGTTTGGTCTCTAGTATTAGAAAGGTTTCACCTGATCAACGCTAACCTTCTGCTCCTTACAGATCACGAGGACGTACTCTTTCCTGGAGTATATCCAGGGTGGTTGCCAGATCAACTTCACAGTGGGCATAGACTTCACGGCCAGCAACGGTGACCAATCTCAGCCGTCCTCCCTGCACTATATTGACCCCTTCAAACCCAACGAGTACACTGCAGCCCTCGTGGCTGTCGGCTCTGTCTGCCAATACTATGACACGTGAGTGGTGAGCTACCATCTCTCCCAGTTCTTCACCTCTGTGATTGGAGCCACTCTGCCCCCCTCAGAGACAAACTCTTTCCAGCTCTCGGCTTTGGTGGCAAGATTGGTACCCAGGTGTCCCATGAATTTGCTCTCAATGGCAACCCCCAGAACCCCTACTGCGTGGGCATCCCTGGCGTGGTGGAGGCGTACCACACTGCCCTTCGCTCCGTCAAGCTCTGGGGACCCACAAACTTTGCACCTATTATCAACCATGTGGCCAGGTTTGCACAACAGGCGACCACACAACCCCAAGTTCAGGTGAGATTGAACAGCACGAGACATTTCATGAGACAGGGACTAGGACAGCCTTCAGTCTCCTCTCCCTCCCAGCAATACTTGCTCCTCTCCTCCACAGCAATACTTTATACTTCTGATGTTGACTGATGGGGCCATCTCAGACATGGTGGAGGCCAAGAAGAGCATCATCCGAGCCTCCCGGCTGCCCATGTCCATCATTATTGTTGGGGTGGGCGGAGCCAACTTTGCTGCCATGGACGAGCTGGATGCAGACGAGAAAAGGTGTGTTCATGTACAGACTGTGGCCCTCCCACGACATTATCTCCTCCTCTTCCCTTTTCTTATCCCACGTCTCCTCCTCCCATTCCCTCTCCCCTTTTCTGCCCCCCCCCCCCCCACCCTCCTAGGCTTCAGGTTGGTTCAGAGGTGGCAGAGAGAGACATCGTACAGTTTGTGCCTTTCAGGAACTTTGCTCATGTGAGTTTAATTAGCAGGCACACTCTCAAAAGAAATGACATTGAGCAGTTGCCAATGTTCTTTACCCTGGCAGGCCTCTCCTGAGGTCCTGGCCAGTGCCGTGCTGGCTGAGGTCCCCCAGCAGCTCACAGAGTACATGAGGAAGAAGGGCATAGCCCCTATCACCAGGAGATAAACCTGATACCAACCATATCAGTGTGAACTCTATTTTTAATATTGCAGTGCATACACTTTTATTGTCTCTCTCACAAGACTGACATGCACACAAGAGTTATGAATATGAGTGCATGCTCCACACATTTTCTTAATGTCCTCCATGCCAAGCAAATTGGAAACTTGAAGAGGATCGAGGAGGTTGGGGATCCCGGGAGGAGCTGAAGTATGCAGGAATCAGATTCCTACCTGCCACACCCACCTTTTGGACGCCGACTTGCCACGCCCATCTTTTCCTTCCTGTGATGGATCTGCTAATGAAGAAGAGCTCGTTGTTCAAACAGCAGAAGAGTGAGTCGGGAACTACCTCATGTATTGTACTCACTTTATTTCTAACGTCTAGTGCTCCTGCAGATCCCACTGTAGCGTGTGGGACTGTGTTTCCAATTAGTGCCCTCCTTTTCTGTTGTAGATGCCCCCGCGTTTCTAGATGGCCAGGAGAAGCTTCGCCTTTCGCTGCTCAAGAAACTCGCTGAAGCCATTAAAGAGGTGAGCAGCAGTGTGTAAGGTGGCATGAGGTGTATGTGTGCTACAGTCTATTGATCGAGGTACCATCTAGCTGGATTGAGGTTGAGTGAGAGATGGTTTAGCTTGATAGACTAGAACGAGCAAGTGTCTGCAATTTGTGAGCTCGGCTACTGTAGTTAGATGACCCATGTTCGTGTGTACTCTGGACCCCAGACTAGTTCATGTGGTTGTATGCACCATTAATCAGATCCCTGGTCTTATATTCCCCACAGGCCCAGTTATTGTACGCAACACGAAAGCACGAGAGTGCAATTGTGGACTGTCGAGCCACACAGCGGCTGTGTGCTAGGTTTGAGAACGTACTGCGCCACGGTCTTAAAGGAGGGTGGTTTGGACAGGCCACCTCATTCTGGCCAGTGGTACTGAAGATCTCACGGAAACAAGCAATAAAATACATCAACGGGTATCGTCTTTTGTTTTATAAGTCCACTACACAACAAAGCTAAACAATTTACCATTCCCCTCCCTTTCCCCCTTTCTCTCAGCTTGCAGTATGCTCAATCGGACAGTGGACGGTGTCGGGCGTGGATTCGTCTGGCAGTGAATGAGTGTTCCCTGGAGAGCTACATCAGTGTGCTGTGTCAGGATGACGCCCTGCTTGGACAGTACTATGAGATATACAGCTGCCTGAGGAATGCTGAGACAATGAGTGCGCTGAAGCAGTTACTAGCTGGACTCTCTCAACTCACCTTCAACATGTGAGCATGCAAGTTTACACAACAAGCACACAGGGTAGTTTCATTATGAGCGACAGTAAACAAAGGATGACTTCATCCCCCCTCAGCACTGTGGACACTGCAAGTCTGGAGTTTGAAGCAGCTCCTGAGGCCCTGGAGCCAGCACTGAGAGTACAGTCCCTGCAGAACACCCAGCGAGGACAAGGTGGGCATGCTCTTGTCTGGTGGATGTCTCTTCTAACCTCAAACCCAAGGTTTCTGTCCCAAATTCCAAAGCTGCAAGACAGAATCTGGAGCAGGATGCCTGGGTTTGAGCTATGTCCGTTCTCACTTGAGTGTTTTGGCTGTTTTGTTCATTGAATAGTTTTGTGAAATTCTTGGCTTTATAGAGCATGTTAAGAGATCTCCGGAGCCAGGGGAGGAGGCGGGAGAGGACAGTGATGGCTCTGTTAGCTCTGGGAATGAGGGGAGCCACATTGCTGAGAGTAGCAAGATGAAAGCTCACCATTCTCATGGCAAGCCAGAGCCTTTCTTGGACCATGCGCTGCTGTATACCTTACAGCATGAGGCGCCAGATACAGTGAATCATGATATGACGACTGTTGGTCACGAGGCGCCAGACAGTTTGTCAGACCAAGTTCTCAAGTTGAGTCAGACAGACAGTGCATTGGATGATGGCTCCAGTGTCAGTGACAAGGAGGGAGAGGGGGAGGACAGAGGGAAAGAGAAGGAGGAGGAGGAGGAGAAAGAGAAAGAAGAAGAGGATGAGGAGGAACAGGGTGAGGAGGAGGAAGAAGAGGAAGAAAGGAGAGAAGTGAGAGAGGAGACAGGAGGAAACGGTAGAGAGAGGCAGGAAACAGCGGCAGAGGGAATACAGTGCGAGCAACTCAAGGGAGAGTGTTTTCTGGAAAAGAACAAAGACAGAAGTCCCAGTCCTGTTGACTCCAATCCTGCTGGTTCTCCGAGCACGCATGTGGAGAGTTCCCACATTGCTCCTGTCAGTGACTCCGCACAAAACTTTCCCTTTGTTGAGGAGCCCCCTACCACCACGACCTACCAAGCCTCCAACCCATTTGATCAAGACTTTGAAAGCCCAGATACCAATGTCTACCAGCTAGCTCCAAATCCCTTTGACACATTGGATGAGATTGACTCCATACGTCATGATGATGTCACCTCGAAACCTGTACCCACACAAGAGAGTTTTAACGTACCTCCTAACCCATTTGGTAGCCACAGTACAGACTGCTCTACGTCAGGAGGGGATCCGCTGGGAGGTGGTGATCTTGGAGAGGATCCGCTGGGAGGTGGTGATCTTGGAGAGGATCCGCTGGGAGGTGGTGATCTTGGAGATGATCCGCTGGGAGGTGGTGATCTTGGAGAGGATCCGCTGGGAGGTGGTGATCTTGGAGATGATCCGCTGGGAGGTGGTGATCTTGGAGAGGATCCGCTGGGAGGTGGTGATCTTGGAGATGATCCGCTGGGAGGTGGTGATCTTGGAGATGATCCACTGGGAGGTGGTGATCTTGGAGAGGATCCGCTGGGAGGTGGTGATCTTGGGGATGATCCGCTGGGAGGTGGTGATCTTTCAGGAGACAGAGGTCTGCACTACAATGACAGTCTGCTGAAAGATGGTAGTCCACCTGGAGACACAGGTCTGCTGGGAGATGGTAGTTTGCCTGGAGACACAAGTCTGCCGGGAGATGGTGGTCTACCTGAAGGTTTGACAAGAGACAAAGGTCTGCTGGGAGATAGAGGTTTATGGGAGGATGACAGTTTGCTAGGAGACAGAGGTCTGCCTCGTGACAGAAAACTGCTGGAGGACGAATATCTCTCTAACTTTGCTCCAGACACAACATCACGTAGCAGCAGTCTTGCTCTGTCATACTCCCTGGAGGCCACCCTGGACCATGCCCTCTTTCCAGAAACGAACCCCTCTCGTTTACAGTTACAAGAAGATCACTTCCCACCAGAGGTAAGCACTCCTCAGCTCACCACTGTGCACCACACCTGTTTCTATATACATCGTACCTACCTTTGTGTGTGCCCCCTCCCCATGATATTCATTGTGTGTGGGTGTGTCCCCTCCCCATGATACTCATTGGTGTGGGTGTGTCCCCTCCCCATGATACTCATTGTGTGTGGGTGTGTCCCCTCCCCATGATACTCATTGTGTGTGGGTGTGTCCCCTCCCCATGATACTCATTGTGTGTGGGTGTGTCCCCTCCCCATGATACTCATTGTGTGTGTGGGTGTGTCCCCTCCAGTTGAGCATAGCAGATCATGGCACAATCATCCAACGTCTCAAGGATGAGCTGGCATCCTGTCCAAAGGAGTGTGACCGCGACAACCTGAGGAAGAAGATTGTGCAACTGCAACTCAGGCTGCAGAAAATGAAGGAGGTGAGAGAGAGAGAGAGAGATGGAGTGAGGAGAGGGAACAGAGGGTGAGGAATGTGTGCTATACTACTTCACTCATTCTCACACTACCAGAATGAAGTCATCGAGTCACATGAAGAGATCTGTGGCCATCAGTTTGTCCGGCAGCCCCCTCAGTCGAGGGTACTGCTCGGGATGATGTGTGAGGGATGCGGGAAAAGGGTCACTGGACTCATAAGAACTTGGTACCTGTGTAAAGGTGAGATGGTTTGGGATAGCAGTTGAGCCAAACTCTAAACAAGTGATGAGACTCCAAGTGTTTGTTATTTGTGTGGATGCTGGGTGATTGCCATCAATTCACAAAGCCTGTCATTTTATCGCAGTTTGTCATGGTCCCTGCCACAAGTCCTGCCTGGCTGGAGTCTCACGCATGTGTATTGGTAGCAAGGTAAAGGCACATTTTGTGTGATGATCATGTAACCCTTTGTGTGTGATCATGTGACACTCTGTGTGATGATCATGTGACCCTTTGTGTGTGATCATGTGACCGTCTGTGTGTGATCATGTGACACTCTGTGTGATGATCATGTGACCCTTTGTGTGTGATCATGTGACCGTCTGTGTGTGATCATGTGACCCTTTGTGTGTGATCATGTGACCCTGAGCTGTTGATCATTTGATGATCTGTTGGCAGGAGGTTAGTTACATGACGGAAATATGTCCAGAAAAGGGATTGACCCACCAACACTTTCGCTGTGCACGTTGCAACCGTGCCTTGAACAAGCAGCAGATACATGTAGAGGCACGTGTGTGTGACTACTCGGGTCTGTACTACTGTCCCGCCTGCCACAAGAGGGACCAAGCCATCATTCCAGCCAGGGTCCTTCACAACTGGGACTTTACACCTAGAACGGTACAATTACACACACATGCACACATGTACACACATCCATGCACACATGCACACACATACACACATGGACTCACATGTGCACATAGTTGTAACAGCGTACAACATTACGTAACCCTCCCAGGTGTGCTGCCAGTGTTCTGATCTCCTGGGTCGGCTATTCTCCCGCCCCCTGCTGCGAGTGCAGGAGGCCAATCCCCTGCTCTATACTTATGTCCAGGACCTAGTCACCGTAGAGGTCAGAGGTCGCCACTGCACAGTGTACATATCTGGTATGATGCAGCTCTTTCCAATGTTCTGCAGGCTCTCCGACAGAACATACTGTACATGAAAAAGTACTTTGTGCAGTGCAAGGCAGCCCTAGAGGCACGTCTTCTGCAGAAGGTACTCATCTTAACCCCCATCCTCCCTCCCTCACCTCCACTCACCTCCCTTCCTCACCTCCATTCTCCTCCCTCCCTCCCTCCCTCCCTCACCTCCACTCTCCTCCCTCACCTCCACCTCCCTCCCTCCCTCCCTCCCTCACCTCCTCTTAGCTGGATCCCTTCCCCCATTTTAAGGAGGATTCTTGCTTGTTTTCCCTGTCGGAGCTGGAAGCACTCCACACCGGCAGGCTGCTACCAGAACTGCAAGAGATTCACGAGATCTTCGCACAACACATTCGCCAGGACTGCCCTGTGAGTCTTCTGCTTGAGCAGAGAGTAGAGCACCGTCTTAACCACTCTATTGCTTCCTCCCTTCCGCCTCATGTTGCCTCCCAGGTCTGCTCTGGGAAGGGATATTTCTGTGAGGTGTGTGCTTCTGAGGAAGTGTTGTTTCCTTTTGACCGACACGTCAGTATCTGCAAATGTTGCACCACTGTCTATCACAAGTAAGGCATACCACGTTGGCAACCACTGGCTTTGTCTCAGCCCCAGACCCCAAAACCAACCCCCCGTGCAGATTGTTTTCAGTATTGTGTGTGCAGTTTCCGATCCCATGATATACTGGAAGTGATATACGCACTGGATGAGGTCTGGGGACGAGACTACCGCCGGCTGTGTGAGCTACTGGTCAGTATGGCTAACAGTCTCTCTGTTCCCCTCCCCCCCATCCCCTCATAGGGTGTGTTTCTCTGAGAAGTCCTTGTGCTCCAAATGCTACCGACTAGGGAGAAGACATGAATAGCATTGTGTATTTATTTATTCCGACTTCAGAGGCCTCTATTTTCTGTGTGTTTTTAATGTTATCACATGCAGGTATATAATTTATTCATTCAAACTATGATGCAAAATTTAAAGGCATGGCATGAGGTGTAACTATCATGATACGGATCATAATTACCTATTGAGAATTTGGTGGCAAATGCCAAACTCAGTTACGCCAAGGTGCAGGTTCAACCATTTCTGTGCATTTCTTCATTCGTGACTAGAGTTCTGAGTGTCTTGTGTTGTGTCTCTGTTCTCTCCAAAACTGGCGGAGGGCTGCTACCTGCTCCCAGCAGACCACCTCCCACCATGCCTTGATGTAGGCTGCCCGCTTGTTCTGGTGCTTCAGATAGTAGGCATGTTCCCACACGTCCAAGACCAACAGTGGATGCAGCCTGTCTGAGAGAGGACAGTCCTGGAAGGGGAGGGGAGAAAGGGAGTGTGATGATTAAGTTTCTCTCTCCTGAGGTGCCAGGCCTATGCCACCACACCTGGTTCTGAGTGCTGACAATCTTCAATTCTGGTGGAGACATGTCTGCTTCACACAGCCACACATACCCTGACCCAAACAGCCCGGCTGCCTCCTGAGAGAACTCAGTCTGAAAATTGGAGAAGTTACTAAACTGCTGTTCAATGGCCTCCCTCAGCTCCCCCTCTGGTTCAGGCTGAGCGTCTCGGCACATGGTGCACCAATAGAGAATGTGGTTAAGATACCCTCCACCATTGTTTCGGAGGCGAGTCTGCCATCTGGAAGGCACCTCTGAAATACGCCACAGGATCTCAGCAATGGAGCCTTGTGCCAGTGGCGAGTCGGGTTCCTGGCAAGATGGAAAGCAAAATGAGCCCCGCCCCCTTGACCCAATGACATGCTTCTGCTCACGTGTTCCCTCCACTCCTTCAGTGCCAGGTTCATCTTGTTCGTGTAAGCCTTGTGGTGTCCTTGGTGGTGCACGCGCAGCGTGGCCGCATCCAGGAACGGCTCCAGACCATCGTACGCGTAGGGCAACTCTGGAAGGGGATACTCCTGCGTAGACTGGACTACCAACTCGTACGCGTCCCGCTGTGCCCCTGCTATAGCAGCGAGGCACACACACAGTGGTACAGCGACGATCGGCAGCGCCATCATTCCACGTGCGGCTTTAGTTTACGACAATATCCGGAGAAAGTTAATCAGCCCCGCCCCTTTTCTGCACACCGACACGAACACGTAAACAACGATGAACGATACTGGCGGTCATCTACTTGGTGTGTAGATCTGATCAATGGCCGAGGCAAAGCCCACGCCGCGTATCCCTTCAGCCGTGCGGCGCCACACTCGGAAGAGCGTGGCTGCCAGGAGGGGACGGGTCCAAAACCTGGCGACAGAGAGTCTCCGGGAACAGCAGGTGCGTTGGCAACTTCCACCGGGCGCTGGGTAGTTGAATATCTCTGCATGCAGCCTACCACAGATACAATCAATCAGTTTTTAAGTCACCTGCAAGAATGCAACTAGACCACAGCCCTTGGTAGGAGGGTGTTTCTTGTATACCTTGGAGGATCTAGAAGCTCATTACTCACTTGACAAGGACTGGGACGATGGCTACTGAATGTGTTGATATTTTTACACTTACAGTTTTGCTGTAGTATATGTGGGGGGGAATGAAGATACTCGTTGCACACACATGTAGCACTGTACTGTGTGAATAGTGACATTGACACCTGTATCTACATAGTTCTGCATATTAGCACATGGTGGTCTGCCATGGGTGTTGGTTGATCTGTTGGATTGATTGTTTCTCAGATGAAGCTGCGGGAAGAGAGGGAGGCACGTCGTGCATCAATGGACGGGAGACATGAGTATGTGCTTTCCACGGTGGCTGACCGGCTGGAGATGAGCATGGAGGATGCTGAAGAGTTTATGCTTGATGGGGAGCAGGTGGGCTGTCATGAGAGGGGAGGGGCCGTCACTTGTTTTAGAAGTGTTAATCATTAGGTGACAACTTGATTAGTGCAGTACCACCTGTCCTTGGTGGTGTTGACTGGTTGAGTCTCTCCTGTAGCTAGACAGTGCCGTATGTCTCCTACAGCTGAAGGAATTTGACTCTTTCTTTGCTCCTGGAGGAAGGCCTGCTCTGCTGTTCTACTACCAGCGTCCCCTGGAGGGGGAGGAGGGAAAAAATGGTAAATGAAAAACAGACAACAACTTATGTGAAGCTAATCAGCATATGGCTCCATAATCGGTGTCATGCTTGAGAGGAAAATTTTAGTATTCTTTCTCCACAGACAAGGGCAAGAGCTCAGCGTACAATGCTGGTGGTCGGAGGTTGTGGATCACAGACGGCACCCAGGATGAGTTTACTGGCACCTGTCTGTTCTTTCTCCGGTTCAATGTCCAGAAACCCATCACCATGGCTAACATACATTTGGTAAGCGTATGCAACAATTGTGCAGCATACGAACAATTTTGATTGGTTGGTTTGACTCTTTGCAGGAAGTGTACTTTGGCACACTGGAATCAAATGGAGAGGGCCTGCTTGGAGCAATTGAACGACTTCTGGGAGACATTTTCATCCCAGCGCTGACCCAGTCTGAGAAGTGGGGAGAACTAAAGGGCCCTCAGGGGCAAGCAGCGAAGCACGCCTTCCTTGCCAAGATATCATCCTTTGTTTCAGTGCTGGCCAATGCACGAGCAAGCATTGCAGATGCAGTGAAGTTGTCTCCCTGCAGGCATCCCCAGCTGGCAGCCCTCTCCTCCCCCTCAGAGATCCTTGTAGCAGCCAGCAACCCTGAGCTGGTGGAGGCTGCTGAGGCCTGCACACAGATGTGGTGCAATGAGATAGAGCAGGTACCACCTCGTTTCTTCCTGTTCCTCCCTCTCCTCACTGTTCCCTACTCTGTGGTAGATCCTGACACAGTCTGAGCAGATGCGCAAGGAGGCAGACAATGTTGGTCCAAGGGCAGAGCTGGAGTACTGGAAGAAGAGGATGGCCAAGTTTGACTCCCTCACCACCTGCGTGAAGAGCCCCCAGTGCAGGATGGTCATCAATGTTCTGGTGGCCTCCAAGTCCAAAGTGCTCCAGGTTCAGTTGCATGTGCCAGTGCGCACACACTTGCTCCCCTGCAGGTGTTACTGAGGTATCTTTCCTCCCAGGCATGGAAGGAACAGGACATGACCATCACAGACTTCACAAACGAGGCTAAGGACAATGTGAAGTTTCTGTACACTCTGGAGAAATACTGCGAGCCTCTGTACAAGTGCAACCCGGTGGGTCACTGGTGCCCCTCCTGAGCCTGTGCAGCCATAGGTTACCGCCTCCCCTTTCTCTGCAGATCACTATGCTTGATGCCATCCCTGGCCTGATCAATGCCATCCGCATGATCAACAGTTACTCCCGCTACTACAACTCTTCAGAGCGAATGACGGCACTGTTTGTGAAGGTGACCAATCAGATGATCACGGCATGCAGGGCGCACATCACAGACAGTGGGTACTACAAGGTGTGGGACCAGGACTCTGCCGTGGTACTGAAGAAGCTGGGAGACTGTGTGCGACTGAATCAGGAGTACCAGCAGTGCTTCCAGCGCACCAAGGAGAAGCTGAGGAACCACCCCGAGGAGAGACCCTTTGACTTCTCTGAGATGTACATCTTTGGAAAGTTCAACAACTTTTGCAGAAGGTCAGTTTGGGTGGGCAAGAGTGGAATGGAAGTACTTGTAGTGTCTGATACTGATGCTTGTGTAGACACTGTACACTGGGCAAAGGAGTGTAGGGTGTGAGGGGGATGGTGACTTTGGCACACTGTACACTTGGTGCTGGTCAAACCCTGCCTGCAGGTTGGACAAGCTGCGTGAAGTGCTGGAGACTGCAGAGACCTACTCCGCTCTGGGACTGTCCCACATTGAGGGCATCGAGACGCTGCACAGCCGCTTCCAACTGCTGCTTTCCAACCTGAAGAAGAAACCGTACAACCCTCTGGAGCAGCGCAAAACTGAGTTTGATGGAGACTTTGAGGAGTTCAAGAGACAAGCTCTGGACATTAAGGCAAGTTTCTAACCTACCTTCCGTTTGCTGTGAGCAGTGAGTCCAGACCACTCCCCCCGCTAGTCAATAATCTCCCTCCTCTCTACAGGACCAGCTCCAGGCTCTGTTAGATGAAAGATTTGCAGTGATGCCCACCACAATGCAGGCATTGGAGCTGGTTCAGCGGTTCCAAAGGTAGAATGTTCAGATTGACCACGCCAATGATACTGTATACATGTGTTATGTGTACGTCCATGTGCATCACTGGCACACATTCTTACTATGTCCTAATATGGTATCTGCAGGCTGAACGTTCCTGGGGTGAGTATCCATGGGAAATACCTTGAGGTGGTGGCTAGGTTTGTCAAGGACATGCAGTTCGTGCAGAGTGAGTACAACGAGAACAAGCACAACCCTCCCCTGGCACGCAACCTTCCCCCAGTCTCTGGCAAAATTGCGTGGTCAAGGCAGCTGTACCGAAGGATCTCTGGGCCAGTGGAGCTATTCCAGAAGATCCCTGAGCTCATGCAGCTGCCTGCGACAAAGAAGGCCATCAAGAGCTACAACCGTCTGGCCCAGGTGCTGGTGGAATACGAGGTCGTGTTCCTGCAGATGTGGACCCAGCAGATCACAAAGGTGAAGTCAAGCCTCAATGCAACTGTGCTGGTCCGAAACTCCAACACAGGCGAGCTGCTTGTCAACCTTGACAAGAAGGTCACGGAACTTCTGAGGGACACCCAGGTGTTGAGCGGGATGGGTGTAGAGGTGTCCGCTGATGCTCTGCTTGTGTTTGCTCAAAAGCAAGCCATTCTTGAGCACTATGACACATTGCAGGTGAGGGCGGTAGCTGAAGATGACCTAGTCATTGTAATGTACACATTTCCAACCCTACCCACATATGACTGATAGCTAGTTTCGTTGTCTTTCTCTAACGGCTTCTCCCACATGGCAGGTGTATTTTTTTCTCTGCAGCTGATGGTGAGTGAAAATGCTCGTGTGAGGGAGAAGATCCCTGAGCTGTTTGTGACACTGATGGGTCCTCACATGGAGAAGGTTGACGAGGTCATCAGTCCGGGGCTCACCCTCCTCCGCTGGACGTCCCTCAACATAAGATCCTTCGTGGACAGCGTGTACAAGGCTCTCGAGGAGCTGGAGCTACTTGTTGATCGAGTCAATGGCATCCATGAGCATCGCATCCAAGTCATCTTTGCCAACATGCTGGAGGTCCCTCTCTGTGACCTGCCAGCCACTGGCACAGTGACCATTACAGACTTTACGTCTACCACAGCCCGACTGTGTGCTGAGGCAGGCACAGCACTGGACACCAAGAGCCATGTGGCAGAACGAGCCGTCCAGGAGCTGATAGATCTACTGCTTGGGCCGGAGGTGGTCCTAGACCCACCGGAGGATGAGACAGCCCCAGGTGCTCTGGCAATACAGCGGAGGATTGAGCGGAGAAGCAAGCTGCACCAGGAAGCTGACAATCTCCTCCTAACATACGAGCACCAGAACATGGACACTCTTATCCAGCTCATGAGAGTGACCCTGGAGGCCCTTCGAAGGCGGGTATCAGTCACCATGCTCATGTACGGGTCAGGAGAACACCGCAGTAGCCACCCACTGTTTGAGTCTGACCTGGTGCTTGACCTGCCTAACATTGTCATGAGGCCGAGCCTGGAAGAGGTGCAGCAGGGACTCAACAGAGCTGTGCAGATGATGATTGCCACCGCCAAACAAGTGTACTGCTGGAGACAAGAACAGCACAACGCCAGCACTTTGCTCGAACAGGAGACCAAGACTCTTCAGAGTCATTCTGAAGTTCGATCCCGAGGAAACTTGGTCAGAAAGGTGCAATTTGATGCCTCTGCCCTGCGCACCTATTTCCGGGTTGTGTCAGAGCACAAGGAAGTTTCAAAGTTGGTATCCATCTTGTCGACGGCCATCAACTCAACTAAAACGCTGGTAGTGCAGAGGATGAAGCAGTTTAACAAGTACCATGACCTCTGGGCTGTGGAGCGAGAGCAGTATATGGCAGAGTACATGGAGAGCGGCCCTGGTGTGAACGAGTTTCGTGCCGAGATGCAGCACTATGCTCTCCTGGAGGAGGTGATAGTGACAGAGCCAGACTCCATCCCAGCTGGAGCCATTGCTCTGAGCTCTGAACAGTTGAAGATTGCGCTGTGCGCAGAGACAAAGGCGTGGCGTGTGTGCTACGGGAGGACCATGAGCCACAAGTACCAGACAGTGATGGAGGAGGTGTTCAAGTCAATTGATGACTGGAGCAGACAGTTAAGCCGGCCACTAAACGACCTGGATGACATTCGCAGTGTGATGGCTACGCTGAAGGAGATCAGAGAAAATGAAATTCACATCGACATGTCTCTCGAGCCCATTGAAGTGAGCATGCAATCAACTCTCAAACATATCTTGAGTATACGATACATGTTTGCTAGTAGGCTGCTATAAGTGTGTCGTGTTGACACAGTCTCATTCCCAGTCTGCATGGGAACAAGACTGTGTTGATGAGGGTTTATCTCCCCCCCTTCCTTGCAGGAGTGCTACAGTCTTCTTCAGAAGCACCAGATCAGCGTGTCCCAGGAGGACGTGGAGAGGGTGGACACCCTCCGCTACATGTGGCTCAAGCTGCGTGCCCAGGTGTCAGAGGTGCAGAACATCCTGCTGCAGGTGCAACCCCAGTTCAAGTCCACCCTCCTAGACAATGTGCAGACATTCCGGCAGGAAGTGGGCTCCTTCATCAGCAGCTACAGCATGGTGAGTCAGGGACACAATGCCATTGAGTGGGTGTGCCAGCAGTGTGGGGGGGAGGGTGGGGAAGAGTGGGAGAGAGTGGAGGAGGGTGGGATGCTGCTGGTCAACATGCTCTCATGTATCCCCCGTCTCATACGCAGAGTGGGCCAATGGTGTTGGGAGTGCCCCCACGAGAAGCAAGTGACAGGCTGGTCATCTATCAGGTAAGAAACACACACACGCACGCACATTCATTTTTGTTTACAGTTTTGATACTCTATCGTCTCTCTCCCAGACCACGTTTGATGAGCTTTGGCGTCGGTACCAGACATATTCCGGAGGAGAGGATCTCTTTGGTCTGCCAGTGACATCATACCCTGACATTGTGCGTATACGCAAGGAGCTCAACTTGCTGCAGAAGCTGTACGGTCTGTACAACATTGTCATGGACAGTATCGATGGCTACTATGACATTGCTTGGTCTGAGGTCGACATTGAGAAAATTAACAATGAGCTGATGGACTTCCAGAACAAGTGCCGCAAGCTGCCCAAGGCCCTCAAGGAATGGCAGGCCTTCAATGACCTCAAGACAAAGATTGATGACTTCAACGAGACCTGTCCACTGCTAGAGCGAATGTTAGATCGTTCCATGAAGGAACGCCATTGGAAGCGCATCGAGGAGGTCACCAAGTGGAAGTTTGAAGTGGAGTCTGAAGGTTTTCTCCTGCGGCATGTGATGGAGGCCCCCCTGCTGAAGAACATGGAAGACATAGAGGTAGGGGACGCTCTAGTGAGTGCGTGTGGGAAGAAATTAACTGAACTTAGCTCTTCTTCACTCTCTCTCGTCTCTCAGGATATCTGCATCAGTGCCGTCAAGGAACGAGACATTGAGGCTAAGCTGAAACAGATTGCGGCAGACTGGGCAGTGCAGAACCTCTCCTTCTCCGGCTTCAAGACCCGTGGTGAGCTGCTGCTGAGGGGAGAGGAGACGCAGGAGATTGTCTCACTCATGGAGGACTCTCTCATGGTGCTGGGCTCCCTCATGTCTAACAGGTGTGGGCAGGTGTGCACTGTGGCTGTGCGTACTCACTTATCACTGCTCCCTTCTCACTCCCTGACAGGTACAATGCTCCCTTCAAGAAGGACATCCAAAAATGGGTGCGTAATCTCACCAATTCCACGGAGATTCTAGAGAACTGGCTGGTGGTGCAGAACCTCTGGGTCTACCTGGAGGCTGTGTTTGTTGGTGGAGACATTGCCAAGCAGCTACCAAAGGTAACTGACTATGCTACCTCTCTCCCTCCTTCTCTCCTCCCTTCATCCCCTCTCCCTTCTCTCTCACCCGTGCAGGAAGCAAAACGTTTCCAGAACATTGACAAGTCGTGGGTGAAGATTTTGACGAAAGCTCACGAGACACCCAATGTGGTGCAGTGCTGTGTGGGGGATGAGACTCTAGGCCAGCTACTGCCCCACCTCCTGGAGCAACTGGAGCTCTGCCAGAAGTCCCTCACCGGCTACCTTGAGAAAAAGAGGCTCATCTTCCCCCGTTTCTTCTTTGTCTCCGACCCCGCCCTCCTTGAAATCCTTGGACAAGCTTCAAATTCCCATACCATCCAATCCCATCTCCTGAGCGTGTTTGACAACATTAAAACTGTCACCTTCCATGAGAAAGATTACGACAGAATCACCCACATTCACTCCAAGGAGCCTGAGACTATTGAGGTATGACTCAATATGATGAGGTATGACTCACTATGATGAGGTATGACTCACTATGATGAGGTATGACTCACTATGATGAGGTATGACTCACTATGATGTAATGTGCTAAAATGACTGAGGTGGGTCGCACAGTTGGAGCATGCACAATTGTTTACATATGGTACTCACACACACACACACACACACACACACACACAGCTTGAGAAGCCAGTGATGGCCCAGGGCAATGTAGAGATCTGGCTGGGGAAACTGCTGAACATGGCTCTGCGCTCAGTGCATGCTGTCATTCGGAATGCCATAGTGGCCATTCATGACCCGAACTTTGAACTCATGGAGTTCCTCTCCTCCTACCCAGCGCAGGTCAGCATTGGATCCACGTTGCACAGTAGAACGAGCCCTTCTATGTGCATATCACAACACATCTTCAGTTAACTATTGACAGAATACGTAGTATGGAAATGTGCTAGGGGAGGAGGCAGGGAGGGGAGGAGGCAGGGAGGAAGCTACTATAAAACCAAATATATAAATCGTGTGCAGAGTAGAATAAGGGGAGCAGGAGAAAACACCACATAGGTCATTGAAGCAATTGATATGAACAAGCGGAGGTTAGAGTGAGTAACTTGTTTTCTGACCTCTTGGGCTGCAGGTTGGTCTGCTTGGGCTGCAAATCATCTGGACAAGTGGCGTGACAGTTGCCCTCAAGAATGCCCGGACAGACAAGAAGATCATGCAGGCCACCGACAATCACTTTCTAAACATTCTGGACACTCTTATCGAGGTCACCACACAGAACCTGTCCAAGATTGACCGCAGGAAGTTTGAGACCCTCATCACCATCCACCTCCACCAGCGGGACATCTTCCATGACTTGGTGGGTTCCTCTTTCTTGTGATTTCAGAAACTACAATTCACACAACATGGCATTCTTGTTTCTTTTTGTAGGTGGAACTTCACATTAAGTCACCCACTGACTTTGAGTGGCTGAAACAGACCCGCTTTTACTACAGTGAGGACACAGACAAGACCCTCATCTCAATCACTGACGTGAACTTCACCTATCAGAATGAGTTCCTGGGCTGCACAGAACGTCTCGTCATCACCCCCCTCACTGACCGCTGCTACATCACCCTCGCCCAGGCCCTGGGGTTCTCCATGGGGGGTGCTCCAGCCGGACCCGCTGGCACTGGCAAGACTGAAACCACAAAGGACATGGGTAGGGCCCTGGGGAAGTACGTGGTGGTGTTCAACTGCTCTGACCAGATGGACTTCCGGGGGCTGGGGAGGATCTACAAGGGCCTTGCACAGTCTGGCACCTGGGGATGTTTCGATGAGTTCAACCGAATTGAGCTCCCGGTGCTGTCAGTGGCAGCCCAGCAAATTGCAGTTGTCCTCCAATGCAGAAAGGAGCGTAAACCCGAGTTTGTCTTCCTGGATGGAGACGTGGTCACCATGAACCCAGAGTTTGGGCTCTTCCTCACCATGGTGAGTGGCCCAGAACTGTCTCTAGCATGACAAGCAGGGCTGGCCTTGACCTGCCATCTCTCTTTCCCTCCTCCCCACTCAGAATCCTGGCTACGCTGGGAGGCAGGAGCTGCCAGAGAATCTGAAGATGAATTTCAGACCGATAGCCATGATGGTGCCAGACAGAAAGGTACCTGTGTGCAAGGTATGTAGCTAGAGAGCAGATTTGACCACAGCGCCTTTTGACTCATTCAGATCATCATCCGAGTGAAGCTAGCCAGCTGTGGGTTCCTTCAGAACATCATTCTCTCAGAGAAGTTCTACACCCTCTACAAGCTCTGTGAAGACCAGCTTTCCAAGCAGGTGAGTGCGAAGGCTAGCAGAGATCATGAAGGTCGAGTGTGTCCTCTGACTGTCACCGCACGGTTCAAAAGTTGTAGATGATAAGGCTGTTTTAATCCCCGCAGGTTCACTACGACTTTGGTCTGCGTAACATGCTGTCTGTGTTGCGCACCCTGGGGGCTGCCAAGCGAGCCAACCCTGAGGACAGCGAGCAGACGACTGTGATGCGAGGCCTGCGAGACATGAACCTCTCCAAGCTGGTGGACGAAGACGAGCCTCTCTTCATGAGCCTCATCAACGATCTCTTCCCCGGGATCTCACTGGAAAGAGCCTTTTACAATGACCTAGAAGCAGCCATTGACCAGGAGGTGAAAGCAGCAGGCCTCATCAACCATCCCTCCTGGACCCTGAAACTGGTCCAGCTGTATGAGACCCAGGCTGTGAGACACGGCTTCATGGTTCTCGGGCCCACTGGCACCGGGAAGACCAAGTGCATCCACATCCTGATGAAAGCCATGACAGACATCGGAATCCCCCACAAAGAGTGGAGGATGAACCCCAAAGCTATCACTGCCTCAGAAATGTTTGGTCGTCTAGACGTGGCAACCAACGACTGGACAGATGGCATTTTCTCCACCCTCTGGAGGCGATCTCACAAGCTGAAGAAAGGAGAACACGTCTGGCTGCTCCTGGATGGCCCGGTAGACACACTGTGGATCGAGAACCTGAACAGCGTACTGGACGACAACAAGACACTTACCCTGGCCAATGGAGACAGGATTCCCATGTTCCCTGACAGCAAGATTGTCTTTGAACCCGACAATGTGGACAATGCCTCTCCTGCCACCGTGTCCCGCAACGGCATGGTGTACATGAGCTCCTCAGGGCTGGACTGGAGCCCCATTTTCCAGGGCTGGCTACTGTACATGCTAGCTGAAAAGAAGATAACGCAGCAAGAGTCGGAAATCCTGAAGAGCCTCTTTGAATCGTCCTACCTGGACTTGTACAACTATGCCTCCACCACCTTGACGGCCAAGATGAAGCTGCTGGAGTGCAACTACATTGCACAGACCTGCCAGATGCTGGAGGGGCTCCTTCCTCCCAAAGAAGACAACACCTCTCTCTCCCAGTCCCACCTGGAGAGGCTGTACATCTTCTCTCTGATGTGGAGCATCGGCGCTCTGCTGGAGCTGGAAGAAAGGTCCAAGATGGAGGAGTGGATGCGGAAGAACACTGAGTTGGACCTTCCACAGTACCAGCCTGACTCCGGTGACACCATCTTCGAGTTCCTGGTGACCAAGGAGGGTGAGTGGGAACACTGGGCCAATCGTGTGGTGGAATACATCTACCCAAAGGACAGTGTTCCTCAGTACGCCTCCATCTTAGTACCAAATGTAGACAACGTACGCACAGATTTCCTGATCCACACAATTGCCAAGCAGGGCAAAGGAGTTCTGCTGATCGGAGAGCAAGGCACTGCCAAGACCGTCATCATCAATGGGTACATGTCCAAATACAATATTGAAGAGCACCTGGGCAAGAGCCTCAACTTCTCCTCTGCCACCACTCCTGGCCACTTCCAGCGAGCCATTGAGAGCTATGTAGACAAGCGTGTCGGCACCACCTACGGCCCTCCAGGCGGCAAAAAGATGACAGTCTTTGTTGATGACATCAACATGCCAAAGATTAATGAGTGGGGTGACCAGGTGACAAATGAAATTGTGCGACAGGTGATGGAGATGAAGGGTTTCTACAGTCTAGAGAAACCGGGAGATTTTACTCACATCCAAGATATGCAGCTGATTGCTGCCATGATCCACCCAGGAGGGGGTCGCAATGACATTCCCTCCCGACTCAAGAGGCAGTTCACCATCTTCAACTGCACCCTTCCCTCCAACGCTTCCATTGATAAGATCTTTGGTGTGATTGGCTGTGGGTACTTCTGCAAGGAGCGTGGCTTTACCAAGGCAGTGATCGACATGGTCGGTGATCTAGTCACGTGTACTCGACGTCTCTGGCAGCTCACCAAGGTCAAAATGTTGCCCACACCGGCCAAGTTTCACTACGTGTTCAACCTTCGTGATCTCTCACGCATCTGGGAGGGCATGCTGCATGTGGAGGCTGAAACAATGACTGACACTAAAGTTCTACTTGCAATCTGGAAGCATGAGTGTACGAGGGTGATTGCAGACCGATTTGTCAATGCAGAGGACAAGGGGTGGTTTGATCGCTGTATCTATCGTGTGATCGAGGAAGAGTTGGGCGAAGAAGTACGTGACCTTGTTCCAGATGAGCCATACTTTGTTGATTTTCTCAGGTGAGTAACTAGTTTTGCTCCAAATTTTGTGGTGGGTAGAGATGCACCAGCTAGTTGATGGTATGACTCACTGTGATGAGGTATGACTCACTATGATGGGTAGAGATGCACCAGCTAGTTTGTGGAGGGAAGTTGCTGAGTACAATGCTGACTAGTAATGTCCAATGCTGGGTGGGCGTGGTTCATTCATAGTACGTAGTATGTCATTAGCTGATATCTCCTTACCTCACAGAGATCCTCCTGAGCCAACTGGAGAGGAGCCAGATGACTTTGAGTTTGTGGCTCCAAAGATCTATGAGCCCGTACGTGTGTGTGTGTGCTGGACCCAAGTTTACTTTTAATGGGGACTCACCATCATTCTTTCTCATCTTTCTTCCCCCTCCTCCTCCTCCCCCTCCTCCTCCTCCCCCTCCCCCTCCCCCTCCTCCCCCTCCTCCTCCTCCTCCTCCCAGATTCCTGCTCTTCCTGAGCTGGAGGAGCGTCTGGTAAACTTCCTGATGCAGTACAATGAGACACTGCGGGGCTCCGCTGTGGACCTGGTGTTCTTCAAGGATGCCATGGTACACCTGATCAAGATCTCCCGCGTCATCCGCACCGACCGTGGCAATGCACTACTGGTTGGCGTGGGTGGCTCTGGCAAACAGAGCCTCACTCGCCTAGCCTCCTTCATCGCTGGCTACAAGACCTTCCAGGTCCAGCTGTCCCGCTCCTACAATGCCAACAACCTTTTAGAGGATCTGAAAGTGCTCTACCGTACCGCTGGGCAGCAGGGCAAGGGCATCACCTTCCTCTTCACAGACAATGAGATCAAGGACGAGGGTTTCCTGGAGTACATCAACAATGTGCTCTCCTCAGGAGAGGTCTCCAACCTTTTTGCTCGGGACGAGATTGATGAGATCAACTCAGAGCTGATTCCTATCATGAAGAAGGAGTTTCCTCGAAGGCCCCCTACACCCGACAACCTGTACAACTACTTCCTCACCAGGGCAAGACAGAACCTCCATGTTGTCCTCTGCTTCTCTCCAGTGAGTCAGTAGGCTGGTTGAAGGTAGACATCTCCAGCTCCAGTGCACACACTGAGTGTTACTGTATCTAGTGTGACTGATGACACTGGTATATGTTACCCCCACCAGATTGGAGAGAAGTTCCGCAGCCGTTCCCTGAAGTTCCCTGGGCTCTTCAGTGGGTGTACGATGGACTGGTTCAGCCGGTGGCCCAAGGATGCCCTGATTGCTGTTGCACAGCACTTCCTGGCCTCCTACGAGATTGTCTGTTCCCCGGAGGTAAAGGAAGAGGTGGTGCAGACCATGGGAGTCATCCAGGACTTTGTGGCCGAGTCATGCATCAACTATTTTGAGCGCTATCGTCGGTCCACCCACGTGACACCCAAGTCCTACCTCTCCTTCATTAACGGATACAAAGGCATCTACACGGAGCAGAAGAAGTTGCTGGGGCAGCTAGCAGACAGGATGGACACGGGTCTGGAGAAGCTGGAGGAGGCCGGTGAGTCAGTCTCACAACTGTCCAAGGAGCTGGTGGTGAAGGAGAAGGAGCTGGCAGTGGCTAGTGTGGAGGCCGAGAAGGTGCTTGCTGAAGTGACAGTGAAGGCCCAGGCAGCAGAGAAGGTGAAGACTGAGGTGCAGAAGGTGAAGGACAGGGCACAGTCAGTGGCAGATGTCATCTCTGCGGACAAGGCTGTGGCAGAGCAGAAGCTGGAACTGGCACGCCCAGCGTTGGAGGAGGCCGAAGCTGCTCTAAAGACCATCAATGCTGGCGACATTGCCACTGTTCGTAAGCTTGGGAAGCCTCCTCACCTCATCATGCGCATCATGGACTGTGTGCTGCTGCTGTTCCAGAGGAAGCTAGGGCCTTGCGCACAGGACCCCGAGCGCCCAGGACCCAAGCCTTCCTGGAGTGATTCACTGAAGATGATGAGTCAGACGGGGTTCCTTCAGGCGCTGCAGAACTTTTCCAAGGACTCCATCAATGATGAGACAGTAGAGCTGATGCAGCCGTACTTTGTTATGGAGGACTACAACATGGAGAATGCTAAGAAGGTGTGTGGGAACGTAGCAGGGCTGTGCTCCTGGACAAAGGCCATGGCATCTTTCTTTGCCGTGAACAAGGAAGTGTTGCCTCTGAAGGCCAATCTGGCAGTGCAAGAGGTACTCTACGGGAAGGCATCGGCAGAACTAGCAGCAGCCAATGCCCAGTTAGAGGAGAAGGAGAAGGAGGTAGCTGAGGTGCGGGCCATGTATGAAGAGGCCATGCAGAAGAAGCAGACCCTGATAGAGGACGCAGAGACCTGTCGGAGGAAGATGAAGGCAGCATCCGCTCTTATTGAGGGTCTGAGTGGGGAGAAGATACGATGGACCCAGCAGAGCAAAGAATTCAAAAGTCAGATTGATAGGTGAGATTGCTCGTTGTGTACTAGCATCAAGTGTACATCAATAATTAGGGGTTTCCCCTTCACCCCTCTCAAGAGTGTTTCTCTTCCACACAGGCTGGTTGGAGACGTGCTGCTAGCATCGGGTTTCCTCTCATACTGTGGACCTTTCAACCAGGATTTCCGAGGGATTCTGCTGGACGCCTGGAAGAAGGAGCTACACACCCGCAAGATCCCCCTCTCAGCGAAGCTGAACCTGACAGAGATGCTAGCAGACTCCATCACAGTTGGAGAATGGAATCTCCAAGGGCTGCCCAATGATGAGCTCTCTGTCCAGAATGGCATTATTGTGACGAAAGCCTCGCGTTTTCCACTGCTGATTGACCCCCAGGGCCAGGCCAAGATGTGGATCAAGAACAAGGAAGCTGCACGCAACATGCAGGTGACCACACTGAACCACAAATACTTCCGACAGTACCTGGAGGACAGCCTGTCTCTAGGCAACCCTCTGCTGATTGAGGATGTGGAGGAGGAGCTGGACCCCTGCCTTGACAACGTCCTGGAAAAGAACTTCATCAAAGCAGGTACCATGCTCAAGGTATGAAGGCTTGTAGTGAGAGCTATAAGGAGATAAGTGAGTTGTCCAATGTTTGTCTGTTTGCAGGTGAAAGTTGGAGACAAGGAGGTGGATGTCATGAAAGGCTTTGTCCTCTACATCACCACCAAGCTCCCAAACCCAGCGTACACTCCTGAGGTGAGATATATCTACCCCATTGCATTAGATGCTCCAATTTGAATAATAAATTGATCACATCCAGATCTATGCCCGCACTTCGATTATTGACTTTACGGTGACCATGCGAGGTCTGGAGGACCAGCTCCTGGGACGGGTGATCCTGACTGAGAAACAGGAGCTTGAGGCAGAGAGAGTGAAGCTGATGACAGAGGTCACCGACAACAAGCGCAAGATGAAGGAGCTGGAGGACAACCTGCTCTACCGACTGACCACCACCAAGGGCTCCCTGGTGGACGACGAGTCTCTGATTGAGGTACTGCAGACCACCAAAGCTACTGCAGAGGACGTCAATCACAAATTGCTGGTAGCGGAAGAGACCGAGGTGAAAATCAACACTGCTCGGGAGGAGTACCGTCCTGTGGCCGCTCGTGGCTCTGTGCTGTACTTCCTGATCATGGAGATGTCCATGGTGAACGTCATGTACCAGACCTCCCTGCAGCAGTTCCTGGGCATCTTTGACCTCTCCATGGCCCGCTCCGCCAAGTCTCCCGTCACTGCCAAACGCATCCGCAACATCGTGGAGTTCCTGACCTTTGAGGCCTTCCGCTACTGCACACGAGGGCTGTATGAGATGCACAAGTTTCTGATGACACTGCTGCTGGCACTGAAGATCGACTTACAAAAGGGACATGTGAAGCACCAAGAGTTCCAGACACTGATCAAAGGAGGGGCTGCTCTGGACTTGAAGGCATGCCCTGCCAAGCCAGCTAAGTGGATCACCGACATGACCTGGCTGAACCTGGTGGAACTGAGCAAGCTTCCCCAGTTCTCAGAGGTCCTCAACCAGGTGAGGAGACCACTCAGTTGTACTCTGGTTGTCAGTAGAGCTGGAGTTTTAGTTTTGATGTGTAAATTTACTGCAGATTGGTTGCAATGACAAGACCTGGAAAGCATGGTTTGATACGGATGCCCCAGAGGACAGCCCTATCCCCGATGGCTACTCCAACTCTTTAGACACCTTCCGCAAACTGTTGCTCATTCGTGCCTGGTGCCCCGACCGAGTCCTGCCCCAGTCACTCAAGTACATTGCAGAGTCAATGGGGAAGAAGTATGCTGAGGGAGTGATTCTGAATCTGGAGGAGATGTGGCAGGAGTCCACCATTCGTGTTCCCATGATCTGCTTCTTGTCAACTGGATCTGACCCCACCCACAGCATCGAGGCTCTCGCCAAGAAGCACGGACTTAGTGAGTCCCATGTTACTACTAACTATAGTGGTGCATGTTGTGGAAGTGCTTCATGTCAAGTATTGGTTTGTTTGCTGACTGGATGGTCTAGCATGATGTATGGTGGAACATTACCTCTCCACAGACTCGGGTTCAGTGTCAATGGGTCAAGGACAGGAGGTGCATGCTCGCCGGCTGCTGCAGCAGTGCCAGCAACAGGTAACCGACTAGCAACTTCTCCCTGACATTGTTCGGTGCGTGAAGCCACATCTCTGCTCTCTCCTCCCTCCACAGGGTGGCTGGGTGCTGCTGCAGAACACACACCTGGGGCTGGGGTTCTTGGATGAGCTGCTACTGTCAGTGCTGGAGACAGAGAATGTCCATGAGACCTTCCGACTCTGGCTGACCACAGAGGTGCACCCCAAGTATCCAATCAACCTCCTTCAAGCCTCTATCAAGTACACCTTTGAGCCACCACGAGGTGTGCGTGCCGGAATAAAGAGGACGTACACCAACATGACACAGGAGCAGCTGGAATACTCCAACCTTTCCCAGTGGAAGCCCATGCTGTACACGGTGGCCTTCCTACACACCACTGTACAGGAGAGACGCAAGTTTGGACCCCTTGGCTGGAACATCCCCTACGAGTTCAACCAGGGAGACCTAACTGCCAGCACACAGTACGTGATGAACCTGCTGGACGACCTGGACCTGAAGAGGGTGAGCTGTGTTTATCAGAAGCTCAGGTTGTGTGATGATGAGTGGGCGTGTCTTGTCCCTCTTCCCTCAGGGTGTGTCGTGGGGAGCAGTGCAGTACATGATTGGGAAGATCCAGTACGGAGGGAGGATCACTGATGACTTTGATGACAGACTACTGGCAACATACTGCAAGGTGGGGAGTCCTTGGTTTGGTGGACTTGGTGTAGCATCACATTGAGGGGGCCATGTTTAGTTCATGCTGGCTCCATTTATCACACAGCACTGGTTCAATGAGGGGATGTTCAAGCCATCTTTCCGATACTACAAGGGCTATGGCATCCCAATCTGCAAGACAGTAAAGGAGTACCTGGATAGCATTGACGCTCTCCCTCTAGTGGACACCCCAGAAATCTTTGGAATGCACCCCAATGCAGACATCACGTGAGCTATTACACAGTGACACGACTGTTGCTCTTCACTCACATGTTACACTTCAGTCGTGTTTCCATCGTTCAAAGTCCATTATTATTTTCTGTCCTCTTCAGCTACCAGGGTAACTTGGCCAGCAGCACTCTTGACACCATCCTGTCCATCCAGCCCAAGGACAGCTCCAGTGGCGGAGGGGAGACCAGGGAGAGTATCGTGCGCAGGCAGGCTGGAGAGATGTTGGAAAAACTCCCTGCAGACTACATCCCACATGAGGTAGCCCTTTCTCCCCTCTCCTTACCTGCCACCTGTGACTGTCTCCCTCTCTCCCTTTCAGGTGAAGGCAAGGCTGGCAAAGATGGGGGCCATTGCTCCCATTAACATCTTCCTGCGCCAGGAGATTGACCGGATGCAGCGTGTGATTTCCAGTGTGCGGAGCACCCTGCAAGACCTGCAGCTAGCCATTGATGGCACTATTGTCATGAGTGAGGTGAGCGTGGCACTACCATTGCATGCCTGAAAAATACTTTAGCTTGTCTCCATGTATGCACATAAACAAGTTTTGGGGCAGACAGCTATTGCAGACATGCATTCATGATGCAACACAGCATGTATTCACAATTTGCTACTTTGCTATAGAATCTTCGGGACACCCTGGACAGTATATATGATGCCAAGGTTCCCAAGACGTGGGGAAAGGTGAGGACATTCAGCAGTATCACTGTAGATCACTGTGTAGCACTTTCTTCCTCATCTTCCTCCCTGCAGATCTCCTGGGACTCCACCACCATTGGGTTCTGGTATACTGAGCTGCTGGAGCGTGATGCTCAGTTCCGGAGCTGGGTGTTTGAGGGCAGGCCTCAGGTCTTTTGGATGACTGGTTTCTTCAACCCCCAGGGCTTCATCACAGCCATGCGGCAGGAGGTGACTCGGGCACACAAGGGCTGGGCACTGGACAGTGTGGTGGTGCACAATGAAATGACTCGGATGAACAAGGAGGAGATCACAGCTCCACCAGCTGAGGGTGTTTACGTGCATGGGCTGTTCCTGGATGGAGCTAGCTGGGACAAGAAGAACTCCCGACTGATCGAGTCCAGCCCAAAAGTGCTGTTTGTACCGGTACCTGTGGTCCACATCTTTGCCATCAACATGAGGGACATGGTGAAGGACCCCAAGCTATACAAGTGTCCTGTCTACAAGAAGCCCCGACGCACAGACCTGACATACATCACGGCACTTGTGCTCAGGAGCAGTGTGCCTCCAGACCACTGGGTGTTCAGGGGAGTTGCTCTCCTCTGCGACATCAAGTAATTTAATACTGACTTCTTTATAGGTGTACTGTTAGCTGTCATGCCGGTGTACCTCTCTCACCACTTTTGTTGTAGCAGTATTGTAGGTGTGGCTAAATGTGTTAGTGTGTGTTTTGCCCATGGCTAGCTGACCATACAATAGATTATAACAGAGTTGAACAGGTTTGTACAGTGTTGAACGGGTTTGTATTTTGTTTTGTACAAAATGATAAAAATGTGACAGTGTGAACAGTCGGTCATGCCATACAGTTGAGCCAGTCTTGTGTGCTGTGCCATGCCAGTTCTAAAAACACAGGGAGGTGGGAGTAGGTGGTATAGCTGTGTTGGTGGCCCGTGGCCTCTGAGGGGTGGCTTGTGTGGTCTGTGGTGCCACATACCAGTAGCAGTCCATGTTCCACGTCAGCCAGGGCAGGCAGGGTGGCCAGCAGCTGGGAGGTCCCTGCACACAGTCCCACCTCCTCCGAACTCAGCCACTGCCTGAGATGACGAAAGTCAGTGAGGAGCTGCTGTCCTGCACTTGTCCTGTGTGTAGTGGGGAAAAACCATTAACTGATGGGTAGGAGATTTGGTTCACTAACTTGCACACTTTGGCAACATAGCAGGTAATAAACCCACCGGTATGTCTTCTTGTTGGCGGTCACAGTCTTCCTGAACTCATTCACAAAGATGCAGATAGAGAGGCCCACAAACATGCCCTGTGGCTCCTCACAGAAGTGGGCGGCAGCCTCTACCACTGGGAACAGAATGTGCTCAATGATAGTGCCACAGTAGCCACTGGGGGTGAGCCGATGAGCTAGCAGAGCAGAATCATCGTGGGTAAAAGACTGAATAGTTTGTCAACGCAGCATTCACACTTACTCTTATTGCTGATCGTTTTCCATGCTTTACGTGGTGGAAACGATGCCCTTAGTATCTCAGCACACCTCTTCCTCCAGCCATCATGAAATACAGTGCACAGCTCCGCCAAAAGCTCCTGGCATAATGAGTGCATGATGAATGGCAAATAGCAAGAAGTGCTACATGAGGTGTGGACCGACCTTTGTTTCTTTGCTCAACCTGTGTGCGACTGAATAGCTGCTGCGACTGTAGTGTTCCATAGCATGTAGATGGGAGCACACAGGAAAGGCAAACATTGGAGAGCAGGCTCTCCCAGCCAGTGCAGTGGTCCCGTCTAGAGCTCTGCTGATCTCTGGCCCATCCACACACAGCAGTTGTGCAGCAACCCTCAAGTTCTCACTGGCCAGAGCAGCAGCCAGTCCTTGCAGGAGAAACACAGCAAGCTGCCGAGATGAGGCACTCAATACAGCACACAGTGGTTGGGAGAGCCTCAGAACATCCACACGGCTGGCTATAGCTGTGGAGTCAGGGCTTCGAGGAAGGACTATTCCAGTTGTTGTTAAGAAGTTGCTGATGGTTGGTAACACTTGTGACTGCAACAGCCAAGTGGTGTGTGTAGTATGTTTTCCTGGAGACGGTTTATATCCCCTGCGGTGACTGGATGCAAGCAACAACTCAAACCCTGAGAAGAAACAACAGAGTGACTGGTCTTGTCAGTGGATAAGTTACATAGTAGTGTAAACACACCTGAGTCCCAGTGGGAAAGACTCTGCTGCTGGTCAAGATGTGAGGCTACATACCACAGACTTTTGGTCACAGCAGGATGATATTGTAACCCTGCAACAAAACAGCAGCTTAACACACATGCACGCACACACGCATGCAAACACACACACACACACACCTCACCCTCCAGTTTTGTGATCCGGTGTAGTTGGGCAATAAGCCCCTCACACAGCAACAATGGTTGATTTCTGGTCCGCAAGGCAGTGGACACGCATCTCCACACATCAGCTACCAGCAGCTGGGCTGTTTGTCTGAGACCCTCGGACTCAGCCCCAGGAATGAGGCAGTCCAACCAGGAGGAGTTAGACAGTGAGAACATCCCCTCAGTGACATAAACAGCAGTGGACTTAGGACAACATTCATTAAGAAGATTGGTGTAGGTAGCAAAAATACCCACAAGTGCTCGGGCAAAGGCAGCTTCAAACTTGGCCTCCTGTAGCACAGTCTCTGCGGCTACATCGGGTAGCAGACGGGATGCTATCCTCTCCGAGTGACAGAAAACAACCACCTTCATGAAATCTGCAAACTCCATTGGGTGGATCTCAAATGGTCTACATGCAATGGAGGCAGAGTGATGTATTTCTGACAGTTTGTTTAGTTTAGGAATCAGAGAACAGTTATGGGCTTCAACCGCTTCGCACATGGTTCTGAATTCTGTGAATGCATATTCTACATCATTCTCAAGCTCTGCGGAGACGCATAGCAGTTGAAAACGTGCCATAATAATTCTCTTCAACAGGTACACCGCATGCAAAATTCCTCCGTGCTTCAGCAATGTCCCTCGGGGCTCCAGCCTCCTCCTTTCACAGCCCCTCAGTTGCAAGTTCACCATGGACTCAGTATCCGCCAGGATGTCCCCCAGAGTCCGATCCTCCACTGCAGAGGAGTAGCTGTCACAAGACAGAACTTGGCGTAGGTGCTGCGACAAAACAATGTCAACGGCCATAGACACAGCTTGTGTATACCAAAAACTAGTAACTTAGCAACCAGCTGTCCGGGCCCAGTGTGGCTAGCTTCGTTCCCAGACTGGGCATGGGTACGGGAATGAGATAATTATTGCGCATGCGTAACCATAGTAACCACCGCTCCACTTGCACAAGTCTTGCGAGCCAGCCGTATTAATTTTTTCTTTATTTCCGCTCCTCCCACCCGAAATAAAGAAAAATACGGCTGGTTCGCGAGACTAGGGGACCTCAGCAGCGCTGCAGCCTGGGCTGGGCAAACGAGACTCAACTGAAGCTTTCTTGTAAGGATTTACAGACATCAGTTTCAAAAATTTCTAACCTGATATTAATTTTTTATGGTACTATTAAACAAAATTATCATGTGTTGATAAAACTGCAGGTGCCTACTGTACAACAAAAGTGGTGAGAGAGGTACACCGGCATGACAGCTAACAGTACACCTACAAAGAAGTCAGTATTAAATTACTTGATGTCGCAGAGGAGAGCAACTCCCCTGAACACCCAGTGGTCTGGAGGCACACTGCTCCTGAGCACAAGTGCCGTGATGTATGTCAGGTCTGTGCGTCGGGGCTTCTTGTAGACAGGACACTTGTATAGCTTGGGGTCCTTCACCATGTCCCTCATGTTGATGGCAAAGATGTGGACCACAGGTACAGGTACAAACAGCACTTTTGGGCTGGACTCAATCAGTCGGGAGTTCTTCTTGTCCCAGCTAGCTCCATCCAGGAACAGCCCATACACGTAAACACCCTCGCCTGGTGGAGCTGTGATCTCCTCCTTGTTCATCCGAGTCATTTCATTGTGCACCACCACACTGTCCAGTGCCCAGCCCTTGTGTGCCCGAGTCACCTCCTGCCGCATGGCTGTGATGAAGCCCTGGGGGTTGAAGAAACCAGTCATCCAAAAGACCTGAGGCCTGCCCTCAAATACCCAGCTCCGGAACTGAGCATCACGCTCCAGCAGCTCAGTATACCAGAAACCAATGGTGGTGGAGTCCCAGGAGATCTGCAGGGAGGAAGATGAGGAAGAAAGTGCTACACAGTGATCTACAGTGATACTGCTGAATGTCCTCACCTTTCCCCACGTCTTGGGAACCTTGGCATCATATATACTGTCCAGGGCATCACGGAGATTCTGTATGAATTATGGAGGCATGATATGATGATTTTGTATGTCTGCAAAGTAATGTGCAGGCATGTGATGGCAGTGCCACGCCCACCTCACTCATGATGATGGTACCATCAATGGCTAGCTGCAGGTCTTGCAGGGTGCTCCGCACACTGGAAATCACACGCTGCATCCGGTCAATCTCCTGGCGCAGGAAGATGTTAATGGGAGCAATGGCCCCCATCTTTGCCAGCCTTGCCTTTACCTGGAGGGGAGAGAGGGAGACAGTCACAGGTGGCAGGTGAGGAGAGGGGAGAAAGGGCCACCTCATGTGGGATGTAGTCTGCAGGGAGTTTTTCCAACATCTCTCCAGCCTGCCTGCGCACGATACTCTCCCTGGTCTCCCCGCCACCACTGGAGCTGTCCTTGGGCTGGATGGACAGGATGGTGTCAAGAGTGCTGCTGGCCAAGTTACCCTGGTAGCTGAAGAGGACAGAAAATAATAAGGGACTTTGAACGATGGAAACACGACTGAAGTGTAACGTGAGTGAAGAGCAACAGTTGTGTCACTGTGCAATACACGTAGCTCACGTGATGTCTGCATTGGGGTGCATTCCAAAGATTTCTGGGGTGTCCACTAGAGGGAGAGCGTCAATGCTATCCAGGTACTCCTTTACTGTCTTGCAGATTGGGATGCCATAGCCCTTGTAGTATCGGAAAGATGGCTTGAACATCCCCTCATTGAACCAGTGCTGTGTGATAAATGGAGCCAGCATGAACTAAACATGCCCCCCTCAATGTGATGCTACACCAAGTCCACCAAACCAAGGACTCCCCACCTTGCAGTATGTTACGAGTAGTCTGTCATCAAAGTCATCAGTGATCCTCCCCCCATACTGGATCTTCCCAATCATGTACTGCACTGCTCCCCACGACACACCCTGAGGGAGGAGGGACAAGACACACCCACTCATCATCATATAACTTGAGTTCCTGACAAACATGGGCTCACCTTCTTTAGGTCTAGGTCGTCCAGCAGGTTCATCACGTACTGTGTGCTGGCAGTTAGGTCTCCCTGGTTGAACTCATAGGGGATGTTCCAGCCAAGGGGTCCAAACTTGCGTCTCTCCTGTACAGTGGTGTGTAGGAAGGCCACCGTGTACAGCATGGGCTTCCACTGGGGAAGGTTGGAGTATTCCAGCTGCTCCTGTGTCATGTTGGTGTACGTCCTCTTTATTCCGGCACGCACACCTCGTGGTGGCTCAAAGGTGTACTTGATAGAGGCTTGAAGGAGGTTGATTGGATACTTGGGGTGCACCTCTGTGGTCAGCCAGAGTCGGAAGGTCTCATGGACATTCTCTGTCTCCAGCACTGACAGTAGCAGTTCATCCAAGAACCCCAGCCCTAAGTGCGTGTTCTGCAGCAGCACCCAGCCACCCTGTGGGGGGAGGAGAGAGCAGAGATGTGGCTTAACACACCCAACAATGTCAGGGAGAAGTTGCTAGTCGGTTACCTGTTGCTGGCACTGCTGCAGCAGCCGGCGAGCATGCACCTCCTGTCCTTGACCCATTGACACTGAACCCGAGTCTGTGGAGAGGTTATGTTCCACCATACATCATGCTAGATTATCCAGTCAGCAAACAAACCAATACTTGACATGAAGCACTTCCACAACATGCACCACTATAGTGAGTAGTAACATGGCACTCACTAAGTCCATGTTTCTTGGCGAGGGCCTCAATGCTGTGGGTGGGGTCAGATCCAGTTGACAGGAAGCAGATCATGGGAACACGAATGGTGGACTCCTGCCACATCTCCTCCAGATTCAGAATCACTCCCTCAGCATACTTCTTCCCCATTGACTCTGCAATGTACTTGAGTGACTGGGGCAGGACTCGGTCGGGACACCAGGCACGAATGAGCAACAGTTTGCGGAAGGTGTCTAAAGAGTTGGAGTAGCCGTCGGGGATAGGGCTGTCCTCTGGGGCATCCATATCAAACCATGCTTTCCAGGTCTTGTCATTGCGACAAATCTGCAGTAAATTTACACATCAAAACTAAAACTCCAGCTCTACTGACAACCAGAGTACAACTGAGTGGTCTCCTCACCTGGTTGAGGACCTCTGAGAACTGGGGAAGCTTGCTCAGTTCCACCAGGTTCAGCCAGGTCATGTCGGTGATCCACTTAGCTGGCTTGGCAGGGCATGCCTTCAAGTCCAGGGCAGCCCCTCCCTTGATCAGTGTCTGGAACTCTTGGTGCTTCACATGTCCCTTTTGTAAGTCGATCTTCAGTGCCAGCAGCAGTGTCATCAGAAATTTGTGCACCTCATACAGCCCTCGTGTGCAGTAGCGGAAGGCCTCAAAGGTCAGGAACTCCACGATGTTGCGGATGCGTTTGGCAGTGATGGGAGACTTGGCGGAGCGGGCCATGGAGAGGTCAAAGATGCCCAGGAACTGCTGCAGGGAGGTCTGGTACATGACGTTCACCATGGACATCTCCATGATCAGGAAGTACAGCACAGAGCCACGAGCGGCCACAGGACGGTACTCCTCCCGAGCAGTGTTGATCTTCACCTCGGTCTCCTCTGCTACCAGCAATTTGTGATTGACATCCTCTGCAGTAACTTTGGTGGTCTGCAGTACCTCAATCAGAGACTCGTCATCCACCAGGGAGCCCTTGGTGGTGGTCAGTCGGTAAAGCAGGTTGTCCTCCAGCTCCTTCATCTTGCGCTTGTTGTCGGTGACCTCTGTCATCAGCTTCACTCTTTCTGCCTCAAGCTCCTGTTTCTCAGTTAGGATCACCCGTCCCAGGAGCTGGTCCTCCAGACCTCGCATGGTCACCGTAAAATCCACAATTGAGGTACGAGCATAGATCTAACAAACAGCACAGAGAAAAACCATAATTACAAAGAGATCATGAATATGGTTACACATGCATGAACCTTTGCATGAGCACAAATTGTCCGTACCTCTGGAGGATATGCTGGGTTTGGGAGCTTGGTGGTAATGTAGAGGACAAAGCCTTTCATGACATCCACCTCCTTGTCTCCAACTTTCACCTGCAAACAAGACACGTTCGAATAACACCATGTTATATATAGAAGGTTTGTGTTTCAGATGTAACTTACTTTGAATGTGGTCCCTGCTTTGATGAAGTTCCTCTCCAGGACGTTGTCAAGGCAGGGGTCCAGCTCCTCCTCCACATCCTCAATCAGCAGAGGGTTGCCTAGAGACAGGCTGTCCTCCAGGTACTGTCGGAAGTATTTGTGATTAAGTGTGGTCACCTGCATGTTGCGTTCAGCCTCTCTGTTCTTGATCCACATCTTGGCCTGGCCCTGGGGGTCAATCAGCAGTGGAAATCGCGAGGCTTTTGTCACAATAATGCCATTCTGGACGGAGAGCTCATCATTGGGAAGCCCTTGCAAGTTCCATTCTCCAACTGTGATGGAGTCTGCTAGCATCTCTGTCAGGTTCAGCTTTGCTGAGAGGGGGATCTTGCGGGTGTGTAGCTCCTTCTTCCAGGCGTCCAGCAGAATCCCTCGGAAATCCTGGTTGAAAGGTCCACAGTATGAGAGGAAACCCGATGCTAGCAGCACGTCTCCAACCAGCCTGTGTGGAAGAGAAACATTCTTGAGAGGGGTGAAGGGGAAACCCCTAATTATTGATGTACACTTGATGCTAGTACACAACGAGCAATCTCACCTATCAATCTGACTTTTGAATTCTTTGCTCTGCTGGGTCCATCGTATCTTCTCCCCACTCAGACCCTCAATAAGAGCGGATGCTGCCTTCATCTTCCTCCGACAGGTCTCTGCGTCCTCTATCAGGGTCTGCTTCTTCTGCATGGCCTCTTCATACATGGCCCGCACCTCAGCTACCTCCTTCTCCTTCTCCTCTAACTGGGCATTGGCTGCTGCTAGTTCTGCTGATGCCTTCCCGTAGAGTACCTCTTGCACTGCCAGATTGGCCTTCAGAGGCAACACTTCCTTGTTCACGGCAAAGAAAGATGCCATGGCCTTTGTCCAGGAGCACAGCCCTGCTACGTTCCCACACACCTTCTTAGCATTCTCCATGTTGTAGTCCTCCATAACAAAGTATGGCTGCATCAGCTCTACTGTCTCATCATTGATGGAGTCCTTGGAAAAGTTCTGCAGCGCCTGAAGGAACCCCGTCTGACTCATCATCTTCAGTGAATCACTCCAGGAAGGCTTGGGTCCTGGGCGCTCGGGGTCCTGTGCGCAAGGCCCTAGCTTCCTCTGGAACAGCAGCAGCACACAGTCCATGATGCGCATGATGAGGTGAGGAGGCTTCCCAAGCTTACGAACAGTGGAAATGTCGCCAGCATTGATGGTCTTTAGAGCGGCTTCGGCCTCCTCCAACGCTGGGCGTGCCAGTTCCAGCTTCTGCTCTGCCACAGCCTTGTCCGCAGAGATGACATCTGCCACTGACTGTGCCCTGTCCTTCACCTTCTGCACCTCAGTCTTCACCTTCTCTGCTGCCTGGGCCTTCACTGTCACTTCAGCAAGCACCTTCTCTGCCTCCACACTAGCTACTGCCAGCTCCTTCTCCTTCACCACCAGCTCCTTGGACAGTTGTGAGACTGACTCACCGGCCTCCTCCAGCTTCTCCAGACCCGTGTCCATCCTGTCTGCTAGCTCCCCCAGCAACTTCTTCTGCTCCGTGTAGATGCCTTTGTATCCATTAATGAAGGAGAGGTAGGACTTGGGTGTCACGTGGGTGGACCGACGGTAGCGCTCAAAATAGTTGATGCATGACTCTGCCACAAAGTCCTGGATGATTCCCATGGTCTGCACCACCTCTTCCTTTACCTCCGGGGAACAGACAATCTCGTAGGAGGCCAGGAAGTGCTGTGCAACAGCAATCAGGGCATCCTTGGGCCATCGGCTGAACCAGTCCATCGTACACCCACTGAAGAGCCCAGGGAACTTCAGAGAACGGCTGCGGAACTTCTCTCCAATCTGGTGGGGGTAACATATGTGTCATCAGTCACACTAGATACAGTAACACACAGTGTGTGCACTGGAGGTGGAGATGTCTACCTTCAACCAGCCTACTGACTCACTGGAGAGAAGCAGAGGACAACATGGAGGTTCTGTCTTGCCCTGGTGAGGAAGTAGTTGTACAGGTTGTCAGGTGTAGGGGGCCTTCGAGGAAACTCCTTCTTCATGACAGGAATCAGCTCTGAGTTGATCTCATCGATCTCATCCCGAGCAAAAAGGTTGGAGACCTCTCCCGAGGAGAGCACATTGTTGATGTACTCCAGGAAACCCTCGTCCTTGATCTCATTGTCTGTGAAGAGGAAGGTGATGCCCTTGCCCTGCTGCCCAGCGGTACGGTAGAGCACTTTCAGATCCTCTAAAAGGTTGTTGGCATTGTAGGAGCGGGACAGCTGGACCTGGAAGGTCTTGTAGCCAGCGATGAAGGAGGCCAGGCGAGTGAGACTCTGTTTGCCAGAGCCACCCACGCCAACCAGTAGTGCATTGCCACGGTCGGTGCGGATGACGCGGGAGATCTTGATCAGGTGTACCATGGCGTCCTTGAAGAACACCAGGTCCACAGCGGAGCCCCGCAGTGTCTCATTGTACTGCATCAGGAAGTTTACCAGACGCTCCTCCAGCTCAGGAAGAGCAGGAATCTGGGAGGAGGAGGAGGAGGAGGAGGAGGAGGAGGAGGAAGAGGAGGAGAAGGAGGAGGAGAAAGAGGAACAGTAGTAGGTACAGTTACATTCATCCATCACATGTCCGCATTGTCTACACAGAAGTTGTTCTTAGATTCTGCATGTGTAGTATCACTCACTGGTTCATAGATCTTGGGTGCTTCGTATTCAAAGTCCTCTGGCTCATCTCCGGTTGGCTCAGGAGGATCTCTGCAGATGAGGATAAGAGAGAGAATATTAGGGCTTCACAAAGTGGCACACTTGGCTCTTAAGACACCTTATCACAAGTTCAACACTTACCTCAGGAAGTCAACAAAGTAGGGATCTTCAGGGACTTGCTCTCGGGTGTCAGCTCCCAGCTGCTCTTCAATTGCCCTGAACGTACATTTCTCAAACCAATTCTTATCCTCTGCATTGACAAATCGGTCTGCAATCACCCTCGTACACTCGTGCTTCCAGAGTGCAAGTAGAACTTTAGTGTCAGCCATTGTTTCAGCCTCCACATGCAGCATGCCCTCCCAAATGCGTGAGAGATCACGAAGGTTGAACACGTAGTGAAACTTGGCTGGTGTGGGCAACATTTTGACCTTAGTATATTGCCAAAGAAGTCGGGTGCAGATGACCAACTGGTCGACCATGGTGATCACTTCTTGAGGAAAATTCCGCTCCTTGCAGAAGTACCCACAGCCAATCACACCAAAGATCTTATCAATGGAAGCGTTGGAGGGAAGGGTGCAGTTGAAGATGGTGAACTGCCTCTTGAGTCGGGAGGGAATGTCATTGCGACCCCCTCCTGGGTGGATCATGGCAGCAATCAGCTGCATATCTTGGATGTGAGTAAAATCTCCCGGTTTCTCTAGACTGTAGAAACCCTTCATCTCCATCACCTGTCGCACAATTTCATTTGTCACCTGGTCACCCCACTCATTAATCTTTGGCATGTTGATGTCATCAACAAAGACTGTCATCTTTTTGCCGCCTGGAGGGCCGTAGGTGGTGCCGACACGCTTGTCTACATAGCTCTCAATGGCTCGCTGGAAGTGGCCAGGAGTGGTGGCAGAGGAGAAGTTGAGGCTCTTGCCCAGGTGCTCTTCAATATTGTATTTGGACATGTACCCATTGATGATGACGGTCTTGGCAGTGCCTTGCTCTCCGATCAGCAGAACTCCTTTGCCCTGCTTGGCAATTGTGTGGATCAGGAAATCTGTGCGTACGTTGTCTACATTTGGTACTAAGATGGAGGCGTACTGAGGAACACTGTCCTTTGGGTAGATGTATTCCACCACACGATTGGCCCAGTGTTCCCACTCACCCTCCTTGGTCACCAGGAACTCGAAGATGGTGTCACCGGAGTCAGGCTGGTACTGTGGAAGGTCCAACTCAGTGTTCTTCCGCATCCACTCCTCCATCTTGGACCTTTCTTCCAGCTCCAGCAGAGCGCCGATGCTCCACATCAGAGAGAAGATGTACAGCCTCTCCAGGTGGGACTGGGAGAGAGAGGTATTGTCTTCCTTGGGAGGAAGGAGCCCCTCCAGCATCTGGCAGGTCTGTGCAATGTAGTTACACTCAAACAGCTTCATCTTGGCCGTCAAGGTGGTGGAGGCATAGTTGTACAAGTCCAGGTAGGACGATTCAAAGAGGCTCTTCAGGATTTCCGACTCTTGCTGTGTTATCTTCTTTTCAGCTAGCATGTACAGTAGCCAGCCCTGGAAGATGGGGCTCCAGTCCAGCCCTGAGGAGCTCATGTACACCATGCCGTTGCGGGAGACGGTGGCAGGAGAGGCATTGTCCACATTGTCGGGTTCAAAGACAATCTTGCTGTCAGGGAACATGGGAATCCTGTCTCCGTTGGCCAGGGTAAGTGTCTTGTTGTCGTCCAGTACGCTGTTCAGGTTCTCGATCCACAGTGTGTCTACCGGGCCATCCAGGAGCAGCCAGACGTGTTCTCCTTTCTTCAGCTTGTGAGATCGCCTCCAGAGGGTGGAGAAAATGCCATCTGTCCAGTCATTGGTCGCCACGTCTAGACGACCAAACATTTCTGAGGCAGTGATGGCTTTGGGGTTCATCCTCCACTCTTTGTGGGGGGTTCCGATGTCTGTCATGGCCTTCATCAGGATGTGGATGCACTTGGTCTTCCCGGTGCCAGTGGGCCCGAGAACCATGAAGCCATGTCTCACAGCCTGGGTCTCATACAGCTGGACCAGTTTCAGGGTCCAGGAGGGATGGTTGATGAGGCCTGCTGCTTTCACCTCCTGGTCAATGGCTGCTTCTAGGTCATTGTAAAAGGCTCTTTCCAGTGAGATCCCGGGGAAAAGATCGTTGATGAGGCTCATGAAGAGAGGCTCGTCTTCGTCCACCAGCTTGGAGAGGTTCATGTCTCGCAGGCCTCGCATCACGGTCGTCTGCTCGCTGTCCTCGGGGTTGGCTCGCTTGGCAGCCCCCAGGGTGCGCAACACAGACAGCATGTTACGCAGACCAAAGTCGTAATGAACCTGCGGGGATTAAAACAGCCTTATCATCCACAACTTTTGAACCGTGCGGTGACAGTCAGAGGACACACTCGACCTTCATGACCTCTGCTAGCCTTCGCACTCACCTGCTTGGAAAGCTGGTCTTCACAGAGCTTGTAGAGGGTGTAGAACTTCTCTGAGAGAATGATGTTCTGAAGGAACCCACAGCTGGCTAGCTTCACTCGGATGATGATCTGAATGAGTCAAAAGGCGCTGTGGTCAAATCTGCTCTCTAGCTACATACCTTGAACACAGGTAGGTACCTTTCTGTCTGGCACCATCATGGCTATCGGTCTGAAATTCATCTTCAGATTCTCTGGCAGCTCCTGCCTCCCAGCGTAGCCAGGATTCTGAGTGGGGAGGAGGGAAAGAGAGATGGCAGGTCAAGGCCAGCCCTGCTTGTCATGCTAGAGACAGTTCTGGGCCACTCACCATGGTGAGGAAGAGCCCAAACTCTGGGTTCATGGTGACCACGTCTCCATCCAGGAAGACAAACTCGGGTTTACGCTCCTTTCTGCATTGGAGGACAACTGCAATCTGCTGGGCTGCCACCGACAGCACCGGGAGCTCAATTCGGTTGAACTCATCGAAACATCCCCAGGTGCCAGACTGTGCAAGGCCCTTGTAGATCCTCCCCAGCCCCCGGAAGTCCATCTGGTCAGAGCAGTTGAACACCACCACGTACTTCCCCAGGGCCCTACCCATGTCCTTTGTGGTTTCAGTCTTGCCAGTGCCAGCGGGTCCGGCTGGGGCACCCCCCATGGAGAACCCCAGGGCCTGGGCGAGGGTGATGTAGCAGCGGTCAGTGAGGGGGGTGATGACGAGACGTTCTGTGCAGCCCAGGAACTCGTTCTGATAGGTGAAGTTCACGTCAGTGATTGAGATGAGGGTCTTGTCTGTATCCTCACTGTAGTAAAAGCGGGTCTGTTTCAGCCACTCAAAGTCAGTGGGTGACTTAATGCGAAGTTCCACCTGCAGGAAGAAATAAGAACGCCATGTTGTGTGAGTTGTAGTTTCTGAAATCACAAGAAAGAGGAACCCACCAAGTCATGGAAGATGTCTCGCTGGTGGAGGTGGATGGTGATGAGGGTCTCAAACTTCCTGCGGTCAATCTTGGACAGGTTCTGTGTGGTGACATCAATAAGGGCGTTCAGAATGTCTAGAAACTTCATATCTGTGCTAGCCATGATCTTCTTGTCTGAGCGGGCATTGCTAAGGGCAATTTCTGCATCCCGTGTCCAGACAAACTGGACACCTAGAATCCCCACCTGTGTATGTGTGCATATATGTATGTATGTATATATGTATGTATGTGTCACAAGTCATCATGTGTCAATGTTTTGAACACAGGTGACAGACCTGTGCAGGGAATGAGTTGAAGAAGTTAATAAGCTCAAAGTTGGGATCACTGATGGCGACAGAAGCATTCCTGATCACAGCATGCAGAGACGACAGGGCTGCATGTAAAAGCGTCCCCAACCAGACCTCCACATTGCCCTGGGCCATCACCGGCTTCTCAAGCTGTGTGTGTGGGTGAGTGTTTGTGTGTGTGTGTGTGTGTGTGTGTACGTGTGAGTGTACGTGTGAGTACCATATGTAAACAATTGTGCATGCTCCAACTGTGCGACCCACCTCAACCATTTTAGCACATTACATCATAGTGAGTCATACCTCATCATAGTGAGTCATACCTCAATAGTCTCAGGTTCCTTGGAGTGAATGTGGGTGATTCTGTCATACTCTTTCTCATGGAAGGTGACAGTTTTAATGTTGTCAAACACGCTCAGGAGATGGGATTGGATAGTATGGGAGTCAGAGGCTTGTCCGAGGATTTCAAGGAGGGCGGGGTCTGAGACAAAGAAGAAACGGGGGAAGATGAGCCTCTTTTTCTCAAGGTAGCCGGTGAGGGACTTCTGGCAGAGCTCCAGTTGCTCCAGGAGGTGGGGCAGCAGCTGGCCTAGAGTCTCGTCCCCCACACAGCACTGCACCACATTGGGTGTCTCGTGAGCTTTCGTCAAAATCTTCACCCACGACTTGTCAATGTTCTGGAAACGTTTAGCTTCCTGCACAGGTGAGAGAGAAGGGAGAGGGGATGAAGGGAGGAGATAAGGAGGGAGAGGGGATGAAGGGAGGAGAGAAGGGAGAGGGGATGAAGGGAGGAGAGAAGGAAGGAGAGAGGCAGTTACCTTTGGTAGCTGCTTGGCAATGTCTCCACCAACAAACACAGCCTCCAGGTAGACCCAGAGGTTCTGCACCACCAGCCAGTTTTCAATAATTTCCGTTGAATTGGTGAGCTTCTGAACCCAGAGCTGGATGTCCTTCTTGAAGGGAGCATTGTACCTGTCAGTGAGTGAGAAGGGAGCAGTGATAAGTGAGTACGCACAGCCACAGTGCACACCTGCCCACACCTGTTGGACATGAGGGAGCCCAGCACCATGAGAGAGTCCTCCATGAGTGAGACAATCTCCTGCGTCTCCTCTCCCCTCAGCAGCAGCTCACCACGGGTCTTGAAGCCGGAGAAGGAGAGGTTCTGCACTGCCCAGTCTGCTCTAACCTGTTTGAGTTTGTTGTCAATATCTCTCTCCTTCACAGCACTGATGCAGATATCCTGGGGAAGTAGAGTGACGTGCAGAACCAAACCAAGGTGTACTTTACCATAGTGCGACTCACTTTACCAACATATGTGGGATGAACAACATACATGAGGGGACAACATACTTCAATGTCCTCCCGGTGCTTCAGCAGAGGGGCCTCCATGATGTTCCTCAGAGCGAAGGATTCAGATTCTACATTGAACTGGTGGCCAGTGAGCTCCTCCATGCGTAGCCAGTGGCGTTCCAGCATTGCCTTGTTGGCCATCATCTCCAGAAGTGGACATGTTTCATTGAAGTCGTCAATCTTCTTTTTGAGAACGTTAAAGGCTTGCCACTCCTTGAGGGCCTTGGGTAGCTTGCGGCACTTGTTCTGGAAGTCCAACAGCTCATTGTTAATCTTCTCAATGTCCACCTCAGACCAAGCAATGTCATAGTATCCATCGATACTGTCCATGACAATGTTGTACAGACCGTACAGCTTCTGCAGCAAGTTGAGCTCCTTCTTAATCCTGGCAAGGTCCTCATATTGAGTGACTGGCAGGCCAAATAGGTCTTCCCCATCCCTGTAGATCTGGTACTTGCGCCACAACTCATCAAACCTAGTTTGGAACATATTTAATCGGTCGCTGGCCTCTTTCGGTGGGATTCCCTCCTCCATAGGGCCCACCTGTACATTAAGGCATTAGGGTATTAGGGGAAGGTATGAGGGAAGATAGTTGAGAACTCACAGTGCCATAGTCGTGGTAGAAGGTGGCCGTGTCCTGTCTGAAGGTGCCCACGTTGGACAGGAGAGTGGATCTGAACTGCGGCTGGATTTTGATAAGATGGTCCTGCACCTCGGACTGTAGGGGGTGAGTAGTAAGTGAAAAACAAAAAGTTCAGTGACAGCATTTAGTTCATGTGAGAGAAAGCCTGAGTACACTCCATATGCTATGAATATAGTTGTAGCTAGCTGTGGTCGCGTGCACGTACCGCGAGAGCAAGCAGTTTCTGCCAGGAGTATCGGACTGTGTCTACCTTTTCCATCTCTTCTCGGGCCACATGGATCTGAAACTTGGACAGGACACTGTAGCACTCCTGCAAACCAGAACACCACGACACAGTCACACTCAAAAGTACATGCATACCCATCAATGGGCGATCACCTCTACTGGTCCAAGGGAGGAGTCAATGTGGATCTCGTTCTCCCTGAGGTCTTTTAGAGCAGCCATCGACTGTCGCACATCGTCCAGGTCCTTGATGGGCCGAGAGAGACGTTTTGTCAGATCGTCAATCTGCTCCAGGACCTCATCCATCAGGCCCTGATACTTGGCATTCATACTGCGGCCATAGAGCACCTTCCAAGCCTTTGTCTCTGCAGCCATGGCAATCTTCAAGTCATCTGCAGAAAGATGTACAGTACATTAGTAAACAGCCATATAAGGAAGTCACACATATAGGAGTTGTGATTGCGAAAAATGTGTTCACCATTTCAAGAAATGACTTGAAAGTTGAATTGAGCAGCTAGTGGTGCTCACCTGTGAGGAGGATGAGGGATCCAGCTGGCAGCTCTTCATCCTCCTCCATCACAACAGTCTCCAGCCTCTCATACTCACGGATCCGGCCCTCAAAATCTGATAGCATTGGAGAGGTTTCCAGGAACTCTGACATGCACTTCTCCCGCTCGACTGTCCAAAGGTCTTCATACTGTTTGAAATGCTCCAGTGCTTGGGTGACCAGCACTTTGGCAGAACTGATGGTGGTCGAAAGCAGGGAAAGCAGTTTCGCCACCTCCTTGTGCTCTGACACAGCTTTGAAGAAGCTCTGAGGGAGAATTTTCTTGGTTTCTGTACCAAGCTGAGCATGACTGGCCTGCATTACGATGGATGTCAGCATCCCTGAAGGTGCTCTAAGTTGAGCAGTTGGAGTTGTTTCAACTTTCACCACCTCCTTCGACCGGCCCCACTGGTAGACTCCCTTGTGCACAGTGAGAATGTGCTGCACTGCTTCGTTCACTGCACCCTGGATTTCTTCCAGGGCTGGCTTTAAGGCAACATTGGGAATGGCAAGTGTCAGCTTCACTTTAAATGCTGGTCTGCACTCTTTCTTCTTCTTGTCTTCAGTGGCTTCACCATAGAGCAGAGAGGAAGGAGAACTGACACGACGTCGAATGCTCTCCAGTGTTGTCTTTGTGCATCGAATGAGAGCTTCAAGGGTCCTCTGGCTAAAGTGGTCAAGAAGAAACTTTGCCTCCTGTCTCAGCTCCTCTTCCTTCTGCCGCTTCCTCTGCAACGTACGCTCTCCAGGACGAAGTTCATCTGACTGCGACAGTGCACTGGTAGCCTCCCCTGAGCCACCAGCCACTGCTTCTTCACTCCCTCCCACAAGCAACAGCTCGATTAGCTCATGTGTAGCTGTCTCCAGTTTCATACACTTCATATCTAGCTGAGGAGTGATTCTCTCACACAGGGCCTACAATATGTATACTGGAGTCACTATATGTCACTAAGTACTAATCATGCAATACAGTGGAGGGAGTTCATATTGTGAGGAAGAACCAAGGCATTGAACGTGCATGTGTATCCAACAACAGACCCTGACCTGTGTTTTGGAGATAAACTGCTGTACAGTCCAGGGGTCGTTGTCGGGGAGCTCACAAAGGGGTGTGGTTTGGATGTTCTGCAACACTCCTTCAATCCTCAGGTCTAGAATGTTACTAACTCGATCAACAAGTAGCTCCAGCTCCTCAAGAGCCTTGTACACGCTGTCCACGAAGGAGCCAATGTTGAGGGACGTCCAGCGGAGGAGGGTGAGCCCTGGACTGATGACTTCGTCAACCTTCTCCATGTGAGGACCCATCAGTGTCACAAACAGCTCAGGGATCTTCTCCCTCACACGAGCATTTTCACTCACCATCAGCTGCAGAGAAAAAAAGTGAATGATTATATATCTACCATGTGGGAGAAGCTGAAGCTGTTAGAGAAAGACAACGAAAGTACTATCTCGACTTACATTTAGAGTGTCATGCTTCTCTTTGATCTCCGCCTCCTTCCCAACGATACTCTTGGCTTGTGGCGGGAGGTCCAGGCCCATTTTGGTGAGCACAGCCATCTCCCTCAGAAGCTCCATGACCTTCTTGTCAAGGTTGACAAGCAGCTCGCCTGTGTTGGAGTTTCGGACCAGCACAGTTGCATTGAGGCTTGACTTCGCCTGTGTGATCTGCCGGGTCCACATCTGCAGGAACACGACCTCATATTCCACCAACACCTGGGCCAGACGGTTGTAACTCTTGATGGCCTTCTTTGTCGCAGGCAGCTGCATGAGCTCGGGGATCTTCTGGAATACCTCCACTGGCCCAGAGATCCTTCGGTACAGCTGCCTTGACCATGCAATTTTGCCAGAGACTGGGGGAAGGTTGCGTGCTAGGGGAGGGTTGTGCTTGTTCTCGTTGTATTCACTCTGCACGAACTGCATGTCCTTGACAAACAGGCTCACTGCATACTTCCACTTGGACAAAGTATCTAGACACGGCAATCGCAATCTGAAGAAAACAAAGATACAAAATATAATGGTGAAGGAATGTTCAGTCAGAAGCAGCTACTAAGGTGGATTGCATACCTTTCAAAGCGCTGAGTGAACTCAATCGCCCTCTGCACCGTCTTTGCCTGCTCAAAGTACTGGTCCATGTGTGCTTGCAGCTGAACCTGCACAAAGTAAATACCCAATAACAATATTCACAGCTGTCCATGGTGCCAGTGAGATGTTTCCATACTTCAAATTCTTTCAATTGCGTCTTAAAGTCCTGGTAGTCAACATCAAAGTCCTGCTTCCTGTGTTCTAGCGGATTGTATGGTTTCTTCTTCAGGTTTGTGAGAAGCAGCTGGCAGCGAGCGTGGAAGTTTTCGATGCCCTCAATACGAGAGAGGCCAAGTGTCTCATATGTCCGTGCTGTTCGCAGAAATTCACCAATATTCTCCAACCTGGAAGATGGGATGTTATGGAGATTCATAGTCTGAGTGATCTCATAATTGTTGTATGAATTTCTGAGACCACCATGAGGGGCATGGTGAGGCATGCAATCTAGGATACCCACAGACTTGCAAGATCCACATTGCAGAATTATACCTTCTGCAAAAGTTGTTGAACTTTCCAAAGATGTACATCTCAGAGAAATCAAAGGGTCTCTCCTCGGGGTGGTTCCTCAGCTTCTCCTTGGTGCGCTGGAAGCACTGCTGGTACTCCTGATTCAGTTGTACACAGTCTCCCAGCTTCTTCAGTACCACGGCAGAGTCCTGGTCCCACACCTTGTAGTACCCACTGTCTGTGATGTGCGCCCTGCATGCCGTGATCATCTGATTGGTCACCTTCACAAACAGTGCCGTCATTCGCTCTGAAGAGTTGTAGTAGCGGGAGTAACTGTTGATCATGCGGATGGCATTGATCAGGCCAGGGATGGCATCAAGCATAGTGATCTGCAGAGAAAGGGGAGGAGGTAACCTATGGCTGCACAGGCTCAGGAGGGGCATCAGTGACCCACCGGGTTGCACTTGTACAGAGGCTCGCAGTATTTCTCCAGAGTGTACAGAAACTTCACATTGTCCTTAGCCTCGTTTGTGAAGTCTGTGATGGTCATGTCCTGTTCCTTCCATGCCTGGGAGGAAAGATACCTCAGTAATACCTACAGGGGAGCAAGTGTGTGCGCACTGGCACATGCAACCGAACCTGGAGCACTTTGGACTTGGAGGCCACCAGAACATTGATGACCATCCTGCACTGGGGGCTCTTCACGCAGGTGGTGAGGGAGTCAAACTTGGCCATCCTCTTCTTCCAGTACTCCAGCTCTGCCTTTGGACCAACATCGTCTGCCTCCTTGCGCATCTGCTCAGACTGTGTCAGGGTCTACCACAGAGTAGGGAACAGTGAGGAGAGGGAGGAACAGGAAGAAACGAGGTGGTACCTGCTCTATCTCCTTGCACCACATCTGTGTGCAGGCCTCAGCAGCCTCCACCAGCTCAGGGTTGCTGGCTGCTACAAGGATTTCTGAGGCGGAGGAGAGGGCTGCCAGCTGGGGATGCCTGCAGGGAGACAACTTCACTGCATCTGCAATGCTTGCTCGTGCATTGGCCAGCACTGAGACAAAGGATGATATCTTGGCAAGGAAGGCTTCCTTAAGCATGTGTCCACTGGAGTCAGCTGAGAGAGTGCCCCAATTCGTCTGCTGCTGCAACGCTGGAATGAAGACATTCGTGAGCAGAGACTCAATAGCCTGCAAGAGGCCTCCACCATTGGACTCCAGGAGCCCAAAGTAGGTCTCCTGTGCAATGTTGGCAGGAGTGATGGGCTTGGTGGTGGTACGCAGGAAAAACATGCCCAGCCCTGGGAAGGCCTCTTTCGTTCCATCGGTGAGATATAGCCGCTTGGAGGTCTTTGGTTGTTTGCCTGGCAAGGTTCAATTCACACAACAGTAAAATAGTGAGCATCTGTTTATGCATTATTAGTCACCTTCTGCTGCTGGGGGTCCACGAGTCTCTTCATAGTAAAAGAGAAGGCATTTTGACCCATTCTGAACAAAGAAGTCTTCAATGTACCGCAACTATCAAAGAAAAAAGTCACGTTATCATATGAAGAGTATTGTTAGCTACCTTCCCCTAACCAACCTGGTCCCCGTCCAAGATGTACTCTTCCACGTCATTCTCCCCAATGCGCAGTTTCGTCGCCACAGCACTGAAGAGATACTGGTGGCGCGAGTCCAGCGTTGCCCGCTTCGCTTCCCGCTCTTCCTTCAGCTTTAAAAAAAAAAAGCAAAATTGACGCAGGACGTGACTGCAGTTTTTGCACGACAAAGTGTCGTATGCGACACACAGAAATACTGCTACTACAAGCTAATGCCAGTAGGGTACCTGCCGTTCCTTGATGGAGTCACTTCCCGGCAGCGCGTTGGAGCGCGCTTTACGAGCGGCTGCTTGGTCACGTCGCAAGTGCTTGCGAGTCACCGCAACTTTTGTCTTCGCTGCAGCTGGCAGGTCAGCCATCGCATCGTTGCTGCTGTAGCCTAGAAAGGGGTGAAAGGATTCGCCCATCCATAGTGCAGACACGCCCACAAATAGTTGGCGCAATCAGCCCCGCCCCTCTTAGCCCAAGAGCTGTTTACGTTTATACGCACGCACGCACGGGTTCAGAGGGCAAAGATGGCTGATGAAGAGCTTGAAGCGATTCGGGCCAGGAGAATGGCCGAGCTTCAGTCCCAGTATGGGGTGAGACAGTGCACGGGATTATGTAGTGTAAACAATCGCTATTTCAGCCCCCTCGGCTAGATAACAGTGATTGATATGTAGGCGGCTCAGAGACTCCTAGGTTGTAGCTCGGTTGTAGCACAGGAAGGTATTAGTTTGGAGTATCCTTTTAGTAGAGAAGGTAATAGTTTTCTAGTTAAGGTGTGCTAATCAATGGTGTTTCAAACATCTTCAGGCTCAAGACCAATCCAAGCAAGTGGAGGAACAGGCGAAGGCAAAACAGAGGTATTTCTGCTCTGTTGACACAAGAACTTGGATGGACCCTTGCAGTTCATCTTAGTAACTCTTGTTTTACAGACAAGAAGAAATGAAGAATTCAGTTCTGACACAAATTCTGGAGCAAAATGCAAGAGCCAGATGTCAGTATGCCTGAAGATCTCATTTGGGCAATGCTAGTATACAAGTCATGTCTTTTATGGTACAGTGAACAGCATAGCTCTTGTCAAACCTGAGAAGGCTAGAGCAGTGGAGAGCCTTCTAATTCAGATGGCACAAACTGGACAGCTTACTGGGAAGGTGAGTATAATCACAGGTCAAAGTTAAGTCTGTGGCCGTGAGATGTTCTGCCTTACTTTCAGGTAGGAGAGGCACAGCTAGTGGAACTACTGGAGAAATTCAGTCAACAAACGCAGAAAAAGACCACAGTAAAGGTGTGTGGGGTAAGTGTTTGCTTTAATGTTAGTGTGATATCACTCCTCTCTTCTTGCATAGTTTGAGAGAAAGCGACTTGATAGGGGAGACTCTGATGAGGACTATTAGACTAGCATGCAAGCCACTGTTGTAACAGTTTCAGCTCAGTGATGCCTCTCATGTCAGACTTTTTACTGATTTAAAAACTGAATGTCATGTTTATAGTACAAAGTGCTGCTGAAGACGGGTGCATGTAAGCAAGCTTGCTTTGTCGTTTGTGTGCTCCAGTGAAAAAGAAAAATGGTTCAAACCCTAGTCAATTGCTTAATGGTACAATTAAAAAGTGGGTGGTCACTGAATGAAGTCTTTGACTGTTCTAACTTGTGAGTTGTTATCTCTTGCTGCTTGAGTCGTCTCCTGCACTCTGCAGCTGTTTGCTCTTCTCCATCCACTGCATCCAATGTTGACCAATCACCAGAAGATGTGCCTGCAGCTTGTGGAGTCTGTTCAGGTTATTCTGCAGCCTCTGTGCCTCTAGAGTCAGCCCCTTCACTGCAGCTGTCAAGTCCTTCACCTTACTCTGAGCTGTAGCAAGATCTGGAGGTTCAGCCATGACATCCAGATGTTGACCAACCTTTGACCTTAAGGCAGGGAAGGAAGGGGGAAAGGGAGGGGGGGGGGGGGGGGGGGGGAACATTACCCGCGGGGTGCTGCACGGTCACGAGACTAGTGTGGGCGTGGCTCGATGTGATGGTGATCATGACAAAGCTGCTCGTTGGAGTTTGCCTGCTGCTGGGCGCCAGTTTTCCCGCCTGCAGGGCGGATAGTACGCTGGATTTTCTGATCCTGGGTGACTGGGGTGGCCAGGATGTCTCTCCCTACTACACGACGGCAGAGAAGGAGATAGCAGAACAGATGGGGAAGACTGCAGAACAAGTGGGGTCACAGTTCACTCTGGCCCTGGGGGATAACTTTTACAGCTTTGGAGTCAAGGATGTGGATGACCCAAGATTTGAGGAGACATTTGAGGTGAGCTACACTACACTGTAGCGACGAGGGTGGTGCTGCCTGAGGTTTTCACCGTTGCGTTGTTTTCCACAGAACGTGTTTACTGCGGACTCCCTGCAGTCCCGCTGGTATGTGGTGTGTGGCAACCATGATCACTATGGGAATGCCTCAGCAGAGGTGGCCTACACAGCACGCTCCAAGAGATGGTACATGCCTGACTTCTACTACACTGAAGTAAGTGTCTGCCTGTGTCTGTTACATAGCAGCAAGTTGACTGTGTGGTTTAATACTTCCCTCCTCAGACAATGACCATCCCTGGCACAGACTCCACAGTGCAGTTTGTGTTCATTGACACTGTACTTCTGGCTGGGGTCACAGATCCTGTGGACAGGTCCCTCCCTCCAAAAGGTCCTCTCTCCAAGACTCGAGCCAACCAGCAGTGGGCCTGGATCAATGAGACACTGCAAAACTCCAAGGCAGACTGGATTATCGTTGCAGGACACTACCCAGGTGGGTTAAGGTGTTCCATTTTTTAAACATCAAACAAGTGAGGATAGGAAAAAAATATGGTTGGTGGGGAAAAAAGTAGGATTCCCATGCAGAGAATTGAACCCCTGCCACAGCACTCTAATGAGGATATAGATGGTGAGTAGCTTTCTCCCAGGCCCCACCCAGCTTTCCGGCACTTGCAATACAGAGTATTTTTGCACGTGGGAAGAACCCGGGAACGAGGCTATGGTGAATTGGCTAGAGAATCTTGTTTTCTTTCTACCGTTTGACACAGTGTGGTCAGTGGCAGAACATGGTCCCACACAAGAGCTGGTGGATGATCTGAGACCTTTGCTGATGAAGTACAAGGTTTCCGCGTGAGTTGCGCGCTTAGAGACCTTGTTCCTAAACAAACAAAATGGCAGCATGTATGATAATGTTCTTCCCTCAGGTACTTCTGTGGTCATGACCACACCATGCAGTACATCCAGGAGGCCAACAGTACCGTAAGCTACTTTGTGACTGGAGCAGGCCACCTCACCGACCCCTCAGAGGCACATAAAGTGAGTGCAACAACGTTGCTTGCATTGGACAATACAACTACTAAACGATGATCTCGCCCTGTAGAATGACATTCCTCCCGGCTCCCTCAAGTTCCATTATGGTCCCCTGGACCTTTTCCACTCCAAGGGGTCATTCACCTCTGTCAGCCTCTCATCCACTGCCATGAACGTCACCTTCATCGACTACCAAGGTATAGCCTGCCCTATGCTTGCATGCAGTACCAAGCTGTTATGTGTGCACATGCACTTCCTTATATAGGCAAAGAGCTGTACTCTGTGACAAGGCCAAAGATCCGATGACACACGACTGTACCTTTTGCTATTGATGTGTTCTGTAGTATTGTGGTTAGCGCTTTTAGGTTGTATAGCTTCATAAGCATATATTTATACAGATAAAAGAAGTGTTTCTAAACTGTACTATATAAGAAACTGAAAAATGTTTTACATCAAGAAAATAATCCCTCTTTGTCAATACACACTCTTAATCTCTAATACAATACAGGGTGGGGCTGATCATCAATGACAGCAGCTGGCAACACACACACACACTATTACATCTGAACACACTGTCTAGATCTCACTCATGAGGATCGTGGCAGTTTTCCAACGACGGTCTTCACCAGGAGCTGCATGTCCTTTGCCCTGCGGTCGGCTGTGGCCACCACCTCCTGATGGGAAGGTCCCTCCTGATCCGAGTCGTACGACATGACAACCAGGTTTGTGATCAAGGAGATACCTGCATGTGTGTGCATGTGTATAGGTGACAATGTGCCTACCATTGCTACCTCTTGCACTACCATCTCCCTATATAATATTGTCTACCTTCCTTCCCTTCCCACCAACGTCCCAACCAACCACCCCCTCCCTTCCCCACTTACCTAGCACTCTAATGCCGCAGTGTCTGGCTACCACCACTTCAGGAGCCGTGCTCATGCCAACAGAGTCGGCACCAACCATCCTGAGGAATCGGCATTCAGCGGGGGTCTCGTATGAGGGGCCAGACACGTGGACGTACACCCCTTCCTGGATGAAGTCGGACATGCCAAGCTCTCTGGCTGTGTCCATGGTAAGCTTCCTGAGATCCGTGTCATAGGCCGAGCTCATGTTAGGAAATCGAGGACCAAACCTGTCCACAAGTGGAGGTAGAAAGGGGGCTGAACAGTTGTTTGAGTTTCAAGCCAAGTAAATAGGCCATTTTAATTGATGAGGCTCAGCCAATGGATCACACACCGGTTACGGTCCACTCACCTGTCCTCATTGGCGCCAATGAGAGGATTGAACCCTGCCATTCCTACAAGGTTGATATGGTCCTTCATAATCATCACGTCTCCAATGTGGTACTCGCTGTTCAGACCCCCAGCAGCATTGGTGACTACCAGGGTCGCCACTCCAAGCAGTTTCATCACCCGCACTGGCATTGTCAGCTGGAGATGATGAATAGGAGGCTCAAGAATATTGACTACTTTCAATTTCTATCACAATTCAAACTTTGAAACTGCTGTGAACTGTAATAATGACAGCAGTTCATGTTGAGAAATGGACGATGCACCATTGACATTACAAGGATATTTATGACTATACATTTCCTACACATGTACAGCTACAGTGTAGCTACTAGTAAGTGCACACATGCCCATACCTTCCATGGAGGGTGACCTTCGCTACTAGTAAGTGCACACGTGCCCATACCTTCCATGGAGGGTGACCTTCACTACTAGTAAGTGCACACGTGCCCATACCTTCCATGGAGGGTGACCATTGCTACTAGTAAGTGCACACGTGCCCATACCTTCCATGGAGGGTGACCATTGCTACTAGTAAGTGCACACGTGCCCATACCTTCCATGGAGGGTGACCTTCACTACTAGTAAATGCACACGTGCCCATACCTTCCATGGAGGGTGACCTTCGCTACTAGTAAGTGCACACATGCCCATACCTTCCATGGAGGGTGACCTTCGTAGAAGTGGAATCTCCCCTGCATGCAGACCACAGGCTGGCCAGACAGGTAGCCAAACACAAGGTTCCCTGCATGGCCCTTCACTGAGAGAGACAGTGACAATGTAACCACACAAATAATGTATACACGTGTTAGAGGGTCGTGAGCCCTTCAACCCTCTGTACACATCCACGCAACAGTGAGCTACCAGTATAATGACAGAAATTGACCATACCTAGACAGTTTGGAAACTTTGGGATGTCAGTGTAAGAGATGACAACTTTAGGTCTGTCTGTGTCCAGGTTCTCTGCGAGCCCACCGAGTCCTGAGCCACAGATGATCCCAATTTCTGGTTTAATATCCGTCTTGCTACGGATAAACTCTGTGATTGTCTGGAGATCTTCATAGCTGAGCTTCTTCATGTCATCATCTGCTGCACTCCTGCAGCGGACAACAGACAAACTGTGCTATACAGTTAGCATTTATAAACTGTATAAACAAACTTGAATGGCAATGGCCGTTACAATCCAGAAGATGCAACCACATCATGATACTCTATTTTGATGATGTGGAGGCTCACAATCCAACCAGAACGAGGTGTTCCTCGTAAAAGAGGTGTGCCAGGGGTGTGCGCTAGGGGCGTGTCCTTACAAATATACCGTACCATCTGCCTTCAAAGCTGTACTAAATCTGTTAGTCGCACTCACCCTTTTGTCCCCAACTGTGGGACACTTTTGACCTCCTGGGACTCCATGTACACTCAGCTTGCAGTCGCAGATATGCTGATACGTGCCCTTGCCAACTTGCTATTGTCACCTTTTGCGGTTAAACCTCGTTCCCAGACTCCATTCCGACTTGGTAGCGAGTCTCGTGCTGGAGCACATGTAGTGCAGGTGGGAGTGCCTTAGTCTCGCGGAGCCAGACTCTCACACGAAAAGCGGGAGTATGGTAGCCTCGTTCCCAGGCCCCGCCCAGCTTTCCGTCGCTTGCAGTACGGAAAAGCCGTGGAGAGCCTGGTATCTTTTCTCACGTGAGCATGACGTAATTGGAAAATGGCGAAATTTTGCAGAACTAACAGGCTTTGTTTCGCGTATATTAAACCGACTAGAGTAACCAATCAATTATCGGACACCCCACATTATCGGACGGCTGCATAGCACGAATGGGAGTAACAGCGGCCCTTGTTTCTGATCCAGTAGGTAGGTTGATGCAACTGCTACGTACACCCCAAATTTGAGCTTTATAGACCAGTGAATGTGGACGCTATGCCCCAATAAAGGGCGGTGTCCGATGGTCGCGACCATCGGACGAAACTACCGATTCACGGACGGCGAAGTCCTATAAAGCGAGGGAGGCAGCACTGTCCACCAAACTTGGTTTTCAGCTGCAGCTATCCTTGCTCTACCTAACCTCCAATTATCAGCGATTCTGTTGTTGAACGGAGACAAGTGTCGCGTGAAGAAGCGAGTAGGTTCAACCCATCAATCATCGGACGAGAATGAGCATGCGTATATGCACATTTTGACAAAGCACGTGAAATTGAAAAAGCTTTTGGAAGGTAAGAATCCTTCAAAAGTAGGTGAATAGTCTGACATAGTATGTACCAGTAGCTAGTGGAAAGTAGGCTACATACGAAGTGTGGAACGTGTGATAAGCTGTGTCATGCTGCAGAGAAGTATGCTATACCACGTTCCATGCACATTTCCAATATACAGGCTACTTATCACACGTTCCACACTTCGTATACAGCCTACTTACCACTAGCTACTGGTACATACATATGTCAGACTATTCACCTACTTTTGAAGGATTCTTACCTTCCAAAAGCCTTTTCATTGTCAAAATGTGCATACACGCATGCTCATTCTCGTCCGATGATTGATGGGTTGAACCTGCGCGCTTCTTCAAGCGACACTTCCCTCCGTTCAACAACAGAATCGCTGATAATTGGAGGTTAGGTAGAGTAAGGATAGCTGCAGCTGAAAACCAAGTTTGGTGGACAGTGCTGCCTCCCTCGCTTTATAGGACTTCGTCGTCCGTGGATCGGTAGTTTCGTCCGATGGTCGCGACCATCGGACACCGCCCTTTATTGGGGCATAGCGTCCACATTCACTGGTCTATAAAGCTCAAATTTGGGGTGCACGTAGCAGTTGCATCAACCTACCTACTGGATCGGAAACAAGGGCCGTTGTTACTCCCATTCGTGCTATGCAGCCGTCCGATAATGTGGGGTGTCCGATAATTGATTGGTTACTCTACACGCTCAACGCTTGGTGTGTGAGACAATCGCCTCCCGTTAGCTAAATACGTGTGGTAAGTTACCTGGTACCTTGGCTCTTTTCGCTGTTCTGGGCCCGGTGCGCCTGTCACGCCGTGGATGGTCCCCCCTCAAAAACGGTCCCCCCGGACCGTCCGTAGCAGAATAAATGGTTCCCCCGGACCGAATATCGCAGCCATACATGGTCCCCCCCTGCCGCGGATGGTCCCACCCTAGGCATGGTTTTCAGCAAGAGTGTCGAGCCTGAGAAGTGGAGCAGGAAGGATGAAGCTGTCTATGCAGTCAGTCTTAGGCTGGGTTTTCAAGGCGAGCTAAACATTGGCACTTAGTGCATCTGTGTATGTTCGAAGCTATGGACTCCAGCAGTGCCCTTCACTACTCACACAGTATCCCTCGGCAGGTAGTAGAGTCTAGAGTAGAGTCTGTACTATGCCAGGAGGATGGCAGAGTGGCACTGGTGGAGAAGGCATATTATTATCTCGCTGAAAAGAGGTAACCAGCTAACTATACACGAAAAACGACAAGCGCAGCATTCGATCGAGAATCTATCGATTATTGTCGTAGGCCCTCTGCGATGGTTTGTGACATGGAGACAAAGTTTGAACTACTTGAGTAAGCTATCTCGCTCCATAGTTGACTGTGTAGTTCACATTTTGACTTGGAATAGTGAAGTTGTGGGGGGGACCAATTATGGCGAGGGGGGACGGCTTACAGCGCCGTAGATGGTCCTAGGGGGGACCATCTACAGTGCCATGGATGGTCCGGGGGGACCAAGTATTCTGCTATGTATGGTCCGGGGGGACCACTTTTGGGGGGGACCACTTGTAGTATGACACGCCCACGCACAATTAAACCCTTTCTACCATCCTTTCTATCCTGACGTCACTCACGTGAGAAAAGATACCAGGCCCTCTCCCGCTTTACCGTACTAATAAGCGACGGAAAGCTGGGCGGGGCCTGGGAACGAGGCTAGGAGTATGGCATACGGGAGAGAGTCTGGTGACACTCGCATATTGAGTTGGTGCTAACAGCCCCAGGAATTTCTGGGGGCGATAATTGACCATAAGTGAGTTACCGTTTGAGAGTCTGGCTTCAATGTCACTTCCATGACTTCCTTTTCAATCGCACACTTGTTCGCACCTACTTAATTACCTACTGACTTGCTGACAGGGCAACACCAACTCAATATGCGAGTGTCACCAGACTCTCTCCCGCTTTTCGTGTGAGTCTGGCTCCGCGAGACTAGGAGTGCCTGCAGTAGCGCGCGCGTCTCATCTCCCTCTGCCTAGCCTCGTTCCCAGGCCCTGCGCGTTCGTCGCTTGCAGTACGAAATTCGCGCAGAGGGCCTGGGCTCGTTCATCACGTGATGTGTGCCGCAGCCGTAATTTTACGTCACACCAGATATGGCCGCGCCGTGTTGCAGCATTGGTTGTAGAGATAACCACAAATGGAGTTGGAAGAACCTGAAACAGGTCACGCGCGTACGATAGACTACAATAGTAAACCCGAGCTGAAGAAGATGAGGAGCCGAAATCCAGGGTCGACCTAGTAACACGATGTGGCAAGGTAACTGAATATAGACATCTACTATCCAGCTAAACATGGCAGCTTGTGCTCTTTCGCTGCTGAGACTTTTCGCACTTAGGTAAGTTCGCACACGAACCATTACTGTGATCTCTGTGGGCCTCTTTCAACGCTAAACTGGGCTCTAGCTCATCTATGACATCATTGATTCCAGTAGAATGGACGTGACGTAAGCTGCGGCACACATCACGTGATGAACGAGCCCAGGCCCTCTGCGCGAATTTCGTACTGCAAGCGACGAACGCGCAGGGCCTGGGAACGAGGCTACCCTCTGCCTGCTGACTGGATTTGCCTCCATTATGGCTACGACTTTAGCCAAGTATCCTGCCGTCAAGCCTCGTTCCTTGGTGAGAAAGGTCATCTGCAACATTTTGCACCTCCCCGTTTCAATTAAAGCCCAGGTGCTGTTTGCTGTGGCGCTCGTGGGGTCCCTGCTCTGCGCCGTAGAACTGAACCCAGAAAGCCACTTTTCTGATAAGAAGAACCCACTCAACGTGTACATGGTAAAGCTGTCATGGGGGTGGACACTGGTGTGTGTTCTCCCTGCTGTCCTGTTCTCCTCGTTCCTCTACTCTGGGCTGCAATGGGGCGTGATTGTGAGGCACTTTGGCCGGATAGGGGTAGCTCACGTGATCTGGATGATTGTGACCAGTTTATGCCTATTTCTGGACAGTATTACTGGTGCATGCACATCAGAGAGTGTATTGGAACGCTCGGTGTGTTTAAAAAGAGGACATCGATGGGAAGGATTTGATATATCTGGGCACATGTTCCTACTGACCTATTCTATTTATGTGATTACAGAAGAATGTGCGAATATCCAACTGGAGCTGTGGTATGAATACCATAGTGGGATGGTCCTAGAACACCACGTTGTGAGTAAACTGTCAGAAAAGAAACAAGGTACCCTTGTCCGTCTTCACAAGATTGCTAGCTGGGTTGTGGAGCCGTTAGAGTTGCTGGCAACCACTGAGGTTGTGCTGTGGACATTCATGACAGCTGCAACAGCTTTCTATTTCCATTCCTTCTTAGAGAAGTTACTTGGGTTTGTATTTGGCATTCTTGCATGGTTCCTCACCTACAAATGTCTGTACGGGAAGTGGTCATATGTACCGTGCCGGCCAGACGAAGGTCTGCTGCATCCTATTAAACATTTCAAGATTACCACAGCCAAAGAGAGTTGACGGACAGAAAATAGTTAATTTTTTTTTGTAATGGCTATTTTTACAAACTTTAGTAGTGCATGTCACTACATTGAGTACAAGTGGAAAGAAGTGCTGTGCCCATGTACAAACTTAGTGTGCATTTTCTGCATGCAAGCATACAGTGACTAGTACGGGTATACAGACTGCTTTGCAGTCCAACAAAAAGAGCAGTGCTACCGAGTATTGTGCATACTGCAAATTGGATCTACGACTCCTCAGGCTCCTCTACGTCGTCTAGGTCGGTCAGTTCCATGTCTGAGGTCTCATGCCGGATGGCAGCCGTGGTGGTGTCTGGCTGGGCCTGGATGGAGACCTGCACCACGCCACCAGTATGGTCCACCTCCAGTGTCACAGACTGGTTCCCTGTGTCCGATTGCCACGAGTATTGCGTGACTGGATACGCTATTTCATCATCTGAGTTGAAGTCATGTGTGAGATGATAGTCATTGCTGCCTTGTTGGGAGGGGGAAGGGGGATCAGAGTGAGCCGAGCGGTACGAGTGGAGGCCAAAGTGGAAGGAGTCTGTAGGAAGTTCATGGTCTATGGGGAGAGAATGCAGGATAAGAACCGCAGTGTAATGATACATGTTTGCACTATACCTGATAAATTAGCACCTGATCCACTGAGCATTGGAGGCATGATGCCATTCTGCGGCTCGTGTTCCTCATCAAGTAGTGACTGTTCTCCTTCCTCTTCCTCCTCCAGTGGGTATCTCCTTCTCCTCAGTCTCATCATGTCAAGCGACCTCTTCCTAGTGAGGTCCTCCTGACCATTAGCAAACTCCTCACTGAAAATCCCAGCGTGGTGCAACAATGTGGGGTGAAACAGGTTCTCCTCACTGTGAGCTGTTTCTTCTTGAGGAGATTCAACGCTGGCGTTTCTCATAAGGGGAGCAGTTATGGGGAAATGCAGCCTGTGCCCGTGCCCAAGTACATGAAAGCTACCTTCTTCTTCCGAGTTTGAGCCACTTTCGTCCAACACTGGCTGAGTGACACTGAAACCAAAACGCTGCAGCAAGTTTGTGTTCTTTGGCTTCGTAGTGATGGGGTTGAAGAAGTTTAGTGTAGTACTACTGGAGGTTGAGGCCTGGGACTGAGACAAGGGAGGGTAGGGGGGGTCAAGGGTAAACAAAGAGCCACCTGTGAAGGTATTGTTTGCGGAGGAAGTAGACGGTTGTTCCTGTGCACTGCTGCCAGTTGGAAGGTGAACGTGAGTCTGGATAGGGTCCGGGGTATAGAAAGACTCTTGAGTCCAGCTGGACAATGACCTTCCTGAGAAAATGGATGGATTTGATCTGGGCAAACCACTGAGAAAGCCAGAAGTGTGGTCCTGGGTCTCCTGTGAATACACGTTGGTCTGTTTTCGCTCTTCATTACTGCTACATGCGGCAATTAGCCCAGGGTGATAGGGCATATTCAGTGCATTCTGAGCCTCCTCCTCCTCTTCATCCTCCTCTACGCTACTCTCTCCACCACTCCCGTCTTCTCCTTCTGTGTCGTACATCACCTTGCAACTCTCTAGCACGCTGGAAAGCATCTCTTCTTCGTTTCCTGTAAGAGTACACTTGATTGTCGGTTTGATAAGTGGGTTGAACGAGAGTCCTGAGACACGTGAGCGTAGTACACCCACACCATCAATCACTTCCTCCTGCTGCATGAGGGCATCGATTGGGTCTCCTTCAACCAGTGTCTTGCACCCCTTCAGCACCGCCTCACAATCCTTCTTGGCATTCCTAAGAGAGCTGTGTGTGTGTGTGTGTGTGCATGTAGTGAGTAACAGCAAAAATAGTAGGCTGACAGAAAGTGCTCACTCTAGCTGTGCCTGCAGGATAAAGAGCTGCTCCTCAGACCAGTTGTCCATGCGTGTCAGCAGTGCAGCCCTCTGGTCTGCCAGTCGACTCGTAAGTCTCCCAAAGTGTGCCTTCACCTTCTTCACACACCTTCGATGCTGTTTTGAAAGCCTCAGCACTGCAGTGCGCACCTCCTCCTCCCCCCGTGAGATCTGCCCCAAATCACTTAAAACGCTCCCTTCTGCCACCTTAAGAGCTTCCACCAAGGGCTGTGCTGCCTCTGCAGCAATGATGCAGTCATGACCCTTGTGTTCCCCGTATAGCTGACAGTAGGCACACACAAGCACCTTGCATTCGTTGCAGTAGACACGTTTCTCATGGTGGTGTTCGTTACAGTAGTGCTTGCTTCTCTGGAGAGGTGGCTTGCTGAGTTGCGGCCGACAGCTCAGTAGAGCAAAGTTCTTTGTCAGTTTGGTGACATCGCCATTGTGAATGTGGTTGATGCTACTGCAAGTGGGGCATTTGAGTTCGTTGCTGGCACGAGCTGCAGCAAAGCTGCTGGGATACCTGCGTGTGGTTCTCCACTCCCTCCCGGCATAGCGAATGTTGAGCACCACTTGGTGAAATTCTTCTTCATCTGTCTCAGTGGTCAGGAGTTTCTCAAGGCACTCTGGTTTGAGAGGGGAGAGGGAGGGGGGTGGAGGGAAGGAGGGGAGAGGAAGGGGTGGAGGATGATGGTTGGAAAAAGAGGAAGTGGGGAGGGAAAGGGGTATGGTGAAGGGGGGTGGTGGGGGGGTTGAAAGGGAGGAACATGAAAGCTAAATGTTCTGCGGATCTCCAACATAATGTGGCACAGTCAAATTTGTAAAGCTTTCTGTCAGACTCACGTGTACAGTAGGTGTGTCCACACTGAAGTATGCGTGGGATGAGTTCTGCCTCGTTGTCACTGTAGTCTCTGAAGCAGACGGGACAGCTAGGCCCCTGGGAGGAGGGCGGCGAGTCACTCAACGACACTGCCATGATCAGAGGTACACTGAGACAGCAACTTTATAAGTTTCTCAAACTTCCTCCAAATTTGTCCCAGGTTTAGCAACAATATGGCACGCTAGTAACAACAAAACGAAGGCTGGGACGCAACACAGTCTGGCTTGCATCATTCTTCCTGCAGATATGAGTGCTTTAGTACACCTAGGCGTCCAGCCACTTCGTCGTCCTACACGCTGGAGTCATACCATGGACCATACGGTCGCTTTAGATTCTAATTGTACGAATTAAGGGAAATATTTCTATCAACAAGAATCCGAGACAAAAATACAATGAATTACTAACATGATAGACACATACCATGTAACATTGAATGACCACTTTTGTATACAGACAGCACAGTTTTCACACACACTGTACAACATAGAAGATTCTCTGATGACTGTAAACTGTTACTGTACAATGATGAAGTGGAGGAAAAATTATTGAGGCGTTAGTTGGATTCTGGGTGTTCAGGGCAAGTCTGACTGACTCTGTACCATTGCTGCAAGCACCTGGGGGGGGGGGGGGCAAGGGAAGAGGAAGGGCAAGTGGATATTTGAAATCTTACGTTAAATTGCTGGTTTGCTCACTTGACATGGTAGATGCAGAGACAAGGAAGTCTTGCAATCTCATCTCCTGGAGAGCAACGGTGCAGGTCTCATAGCAACTTGTATTGCATTCCAACAAAGTGCCAGAAATTAGTAGACGTCTAGTACACTCACCTGCCACCATGTCGTCCAGGCATATGCTACACTCCCCACCATCTTGTGTCAAAGTGTCCACTGCAAAGGTGATCACAGCAATGGACAAACATGTTGAACACTAGCCTTGAAAAATCAAAGTTTAACACATAATCTCTCTAAAGCACTAATGAACTGGTCCAAAATTCCAATGTGTTAAAGCTCTTGTCTTGTTTCCAGGCCTACTCTGTTTCTTACTCTTCAGTTTACGTTCATATGAAAAGAACAGCATTACTGTGAACGCAAACTAAAGTAGTAAAAAAATAGGGACTGACTACCAGCAACCATCTTACCATTGTACATGACCCTGGGCTTAGTCATGCATGCTACCAGGTGAACCTCCAGCTCACTGGACACTATCTCTCTTGAGCAAAGTGGACATTTTACTTCTATTGAGGGGAGGAGAGGAGGAGGAGGGGTAGGAGGGCAAAAAGAAAGGGGAGGAAGGCGAGAACGAGGAGAAGAGAGGAGAGGGATGGGAGAGAGAGAGAGAGAGAAAAAGGGAAGGGAGGGAGTATGAAATGTAGCAAGCTCAAGGTAGCCTCTTCAGCTGCTGTGCTGATATTAGAGTGAGGAAAGGAGAGGAAAGAAACATAGGGACAAAGACACATCCTTTCTGGTAATTTGATAAGGGTTGGAACCTGTGGTAAAACAGTTGCACGATTCCCAGAATTTGTTCTAGGAAACAGAAGAGCAGCCATTAGTCTATCATTATGAGGATTAGTCAAGAATGCAGTTTGTGTGACTGTATTGGCACTACTCCCAAGTGCTAGTTAGCTTCAGCTTTTTGCTTAGTGTACCAGGATGCCTTATCTGTTGCTGAATCAACCTTTGCACTTCTCCATGGCTGCTGTTGCTGACCAGGTGTTTACAGAAACTAAGGGTTCCTTTGAAGTCTGTTACTACAATCAACATCAATCATTCTTCACATCCTGTCCTGAACCACAGCCCCCCCCCCCCCCCCCCCCCCCCTCTCCTCTTTCAACCTGGTTCCAATTCCTCATACACAACTCATTGTCTAAGTCTCGTTCTGACAATGAACTTGAAATCCAGTGTGCACAAACTTACTAGAAAGTGGTCTGACAAACAGTATTGAGTTTGCAGGAGCAGATGAACTAAGCATTCTGTGCCTCCGTCCGATACCAGTGTCATGTGTCCCTGTCACAGAACGAGGGCGGGGCACCAGTCTCTGATCAAGAGAGGGCATTGTGAAGTCCAGGTCCACATAGTCTGGCCGAGGGTGGCTGTACTGATATGCCCTCCTGTCCCGACTCCGGTGAGAGTGTGAGTGTGTAAGAGTGCTAGAGGAGGATCCCCCCTGTGGGGTGTCCTCGCCCCTGTGTCTGTGGTGAGTCCGATGAGGGTACGACTGGGAGAGGGGATGGAACACTAAAGCTGAGGAGGAATGGGAGTTGTCTAGCCCTTGCTCTCTGTGGTGCCAAGTGGCTGCATTCGAGTTGGAAGAGTGATGTTGGTGTGGTCGACTTCTGCCCAATTCCAGAGAGGAGCTGGGAGATTCCTGTGACTGCTTACCTCCCATGTTCCAACAAAGGCACTGCCTTCAACCACTGTCTTCAGGCACTGCAAAACAATCATATTTATCTTTAATACAACAGACAGCCCAAGGTTGTCGAATGAACCAAGGCCTGAAATGTACTCAAGAAGTTAGAGACATGTCGGTAACTAGCTAGCTAGAACAGTGTGACACTAGAGTACTACACACACTGAAACGCGGCGTACTTCTAGAATAAACTCACATCAACACTTCCGCCTCGTAGAGTTTTTTGAACTCGAATATAAACTACCATTGGTCACAAACCAACATTAACCGTGGCGTTACTTCACTTCTAGCATGCAGCGGGCAGACTGTCTCCAGTTCAAATTTCCCAAAACAAATAAATATATCCGTATTATTAGAAAGCAACTCCAGAAATAATTAATCACCCAATAACTTTAGTATCTTTCAAGATACTGTATATCACACTGTTTCCAAATATGAATGACCCCACAGCCGTGATGAATACTGCACCAACCACCAAAAGGGACTTTGTCTCTGCAGACAAGCTTCTTGACTCCAATGTGAGCTTCAATAGACACAAACCTGTTGAAGACAAACAAAATGCTGAACTTCCTTTGATAAGAGAGTCGAGATGGTAAGTTGTCAGCAGAACAAGTTTCTTTTTAGCAGGCTGACCTGGAAAAACAAAGATGAAGGTTGCTGCCAGCCCTCCAATCGGATGGAGGACGTAGGATAACTCAGGGACAAAGATAGCCAGGGCAAGAGTAGTGAGTAGCCAAGCTACTCCCTCAACCCTCCACTTGGTGCCCGGGAAAGATTCCACCTTCTTGTCAATCTTGCACAGCCTAAAGAGTTTCATCAGCAAGCTGTCCAGAGCAGTTCTGGGGGGGAGGGCAGACAAGTAAGAAATTAGCCACTCATTCTTTGTACTCACGCATGTATGCACACACACGCACCTGCCACAGTAGGCTGGTATTGGATAGGAAGTCACCATCACCAGTGCCAGCAAGCCCCGAGCCACATCAATGTATATGTCACGCGGGCAGTAGTTCCTTAAGATGTCCGAGTTGTAACAATGGCCTTCAAAGTTGAGGTAGCCAAAGGCCCCAGTTAGGGTATAGATGAAGATGCAGATGGAAATACCAATGAGTATGATTCCGCTATACACCTTCAAGTTCCTCTGTTTTAGGCCAGCATAGACCGGGACACATGAAACATGACACTGTGTGTGGGGAGGAGGAGGGGGAAGAGGAGGAGGAGGGGGGAGAGGAGGAGGAGAGGGGAAGATGATGGGGTGAAAGGGGAGAGGAAGAGGGAACAGAAAGAGGGGGAAAGGAGGAAAGGAGGGTTATAACCACTGTGACTGTTAGAGCCCTAACTACCTCACCTGATACGCAAAGCAGATAAGAGGAATTGCATTGAAAATGTCTGGCCAGGACGGTTTGTCACAGGCTCTGTCAACAAAAGGTGCAGCATTGAACTCAACTTTGTTGGGGAACAAATATCATCTCTTACTTCGGAACACTAGTCGTGCAGTTGTGTGTGGAGAGGTATGGTCCGTCATCAGTGAAGTACTTGATGGTTATCGCAAGAGCGATGTACACGCAGCAAACAACAGCAAGAAAACTGGAGAAAGATGGTACAAAAACTGTTATAGCTGGTTATAACCATAGATACTAGACAGGAGACAGACAAGAGACAGAGACGACAGAGTTCGCTACAAGGCAGACAGACAGAGATGGACTTAACTACAAGGAAGATAACAGACAGAGATGGAGGTAGCTACTAGACAGGAGACAGAGACTGAGGTAGCTACTAGACAAGAGACAGACAGAGATGGAGGAAGCTACTAGACAGGAGACAGAGACGGAGGAAGCTACTAGACAGGAGACAGACAGAGACCTGATGTAACTGAGTACACCGATTCTCCTCATCCAGAGCCATGGATTGATGAAGAGCAGTGCAGCTATGGTGATGGTGAACCGTCTGTCCACAAACCATGAAGGATGGCTAGTACCAGAGGGATCAGGAGTAGAGAGATTGAATGCTGCAGCAACTATGAATGTGTGTGAGGAGTGTGAGGGGTGTGAGGAGGGAGGAGTAGGGAGGAGGAGGGAGGAGGAGGGAGGAGGAGGGAGGAGGAGGAGGGAGGAGGAGGAGGAGGGAGGAGGAGGAGGGAGGAAGGTGCAACTTCAAAGGTGAATGGATTTCCTGTACATCTCTCAGATGGTCAACTTCAAAAGTGCTTTGTTTATTGTCATGTGACTTTGTGTGTATATAACTGATAATTACCTGGAAACCAATACCTTATATGGTTCTACCCTATATGAATATTTTGGTTTACCTTATATGGTCTTCTATGAGTCTAAAATATTAACTCAAGATGCTCCCAGTGACCTGAGAGTTCAGTGCTACAAAAGCTAGTTGACCTTTGCTAAATTGGGAGGAGCCAGACATGACTTTTGGCTCTGACTATGTAGTTCATTCCCAGCCTCTCACACCCCCAGCATTCACACTGCTAGTGATGAAAAGCTGGGATGTGAGAGACTGGGATTGAGGCTAATAATACATACTTCAAGCAGGAGGCCAACCAGCTCTTATCATATGACCAAAAGTGACCAATCAGATTGCACATACTATCATCAAGCTGGTCCCCAATCACAGCAAGGTAGGCAATACAGGCACCGAAGCAGTAGAAGAGGATACACAGTTCCACAAATATGCGCATGGCTGGGCCCCACACCGCGCTGACTGCATCTTCATACGTGCCTGCCTGCTTTACCTCTGCTGTGTAGCCAAGGATCAGCATACTGATGAAAACAAAGATCACCAATAGCTGTGTGCGTGTATGGGAAGATTCAATTTATGTAAACACATTCATTCAGTGTATATTTTTACACCCATTAGCCCGCAAGGTGAAAGTTTACAGATCCGAGTGATAACTCGCTCACCAATTCAATGGAAATCCCCTCGACCACTCCCCCAGCGGAGTTGAAGGCGAAGGGGAAGGAAAGGAGGCCTGCTCCCAGTGCTGCGTTGATGACGATAAACACGGCGCCAAAGAACGAACTCTTGCCGGGTGGCAGCTTGCGCATCTTCTCCCGGGAGTAGTAGACCTCACTGGAGGTATTTTCGTCTGGCTCCATAGTCTCCTGGATGCAGCACCTTCCATCAGGGGAGTCTGGAAGGAGATGACGTTTTTCTGATGTCTCCATATTGACTATGCATTATGCATAAATGCCCCAGACTCATGATGTGGTCGCTGCGCTCCATTTAGAACAACTTGGCTGGCTCTAAGTACAGGGTACTTCCCCTATGAGCCAATTTGCTACTAATTTGCGTTCACAAAGCAACCGCCAAAGACTATCAAAGTTGACAGACCGTGCATAAAGTTGTTCGCTCCAGATCAAGTGAGCATATTTCGGTATAGGCTGCATGTTTGTGTGCATGATTTAGTAAGTAGCGAGTGACGTAGCTGGCTTGTCCAAATTGTGCAGGTGCGCGCAGCTGCTAGACGTCATACTTGACTGCTAATCATCTTTTGTATGCAACGCTCTGCTTGATCACTCCAGCTTCCAGTGAGTGGCGCTACTAACGCTGCAGTTGTTATGGTGCACAATGGCGCAGAGCCGACCCGGGCCAAGCTCTACCGACTGTGCAACGATTGTGAAGAGAGGCTACCTCAATGACAAGAGAGCAGGCATTCTGCTGGTGAGTGCGCACCTAGAAGTGTACTGGAGCCTGTCCCAGGGCTGTGCTTGAGATAATGAATGCAGCCAGGTCAATTTTCTGATCCATATCCCCCTCCATGCCCAAATCATGTGCCACTATATGTTGCACATTTACTACAACGTAATTTATACATTAAACTTAGCAATATGTTGCACATTTACTAGCACAATAGTTGCTGTGTGTAGCTAGTTTCATATTCTACATGCTAAGAAGAAAAATTATAATTATGCTGTGCCCCATTCAGCCATTGAAGAAATTCACTGGTTAATTTTTTGCCAAAATGGGAAGTTCCCTACTTTTCAAGTTTGTGTAACTAAAACCCCCCTTACCCCTATATTGCCAAATATGGAACTTGATTCACTTCTGAATACTTTCCATTAGTATCCTTTCTGACAATGATAGATCCTTTCTGATGCTCATCAACCCAATCTGTCCCTTATTGACAGTAATTGAGCTTTGTTCTGATAATTCCTCTGCCCAGGAACGCAAGAGGTGGTATGTTCTGAGGCAGGACCTAGCACAACGGTGCTGTGTGCTGGAATACTACAAGGAGGAGAAGTCTGCAGCAAAGGGGGAAGCCCCTAAGGGGTTCATCAATGTTCATGACGTTGTAGAGGTGCAGAGAGTGACAGACAAGAAACACATGTTTGAGATCCTGTGTCCAGGTGTGGGGCACAGGCTGATGGCTAACTCTGAGGTGGAGGCAGACGAGTGGACTGATGCACTGAGGAAACTGATCCTATACAGGAAGGACACCGTGTCTCTGAAGGACACCGTGTCTCTGCCTCAGGCACACTCACAGAGCTCAGTGAACCAATCTTATCCACCGTCCATTGCCAGCATATCCCCCAAACACCTTCCACCCCACTCCCTGGCCATCCCCACCCCCTCCCTCTATCCCAACAGCTCCGCAGAACCTTCCCACCCCCACTCCCTCCATCACAACCTCCCAACACCTCCAGAGTGCGCATCCTCTCCCCCCATCCCCAGCATCATCCAGCCATCCATACAGCGCCAGCGGTCTGTGGAGGCGGTCCCCGCTCTCCCCTCACCCTCCACCTCCTCAGACTCCTCCTCCATGTGCTCCAGCTCTAATGCAAGCTGTGATGCACAGTCAGTGTTTGATGGTGACTCTGAATCAAGTAAGCCACTGCCCTCCAGATGGATGATCAAATTACAGGAGCTGTTACCTGCCTCACGAGCAACAACTAATTTTGATTACTTCTTGTCAAGCTATTCCACTCATCTTGTTCTTGTATTATCATGGCCTTATTAGCTAGACCTAGTGTCTCCCGGGTGGCCTGACCCTGTACAGTGGTGGATTGTCAGTGTAGACTGGCAGCTCACCACTCCAGACAGTACAAGGAAGGTTTCAGGTTGGCAAGGAAGCCCAAGCTGTTTTGCACTGTAGACCAAGTATGGCTGGCTGGGCTGTGTGCCCTGTGAGAGTGGGGGGGATGTTAGGGTCGTGAATTTGATTGCAGATATCCTTCACTTTCACCTGTATCTGTTTATGAACTGGTGACATCACTGTTAGCATGTTTTATCTGTGACTGCACAGGGATGCGGTTCAGAGTGCATGTGAAGGAGACAGAGAACCTGAGTGTGTCAGGGCCTGCAGACCTCGTGCTGTCAGAGGAGGGCATCGCACTGCACTCTGTGCACACAGGTAGGCCCCATACACACCCTCCACTACACCTTACCCCTAGACACCCTCCCAACATACAGCCTCCCCCTTCCCCCAATACACACCCTCCACATACACCTGTGCTCCACTTTCCTGTACCTAGCCCATAACAAATCTTACATGAATCAGTTGTGAATCAGTGTAATCGGTATCTGTTCTCAGTCACACACAGCCTGCTGTGTTTAAGTGGATTCAATTAACTAGTGTAAAAGCTGTTAGGCTTGTGACACACTGCCATTAGCTAGGGCTGCAGTTCATTGTTGTGCCCACCATTGTGAGAAAGCTGGTGTCTATAGCTGTGTCTGTAGCTGGTGTCTATAGCTGTGTCTGTAGCTGGTGTCTATAGCTGTGTCTGTAGCTGGTGTCTATAGCTGTGTCTGTAGCTGTGTCTATAGTACCACAATTTGTGTCGGTAACGTAATCTGCTGCTATCCTATAGTAAATGAAGGGTTCTCTCTCAACGCACTGAAACACTGAATCACTGAATGTGCCCACAGTTGTAAGAAAACGGTGTCTATAGCGATTTCTACAGTGGTGTCTAGAGCGTTTTTCTATATGCTGCAGTTTCTATAGCAATGTCTATAGTAGTCTGTTAGTCTAGACATCTCTTACCCACGTCCAGCAAAGTGGGAGATGGTCTAGTCTGATTGCTATCCTATGAGTGTTTCTCTCTTGGCACACTGTGTCAATCTCAACTCATTTCACAGGGAGTGTGAGTGTGTGGGACAACATGTCCTTCCTTCCTGTGATGGAAGCTAGTTGCCTTTGATGGCAGCTAGTTGCCTTTGATGAGGTCACCTCAACTTCCCTATACAGTTTGTGTACACACACCAGTGGTGCTGAGTGTAACCATAGCAACAGAACTATGTTGGCAGTGGTGCTGAGTGTAACCATAGCAACAGAGCCCTGTTGGCAGTGGTGCTGAGCATAATGAGTAGTGGTGGTAGCCTGTTTAGACTTGTCTGTACCCATTACTGTGAAAGACTGAAGCCGTAGTGTGGGTGACCTCTCCTTGTGTTTCATGTTGCTGGGCGTAGAGGAGTGCTTGCATCTCATTTGTGTGGGCGGGGATGGGTGGGTAAATTAGCCCTTCAGTTGAGCTATCTTGGGGAGGGGGAGGGCTGGAGGGAGATGGTTGGCAGACCAGCTCCGCAGATCCACATCCATTTCTGAGCTCACACCGAGCATTGGCTAGTTAGCTTTGCATTGTGCATGTGTGTAGCACTCCACAGTGTTTACACCTTGTAAGTTGGTTTTCTGTAAATTATGGCTAATGAATATTGGAGTCAAAACCTTCTGCCGCTCTGTTAAAAGTGTTTTCATGAGAAGTTGATTGTGTGGGGATGAGTGCCAATGAGATTCAAACTTTTATCTTCCACACCTGCTTTGTTACTGTATCCTACATCCTGCCACCTTCCTGACACATGTGTGGTGATGCCCACATAACAATATCTTTTGTGGGCTGATGTACAATAACACTGTTACTGCGTTTCCTGTACACAGGTCAGGAGTTAGTAATGTGGCCAATCGGATCATTACGTCGGTATGGGGTCAACAATGTCTGCTTCACCATCGTGACTGGAAGGTGTGTAACTCTGTCTAGACCATCTGCAGCCATTGTTCCATCTACACAGGCTTATACTGTGTCTATGTAAAAGCCCATGGGCGTTTGCTTGTATGCTTCTCAGGTACTGCACCACAGGTGAGGGTCGCTTCCAGTTCTACACGCAGCAGAGCCGGCTGATTCACAGCAAGGTACATGCCATGGCCACACAGAAGGCTCGGAGAAGCTCAGAGGTGAGTAGTAGGTCAGTGGCCTCCTTCAGGACCTTAGCAAGAGGGGGAGAGGGGGAGAGGGGGAGAGGGGGAGAGGGGGAGAGGGGGAGAGGGGGAGAGGGGGAGAGAGGGAGAGAGAGGGAGAGGAGGAATGAGGGAGAGTGGGAGAGGGGGAAGGAGGGAGAGAGAGGGAGAGGGGGAGAGGAGGAATGAGGGAGAGGGGGAGAGTGGGAGAGGGGGAAGGAGGGAGAGAGAGGGAGAGGAGGAATGAGGGAGAGTGGGAGAGGGGGAGAGTGGGAGAGGAAGAGGGAGAGTGGGAGAGGGGGAAGGAGGGAGAGAGAGGGAGAGGAGGAAGAGGGAGAGTGGGAGGGGGAGAGTGAGAGAGGGGGAAGGAGGGAGAGAGAGGGAGAGGAGGAATGAGGGAGAGTGGGAGAGGGGGAAGGAGGGAGAGAGGGAGAGGGGGGGAGTCGAAGCTTAGAAATGAATGTAGAAGGCCACATCACATGATGGTGTGCTGCACTTCTGTACTGTAAGATACTGTGGAAAACAGGGCTCTTTCAGGAGCGGGCCTCTTTGAAGGAAGGGGGAGTGAGAATAGAAGAGTAGAAGTATACTCAAGCATGTCACTAATTCAGTTACATGCAGTGCTGTTAAATCAATAACCTAATTATTATTGAGTGCCTTTCCAACTCCACTTCAGCAAAACATGCATTTACACATGCTCACAGCTGTGAGGTTGTTTATAACTCGCGTTGAAAACATCTTTAGTGAGCCACATTCTTGGCTGTGTAGGACCCATGTTTGTGCTCCGTCTGCCATCTGTGTCCAGTTCTTGGTGCCATCTTCCTCCTTGAGGGATTTTGAGCACGGTTCATTGTCTTATGTATTGTTAGGTAACAAGTGACACTTTGTTACTCTAACTCAATCTGATGGCACATTCATACCCGGAATTCCTCCACACACGTTGCAGCTGTTACTGTTTACCTCAGTTTACAGCTTCTTTGACCAGTGACATCCAATCCTTTGGCACCAATTTGGAACAGCATTAGTCCGACAACATAAAATTTTTAATGGGTAAAGCATTATTGGCAATTGGTCCATTGGTCCCTATGGATGATAATTAGCTTAAATTGGTTTATCTGGAGCCGAAGCTCTTTGCACACTTTCTTGAGAAGGTCAAAGCAGATCTTGAGTGTTTAGTGGTTTCCAATGGCAACAGCACTATGTAGCAGAGGTGCCAGGCACTGATATTTGTTGCTACTCTGAGAGGCTTCAGTGTAGCATATTGCAGCGGCTTCCAACTGATGGGTTTCTTGATAGATTCGTTCTTTTTTCTATTCTACGAACTGCAAAGTGCGAGTGGTGTGTGGTGTGTGGTGAGTATGTGTGGTGTGTTGGTGTGTTGGTGTATGTATATGGTGTGTGTGTGGTGTGCATGTATGTATGTGTGGCGTGTTTGTATGTATGTGTGGTGTATGCATGCACGTGTGTAACATACGATGATTATGAAGCCTTACAATCTACAGTAGTTAAGACCCCAACAGCTGGTGGGCAGCTGGTGGGTAGCCTCAAGCCACTCTCTACATTGTGGCAAGCCAACATTCACCATGGTAACCATCACCATGGTTACAAGTCACTATTGTGACTCATGGAGGGTCTAGGAGCTTCACTTAGCGAGGCCTGGGATGATGGCTACTAACACTCACATACCACACACCACATGCACACCACACACCACTCACACACCACACACCACATGCACACCACACACCACTCACATACCACACACCACATGCACACCACACACCACTCACACACCACACACCACATGCACACCACACACCACTCACATACCACACACCACATGCACACCACACACCACTCACACACCACAGCCAATATGTAACACAGAAGCAGCATTATTAAGATCTCAGCAGCACCACCACGCCACCACCACCACTACCACCACCACCACCACCCTCCCACCCTCACTCGGCACCTCCCCACCCTCCATCCACTACACTCACATCAACCACACCCTCGTCCCCTCCACCTCCCAGGAACAGTATGGCAAACTGATACACAGTGGCACCGCATTGGCGCCAGAATACAGCCGACTGAGCCATAGTCAGACCCTCCCAGCCAAACCAGTCACCCTCCTCCACCCTCCCATTCCACAGGGGCATCTCTGCAGTCACTGCTCTGCAAGACAAGCTGCCACCCTGCCCCACTTGCATCACACGACAGGACAAATATCGTACCTCTCCTCCTCTCCCTCCTCCCACCCCCACCTCCCACCCTCCCACACCATTGTCACTAGCTACCTCCCAGGCACCCACCAAACTCCACCATTGAGGCTTGTCTCCAGGAGCCAGTCGGCTGAGGAGAGCAGTCCCATGGCCTTCCAATCTAGCCACACAACTGAGGACACACGGTTCTACTCACGTGGTGCCATGTCACCAACCTTGCTGTGAAGTATTGTGAAACAGTTTGTGATCATTTTTATGTACAACAGGGAACTATTGGAGTGTGAAATTTTCATTCATGTCAATATTGAAAACTGGATTTATTGATATTATTATGTTGTGTGAGACGTGTTGTGCGGTTGTGTCTGTCTGGTGTCTGGTACTCTTTGTGCATATGTCACTGAGTGTTACTATGGTTACAGATGTGCTCTTACTAATGTACATGTATGTAGTGTCACTGTAAATGTGTTTATTTATTCGAAATTGAATTTGGTAATTTATTTAATGGCCTGACACTATCTAATGGACTAGTCTAGAACGTATACACACCCGAATCATGAGTCTGTCACATGTAGAGCATGCTGGATAGAAATACAGCACAAAAATGCATTGCTAGGAAAATTTTGGCTGCAGATCAATGGCCTTGTACTGGCTAGACTGGAGGGATTTCAATGTGGCCAAGGCTATACTCTATACATTGCCTCATTCCCAGGCTCGCAACCAACAAACATTGATACTACACACACCCCAGTAGTGTTTTAAATCAAACTCGTGATTCTGAGCATGTACCCTCTATACACTCCACACTATGTGTCGAACCAAGAGCGCATAAGAACGGGCGGCTAGAGTAAGAGCGTGTAACTATGTAAAATTCGAAACCGGGCGGAATTTACTGCCAGTACTAAAAATAGTAACACGCACTGCGCACGCTGCGTTGACATAAGCCCTTATGCATTGTTGCTAAGCGCACACGTGACCAGATGTTCTATATTTAGTACGGTTCAATAATTTTGCCCGGACTACGCACGCTTCTATTGGAGTTACATGTGGATAGCGTTCCTCATCATGACATATAATAACAACACTGCTATATATTCTACATAACAAACATGAACTGATGGACTTCTGCTCATCTGGGCACTGGCCTGGGCTTTGGTTTTGGTGTTGGCTTTGGAGGGTTGGTGGAGCCACGGGAGGCCTGAGGGGAAGTCCCTCTCATACTTGCATCCCTCTTGGGCGGGACTGGCGGGTCGTCCTCCTTGGGGCACTCATATAGACACTCAAACATTTCATTACTGGGTGATCTTTCATTGTAGTTCAGGGTGCCATATGACTCGTCTGTCTGTCCACTTGTTAGACCATTCTGAGATGCAAACTTGCTATCATCCACATTAACATAGCTGTGTCTCTTAGAGGCTGTCGGTCTGTTCTGAGTTGTCCTACTGTAAGGCTCCTCCTCCTCCTGTGGTGTGGGCACTCCAGTCTCTGATACCTGCTCAAGCTGAGCATAAAACTCTTCACTTGTCATTAGCTCACTATCCCCCCTTACCAATGCAGGTTTCTCACTAGCGGGCCGCTTGGCACCAACTATAATCGGTTTCTCCACGCAAATACTGTTGGTGTCAATAAAGATATTTGGTTGGTTGGGAGGTGGGGCCTCTCTGTAGGACTGGGACAGTGATAACGAGCCATAGGGGTCAAAGGTCGAATGTAGAGGGGCACGGCATTCTGAAGGTGTTTTGCTGTGCCGAAAGTGTTCCAGGGCACCGTAATGTTCCCCCCCAGCTTTCAATAACTCTGGGTCTGAGTTTGAGCCCCTGCGGTTCAACTTCCCATACCCTTCGATCACAGGTCTATTCAGACTGGCGCTCACCCTGCTCCTCTGCAGTCTTTGATAACCTTCAGGAACACTCGTCTCAACGTTGACAGGGATCTCTTGGTCAATTTCAGAGTACACCTCCTCCCTCTTGGTAGCTATGGGCTGCATGGACAGGAGTCGATCGGCTTTCTGCTTATATGGGAGTGGTTTGGGTGGAGGAGGTTTCTTGCGGGATGGCACCGGCGATTTTTGTCCCAGGGGCATGCTGACAGGTCTACTGAGCGGTGGCCGAGGGGAAAGATGGTCCAGTTTACCGTAAGGCTCCCCAACAGCACCATCTGGTAAGTCCTCATAATCATTGGTCCTGGATGTTGGAACCTGTGGGGTGCTGTTAGCAGTTCTTCCAAGACGGGCATAGTTTTCTGGGACACTATCAGGCGGAGGAAGCTGTGGTTGCCTTGTGTCAGCGTGCTCCAGTCTTCCGTACTCTTGAAGTGGGGGCTCATCTTGAGGAGACATGAGATCCTCATATTCTGGAGGACGGAAGTTAGGAATGTTTGCAACTGCACTCGCACTTAGCTTGCGGTCGTTTGGTGCGAGGTGATCCGGGATCCAATTGGGGACATCTGGGAGATGAGAGTAGGGAGGGGAAGTGGGGGAGGTCATGTGGAAGGGAGCTGGGGCATTGTGGAGGGGTGGAGCAGGGAGGGGTCGTCTCTCAGACTGGGAGTTTCGAGACCGTGAGCCGAGGTTGGGGGAGGAGGTGGAGGTGGAGAGGGGTCTGGTGACTGGAAGGGTCTGGAGAAGATGGGACAAGAATGTTTTATATAAGTCTTATAAGGAAATTGAAACTGTTTACGTTGGTGACAGCTGCACAGACTGACCTGTGGCGTTCTGTGCTGCCTGTTCTTCAGTTCCTTCACAATGGTCTCAATGGCATGGGTGATCTGTACACTCTGATTACTCTCAAAATAGAACTCTCCTGCTCCTGTTGAACTACGGCTGAAGGGGGAGGGTAGAGGGAGATGGGATGGAGATGGGGAGGGAGGAGAGAGGGAAGAGGAAGGGAATGGGAAGAGGGAGAAGTCACATATTGATATTGGCCAAGACAAAATGAAATATTCCTCAACATTCAGGGCCAGTGGTTATACACACACAAACAGTTGTAGTCATGAATGTGCTGTCTTTCTATATAGTTGTCATAACATGAGTAAAGTGAGAAGGAAGAGGGAAAAGAGTAGTGTCGTATTCAGTAGAGAGAAAGGAGGAAAAGGAGAGGATAAAAGAGGAGGAGAAAAGAGGAGGAGAGAGGAGAGAAGAGAAAGAGAGAGAAGGGAGGAGGAAGGAGGGGGAGAGAGGAGGGTATGATCAACCACACCTTCCTGCGTGGAGAGTGAACAGGTTTTTTTTGGCCTTGAAGGAGCGGATGTGGGCAAGCTTCCACCTGATGACCTCCTCAAAAGTTTCTCTGGTCCAGACAATCACCTCACCCTCCTTAATCTCCAGCAGGCAGGGCCCAGCATATGGGAGCACGGGGGCAACCCGTAGGTCAGCCTCGTACTGGAGAACATTCTCTGTGAGAGAGGTGGGAGCAATGTTTGTGAGAGAGACGAAAGAGCCTTTTTGTGGGGGGGGATGAGGTCAGTGTGTGTTTGCAGGGAGGTGGTTGTAGTGGCTACACATTAATGTCCACCTATAACACATTAATGTTGCAGGTGAACAATCCAAAACATGCATATGACTATCCAGTGGAATTCTAAAATTAGAGGGCAGGTGGACTTAGCTAGATGGGATAGATAGTTTAGCTAGATGGCTTGGCTCTCGTGCTGTCTTGACTCAGCAGATACTTGAAAATTATGCCTAGCTGAGGCACCTGGGTCGGGGAGGGGGGTGTCCACTCTCCAGCAGGAATGTAAACGAGCCAATTTGACAGTGAAAGTAATGAGTTGTGGTCCACCATACACAGTAAATACTTTCACTAACTGAGCTGATGCATTCCCAAGTTCTGAAGTGCAACCAACTGCCTCCCTGACTTGTGAGATCACGGCACCTCTGAAGTGCAACCAACTGCCTCCCTGACTTGTGAGATCAGTGCACCTCCAGGAAGAGAATCATTTCCAAAGTTCCAGAGGAACAATGCACCCATGCCTATATCTGGACATTGAGCCTCTTATGGAAACTTTACAAGTGACTAGTGTGTGTGCAGTGATTTCATGACCACCATAAAGGCTTCTACCAGGATTGTGGCAAGTGAGGGTGGAGCTCTAGTGGTCTTGCCTTTAGTTTGCCTCAGACATACCGAGTTCAGAGACCCACAGAACCCCAGTTTCTATGTTATTGTAATAATACAAACTTTCATAACACACACATACGGGTATCAACTGAAGGAAAGGGCAACTATGAAACAGAATTAAATTCCTCAGAAGACAAAAAGATAATAATTGTAGATTCAGTTACGGTACAGACAGCTTGGTAAACCAAGTCACACTGTAACGTGACTGGCTATCACATGATATAAACTGACCTCCGTTTGGGCCTCTCCCAAACAACACAGCGTTGAGACAGGAGATCCACTCCTGTGCATTGTACACTGATCCTGCCTCAAAGAAGAGCACAGTATCATCTGTCATCTCAATGCAAAACTGCTGGCGTCTCTCTTGGCTGTGTGCCTTCACGTTGCTAGCTGTGCCAAGATAGATGACCCCCTTGGGCGCAGCCCGTTCCTGAAACTTCTTCTCGGTTGCATAGTACTCAAACAGTTTCTCACCTCCATCACGGGAATGGAAAACAAACCAGAAATCCTTGAAACCTTTTGCCTGCTCAGATTGAAGGGGGAGGGGCATGTAGAAAGAGCTCATTTGCCAAACTGTTGTCTGTATACATACACACCACATCAAGACAACCAAACATGACTAAAATTGTATATCCCAAACAACTTAACTGGATGTAACATGTTAACAAGATGTACTGCTATATTTTCACTACAGAAGCTGAACATACCCCCAGCAGACCGCCACCCGGGCCCGCAGTTTTCGTGGCCTTAAATTTCAAGTAGCTCTTTTTCACTACGTCTGCGTCTGGCTGCGAATTCATCGCGGCAAAGCTCTGCCTTCGATCTCTCTATCGAAGAATATCAGGAGAGACAATTAATTACCCTACATGCATAAGGCATTTATATGGCATGTGTATACAGACAACTCCCCCGTAGGCAATATTCATAGCGCATGCGCACAACGTCTTCAGGAAGTTGGTTGTAAGGCAGAAGACGAGATACACGGTCCTGTTATCTACTGCATGCTGTGCTGCCCCCGAAGGCGCTCAAACATATTCAACTGATCCTCTCTCTCTTAGCTGAAGCAAAGGGGTTCTACTTACCTACCTCAGATCTGAGTACAAGCCGGACACTGTCAGACGTTATGGCGGCTGGGGATAATGATATTGTGCGGCGGGGATACCTCTCCATCGTTAGGAACCCGAAGGAAGGAATGGTAAGCTGATAGCTGTGACAAGCCAGTAGTGATGTGTGTGTCCCGTAAGTACCTTGGTGTATCTGATGACGTTCGCATATTTCCGTGGCATCTCTGCATATGGTACTGTTTACATGTGTGTGTGTGTGTGTGTGGCCTCCCCACCTTCTCAGGAGGAAGTGATTACAAGGGGTAGTCACTTATATGTCGCCTGTAGAAGCGTTTGCGACCGCGATCAAATTTTTTGATTGGCAAAAAGTGTGCTTGATCGCTTGATCGTCCCCCCCAGAGGCTCTTGATCGCTTTTCAAGGGTCAAAGGTCAAATTGCAGCTGTGCGCTCTTGATTGTTGATTTTTAGCAGTTCGGAGGTCACCTTGATCCCTTGATCGGCCCCCCGAAAGGGCTTTGATCGTTTGATTCAGTTTTGATCCCGGTTGCAAACGCTTCTACACGGGACATATAAGTGACTACCCCTTGTGATTATCAGACTAGTGTAACCAAGCAACGTTCAACAGATTTGTGGTACGCCACTTTGATAGAGGGCGTGAGTTTGGCATTATTGGTACCCTATTTCCGCAAGTATGCACCGCTATTTTGAGAGACAAGTGAGTAGGATTAAGTTATACTGCGAGGACTATTGAGGCTTGCTTTGAGCATGCATTCTGTTTCAACTTAATAAGTATACAGAGGACTACCTTTATCATACCTGTACAGACAGAAACTGCCAATTGTAGGAACACTGCCAATGTGGGGAGTTTGATGCACTAGTGCATACATCCCATTGAAAACCATCCATTTGGCCTTTCAAAATGGCATCGTAGCAACTGTTGGTACGACACAATTATGTAATTGTATGTCCCCTATAAACTCCAGCTATGACGCGAAAGGAATAATTGGGGCGAGCCTGAGCGAGCCCCACACTAGCGGGACTGCGTTGTGGAAGTGTGTTTGTAACGTACGTGCTTGCTTGTGGCCATATACCATAAATTTTAAATGTGCATTTAAATATTTCCCAAGAATTGAACTGTAGTAGGTAGCTAGGTAGCCTCAATAGGTGAAGGGCAATGCTGGGCTACTGCCAGAGTGCAGCGTTGGCAACTGTAGCGGAGACTGCTCAAGTGCATGCACGTGTTTGTCACAGCAGCTACGGACCGACCATCAACGGCAGGCTGCTCACAGACCGTACAAATTATACACGCTGTGTTGAGATGGCTTCAGGTAAGGGTTGTGCATAAACGGCACTCATAAACGCTAGCGATTCAGCTCATCACTTCAGCGTGAAGCTTAGTCTATTCATGTGCATGTTAGCTGCTTGCTCAGGCTCACCCCCACAATGTATACTGGGAGCTTTCAACTTCCTTTTCCTGCTGATGGAAGTGAGCACCACCTTGCCTCAATCTGCCTCCCTTCCCCTCCCTCCCCCTTCCTCTCCCTTCCCCTTTTCCCCCTCCCCCTCTCCTCTCCCCCTCACCTCTCCTTCCTCTCTCCTCTCCCCCTCCCCCTCTCCTCCCCCTCTCCTCTCCTCCTCCCCCTCTCCTCTCCTCCTCCCCCTCTCCTCTCCCCCTCCCCCTCTCCTCTCCCCCTCACCTCTCCTTCCTCTCTCCTCCTTCTCCCCAGTTGGGTTCTCTGACCACTAGTATGAGCTCAAAGCGGTACTGGTTGGTTCTGCGAAAGGAAACTCCGGGAGGAGGGAGGAGCCGTCTCGAGTTCTATCGCAGCGAGGAGCAGTCCAATGAACCTGTCCGTGTGATTCCATTAGACCAGATTCGAGAGGTACATCACTCTGAGCGGAAGAAGGCATCGTTTGAGGTCCACCTTCAGGAGGAAGTCTCCCAGTTCTCATGCTCCTCCAGGGCAGACACGGACGACTGGATGAGAGACATAGCGAGGTTTCAAGGTGGCCGTGGGTCATCGTCCAGCTTCAACGGAGAACTACCAGATAACACTATCAACGGCCAGGCCGTGTACGAAGGTACAAAGTCACTAGTATGAACTAGTCTTGCACACAGTATGTATAGTTGTGGCATACTGCAATGATATTGACACACCTGTTGTTGAGTTTTGTAAAATAACTGTTCCTGAATCTGCAACCACATACGTGTGTACACTGCACACATACACATATACACACACACCTACACAAACATATGCACACACACACACATACACACACACACACACACACACACACACATCTGAAGATCTTCCAGAGGACGAAGCATTTCGTGTCCGATTACGCAAGTCCAACTCCTTGATGTTCAGTGGACCCTGTCAGCTGGAGGTTCTAAAAGATTTTGACCGCAACGTCTTCCACATTGCTATCTTAACCGATGAGGAGCATCGCCGGTTGGTTGTCAAGTGGCAGATTGACCACATTCGACAGTATGGCTCCAATAATACTGCTTTCAAGTTCCAGTCAGGAAGGTCAGGATATATTGAGTTGCCCTGTGCGCCTGTACTCTGCCTCCAAATGCGCGCGTGCACACACACACACACACACACACACACACACACACTCACACACTCACACACTCACACACTCACGCACACACACTCTCACACACACGCACACACACACACACACACACCTGCAGTAAGTCCCCTACAGGGGTAGACTGGTTCATCATCGACACAGAACTCGGGGATGCCCCCAAAGTACATCGGTCAGTTGACTACTGGGCCAAGCACATTGTTGATCAAGTTAGGAACACAAGTGGAAGACTGCCGCCAGTAGGTTTCCTGCCTTGACAGCTGTAGCTTGCCTGGTTCATCCCCATTCTCCCTTCCCACCTCTCCCCTCCCTCTTCCCTTCCTTCTCCCATTCTCCCTCCTCATCAATTCCTTCACTAGAAGCGCAGCCACTCAATGGCGGCAAGCAATGGTCCTCCCATGCCTCCAAGGACAGGAGGTAGGCCTGTTGTCTCCCCAACAGGCTCTCTTCCTCGGTCTGTCTATGCTCCCCTCAATGTTGACACCATGCAGAGCGCCTCCGTCTATGACAACCCTGACAAGGTTTGAACTAGTCACATAAGAAGTGGGAGCAAAACTAACAACAAATTGTGATAAGCTTTGCTCCCAGGCCTTCCCTTTTTTTTTTTTGACACGGACTGCAAATGATAAAATCAAAGCTGGAAGCGAGGAAGGCCTGAAAATGTAGCTAAACACAGCCACTAAATGATAGCCTCGTTCCCAGGCCCCGCCCAGCTTTCTGTCGCTTGCAGTACGGAAAAGCCGTGGAGAGCCTGGTATCTTTTCTCACGTGAGCATGACGTAATCGGAAAATGGCGAAATTTTGCAGAACTAACAGGCTGCGTTTCGCGTATTTTAAACCGACTACACGCTCAACGCTCGGTGTGTAAGACAGTCGCCTCCCGCTAGCTAGATACGTGTGGTAAGTTACCTGGTACCTTGGCTCTTTTCGCTGTTCTGGGCCCGGTGCGCCCACGCACAATTAAACCCTTTCTACCATCCTTTCTATCCTGACGTCACTCACGTGAGAAAAGATACCAGGCCCTCTCCCGCTTTACCGTACTAATAAGCGACGGAAAGCTGGGCGGGGCCTGGGAACGAGGCTAACTAAATGATACGAGTGGCATCTCAAATTAAGTTGGTAAGTCACCTCTATCAAATATCGTAATCTCTTCCCCACTCTCAGGTAAAGAACCGGGCCAGTGTCCCGCCATCCACTAGCTCTGGGGCTGTGTATCAGCCATTGAGACAGTCAGAAATAAACGGCTCTAACGAAAGTACCTATCAAGACCTTACCCACAGGGGGCCTGAGGTGACAGGAAGTAAAAATCTCCCCCCCAGACAGGCTAGGAATGCACTGTCTGGCCCAAAGAATGGACTATACATGGACCTCAAGCCAGAAACACGGGACAGCCCTGATCAGCCACAGTATATGGGGCTGAAGGATGCAAGACCTTAGTTCACTTCATTGTCGGCAATGGAACACCTCAGCTATGTAGCATAGATGTCTGTGGCTCTTAGTGTTACTGTTTGTGTATGTCCTCATCACCTCACACGCATCCTCGTGGCACCATTGTCGTTCCACTGCACTGTACGCATCAATTTTAGCCTCTCCCAGTATATGGACAAATGGGTATAAAACCGTCTAAAAATGAGGCATAATTTATTATTAATTTGTGTCATTACTCAGTTTGATTTCATTACATAAGATTTTGTATGCGTGTTGTATCACCTTTTCCCCTTCAATGGCAGTTTGTATGCTTGGATAATCTTGTTGCTGGATTGAGATCCCATCCCAACTCCATGTTCTCTCCAGGAGGCGAAGGGAACCATCTCAACTTGTGAGTGCATCCTGGGAGAGAAATCCCGGCTACAACCTTAGCCTCGTACTCAGGCAGCCTGGGTACAAGGCTACTACAACCTGGGACCAAATGGAGATATTCTGCATGGGGTGCCAATTAATAAACAATGTCATGCAGTCAATCCACCATGGGAGAAATGTTCCCAGGCTCTGGCTAGAGAAAGTCAACGTAAGCCAGTTGGATGACCTTGTATGCAAAGGGCAAGAGCACATGATGTCATTTTCTATTGCAGAGGGACCAGAGGAGGACAATAAAAGATGACGTCATCATGCACTCTTGCAGAGGGTCAACCAGTAGGAGCTCAGAGTTAGATGACACTGCTGTATCCACAAATACAAACCACTTAGCTGGCTGGTAATTATCAATAGTTAGATACGCACTACATTACATACATGTGATTGGCTATGAGCAGTTATACATCCTCCATGGGTGCATCTGGTGAAGGGCCCTTGCTGAGCGGCTGAACAGTAAGCACCTTCTTGTCAGAAAACCCACCCTCATCAATGATGTAGTACGAAAAAGAGGGGAGGTTGATCATGAATCGTTGCTGTACCTCTTGCACACACTTCAGCAGCAGCTCTTCCCCTTCTTCCCGTGACATGTCCGGACGGTGAAAGCGGTCTAAAATCCCCAGGACAAAATATGAACCATACCCATGTGCACCATATGGCACTTCAGCTAGTGTGCCCAAATAGTCCATGAAATAAAGAGCCGATTTTGAATTCTTTGAGTCGTAGCCACCCAGGAGGAGATTGACCAAATATGGGTGTCTGCGGAGAAACTCGGCCAGCTGGCTTCTTGTATAGTTGGCGGCAGCGTGGGCTGAGAGCGAGTACCCATTTCGCATCCTATAGAGAGCTATGTTCTTTTGAATATACTCCCCAAAGTAGACCGTGTCCCCGGCCTCCCCGCACGTGATCATCCCAAACTTGTCGTCCAGCGTGAAAAGCTTGTCTTGATCCTGTTTCATGGTCAGAATGCTTCTTCCCGCCGAATTGTCGTGCGCCAGGATAGTGAACGTGTCGCATTTGATACCAATCAGGCACTCCATCTCGCTGCAGCAGCCTCAGTACAGCTCCAGCAGTTCTGCACTGTTGTAAAAACGTGCTAATTACTAACTACTAATAACTATTAATAACTACAAATCGCTTTTAATAACTACCAGTCTACCAATCGCTTTCTGTTCGGAAGCCGCGAAGATGGCAGAGGTTGTATTTTGCAAGAACGTTACTCCCGGCGACCCCAACGAGCGACCATGCACTATTCTCGGCAAGCCAAAGAACCTGGAGAGCATTTCCTTTGCTGCTGTGACCCCATTCCTGGCCCCCAGGGTCACAGAGGAGGTAGTTCCCAATTAAAAAGCACCTTTAGTGATCTGAACGTGTATGAAATATATTTTTCAAACCTTTCAGATGTGGAAGGCGGCTCTCGGCTCCCTCAGTCATTCATCTAACAGTTCGTGTGGTCTTTGGCTGAACAGTGCTTCAGTGGGAGGTCTGGCTAGTGAAGCAACCCGCCACAACACCCCCTCTCGTGCCCACGCCCTCACAAAACTGGTGCAGACTGAGAAGAAAGCGGGAACACAAGTGGCCATCATTGTAAGCTAGCCCCTAATGTATTTGTGTGCGTGTGTGTGTGTGTGTGTGTGTGTGTGTGTGTGTGTGTGTGTGTGTGTGTGTGTGTGTGTGTGTGTGTGTGTGTGTGTGTGTGTGTGTGTGTGTGTGTGTGTGTGTGTGTGGGAGTGTACTTATATGCATGTTTATGTGCGCAATTTGCCCATGCATCCATGGAGATGCTATGTGACTGTTTGACTACAGCCAATTTTTCTCCTGTACATAGGTGGTTTGTGTTCGTAACGAGGTACTTGCCTCGGCCTGTGCTGTGGCCCGTGCATTTCCTGTGTACTCTCGCAAGACCCATGGTCACAAGAAACAGACGGTCTGTGTTGGCTTTCTCACAGTGGGCAGTGACGCCTCCCCCCTTACAGATGAGGAGGTGGAATGTTTGAATGTTGTCTGCGAAGGTAGGCAATGATACTCATGTCAGCTAGCCTTGTTCCCAGCTTTCTGTTGCTTGCATGCAGTTTTTCGTTCGTGCGCGGGGGAACAAGGCTACATGTCAGCTACAGTATGGCCAGTCTGGATTATGGCATGTAAACTGAAAACCCACTAATGTATTATGTCTATCAGGTATCCGCCTTACTCAGGAGATAGTGGACGCCCCACCAAACGAGATGCATACAGACTCCTTCCTAGAGGTACAGATCTTTGATCGTAGTCTCCTGTCGCCCATATATGGTAGCACCACTGTCTTGTCTGCAGAAAGTTAAAGAGGTTGGAGAAAAGTTGGGTATTCAGCCAGAGATCACGCAGGGGACAGAGCTGCAGGACAAGGGGTTTGGAGGTACGTGAACCGTCACTACAGGAAACCTAGAGTATAACATTTTGTACGTGCATGTGACTTCCCTTGTATGGTAACATCAGCTCACCGTTAACACACCCTGTCCTTATTCTTGCCCCCCTCTCCCTCTCTTCCCTCCCCTCTCCCTTCCTTTCACTCTCCCCCCTCTCTTCCTTCCCTCTCCTTCCTTTCCTTCTCCCCTCCCCCCCCCCCCCCCTCTTTCTCAGGTATCTATGGAGTAGGTCAGGCTGCTGTGCATCCTCCAGCTCTGGCCGTCCTCAGCCATATATCCCCAACAGCAGAGGAGACAATCTGCTGGGTAGGCAAGGGTATCGTTTATGACACAGGAGGACTCTCCCTCAAAACTAAGGTAGACTGTCCCTCACCGTAACACAGCTTGCTAATGACACGTAACCTGACACAGTGTTCTCCTCTCCACCAAGACTGGAATGCCAGGGATGAAGAGAGATTGCGGAGGGGCAGCTGGTATCCTGGGAGCATTCTACACAGCTGTCAAACTGGTATGACACACACGAGTTGTGTCCACCATTAGTGAAATTCTTTGTGTGGCCTTCTCTGTTTCTAGCATTCTTAGGCCTTCTTGTCTCCATCAAAACCTGGAGGCAGGAAGCCTAGGGGGCGCGGCTGTCTAGCATGACATGGATGACTGGCTCTTCCTGTGTCTCCTCTCCCAGGGGTTCTCTCAGAACCTGCATGCAGTCTTCTGCCTGGCGGAGAATGCGGTGGGGCCTCATGCCACCCGCCCTGATGACATCCACACATTGTACTCAGGGAAGACAGTGGAGATCAACAATACAGATGCAGAGGGAAGGCTGGTGCTGGGGGACGGAGTTGCATATGCAAGGAAGGACCTGAAGGCAGACTGGGTCGTAGACATGGCTACACTCACTGGAGCACAGGTGAACAGAAGATATAAATGTCCCCCGCTCATACATACACACAAATTTTCCCTAGCCTTGAACCCAGGCCATTTGGTCTTGCAACTTGGAGGAAAAGAGAGCTAAGAGACAAAATCCAGAACAGAAAGCTTGCCCCCTTCATAGCATGCACTCCCAAGCACTGCATGTTTGGACTAACCACAGTGTGTTTGTGTACATATCCCATACCCCATATCCCATACCCCATACCTGTCATTGTGTACAGGGTATCTCTGTGGGGAGGTACCACGCTGGTATACTGAGCAACTGTGAGGATTGCCAGAAGGCAACATTTGATGCAGGTAGGACATGTGGAGACCTCACCTTCCCCCTCCCCTACTGCCCAGAGCTCCACTTCTCTGAGTTCAACAGCAGCATGGCCGATATGAAGAACTCTGTTGCAGTAAGTCGTCAGTGCAGTCATACTGTAGCTTATAGTGGGAATTGAAGAACCCTTCTAATTGAACGTGGTATGCCTGCTGAGAATTTCTCTTTGACTAGGGATGGCTTTCTTCTCCCTCGTAGGATCGTAGTAATGCACAGAGCGCATGTGCTGGTCTCTTCATTGGTGCTCACCTGGGCTTTGATTTCCAGGGGGTGTGGATCCACATAGACATGGCATATCCAGTCCACGCTGTGAGCACACGGTTTCTTCTTCTATATTATGAGAATCGTGACTGTTACATAGCCTCGTTCCCAGGCCCCGCCCAGCTTTCCATCACTTACAGTACTGAAAGTGACGGAAAGCTGTGCGGGACCTGGGAAACGAGGCTAACTGTAAGCTCTAATGCCATGACGGAAACCTATTTCTCTCTATTTTAGGGAGAGAGGGCCACTGGGTATGGTGTAGCTCTGCTGACAACACTATTTGGGAAACATTCAGGCAACTCTCTCCTGCGATCCTCTGCTCCCTTCTTTGCCTGTGAAGAAGCTTACAGGAAGTGCAAGGCGGCTAAAAAGGCTGCAGAAGAATGTAAAGAAGAATCAGAGTCGAATAAACTTGTGTTCAAAGTGGGGAAGTAGCTACCTGAAACAAATCATTTTAATACAGCTGTTTTTGTGCTGGAACGCAAAGTCATTAAGAACTCGTTACAGAAAACACATTAATTGGTTAAAATTTTGGATAAAGGCCGGTTTCTGTTAGCCTTGTTCCAAGTATAATACATGGAACACTACTCTCTGCTTCCGTGTATTATACCATAGATAGTATTATAGATTTCCAAAGATAGAGGCAGGCAGGGGACCAGAAACTAAACATTTTATATTGGAGTGGCCTTATACCATAGATAGGATTCTACCACCTATGATATCCTAGTCTATCAAGCCAGACCATCTCTACTTTTCTGGAGGGTGAGAGAAAATGATATCCTTACTCTACTATCCATGATTATACTGAACGCAAACCAAAGAACAAAAAACGGGGGAGGCCTAGACAAGGCTTGATGACATTATTCCACGTATCTCGTTCCCAGACTAGCGGTCTGTAGATTGTAGTTTGGGAACGAGACATATTTCGCTACTCGTTCTATTTGATGCGCATGTAGTTTGCTGCGAGATGCACCGATTAGGTCGCTCCCTCCTCGTCGCACAAAACGTACTCCACCTTGGAGCGGCGGGCAGAATATGCAGCTCCCTCCGAGTGAGACGAAGGGAGGTCTCCTCCATCATCCCCTTCACCTGGGCCCGGCGGAAGCAGGAGTTGTCTCCAGCCGTCCCCCAGACAGTCCCGGAGAAGACTGCATTGAGTGCCCCAAAATCACCTCACTCGGAGAAGCGTATGGAAAAGTTTATTCCCGTCACACGCGGGGTCTTGGTATCAAAGCTGATGGCAGAAGACGGGCTCCTCAACTGGCAGGAAAGGCGCCTCCTGGAGAACTTTGCCGCCGCTCTCGACGCGTTTTTCTCCCAGCGTTTCTACGCCATGCTGGAGGAGACAAAGGTGAGGCGCCAGTGTGGAGCATGGTATGATGCGCTTTAATTGGAATTACATCCGCGCGTTAACACACCCCTTCCCTCTCTTGCGGAACGGGGTGTGGTCACGCGAGACTATTTCAGCCCCTCCTTTTTTGGTCCTATGAGTATGATATCTCAAATTCCTCCCTCACTAGTTGCTGTATGACTCACTGGACCCAGATAAAGACACAATCAAAACGAAACAGCTGACAAAGAAGGAACTCCTTGATCAAGAATACTGGCTCCTTCAGAAGGTAGATTGGCTGCTGGACAAAGCCAACTACTTTGAGGTTCCCAAGTCGCAACTCACTGAACTGTTGCGGGATCATGATGCGCAGGGTTTGAGAGTGTCCGTTGATCCATCAGCTTACGAGACGCTCCGAATGTGGACCAGAGGCAAGACCACGGAGAAGCCATCACCTGTACAAAGAATCCAGTCTCTGATGAGAAGAAACACTGGGGTCACTACTGGAGCTAGTAGCAATGTATTCACAAGGGTATTTGTAGCTGTGAGATCAAAATCAGAGAAGAAGTTACATCTGAAGGTTTTCAAAGAGGTACCCTGCAACAAATTAGAATACCTGGTACCAGATGGGAAGATCAAAATGTCAACATTTGACAAAAGGTTTTTGGGTCTAAGTGTGGCAGTTGGTGCTTCCTCTGTTGCACTCAGATCACTTCCAGTGCTAACTGACTATGTATCTCAGTGGACGTGGATTGGGTTTGGCCTGGCAGTATTGGTGGGGCTAAGGGCATGGTCTGGCTATAAGAACAAGCGAAACCAGTACCTTGCCAACCTGTCAAAAACCTTGTATTTCAAGACAGTCTCGAACAACAGAGGTGTACTGACCCTGCTGACAGACAGAGCTCAGGATGAGGAGTTCAAAGAGGCCATACTAGCCTACACCTTTCTCCTCTCCCCTCAAAACCGCAGGGGAGTACCAGGGACGGAGCATACTGCTCAGCCCCCTGTCTACGACACACACTCCTCCCTGCAAGCTAGAATCAATGAATGGCTTGCAAACAGTTTCAATCTGAAAGGACTTCAATTTGACATCGAAGATGCTCTTGATAAATTGGATAACTTGGGACTTTTGATACATCATGACAACGGCACACTATCAGTGTGTGGCATAGAGGAGGCTCTTGCGGTTCTTCCCCATCCAGCCTACCACTGGCAGACTGTGGGTGTCCTGCGGGACTCAGAGAACTCAGATGAACATGTCCCAGGCAATGAACCTGTGTCACTTGGGTGGAGATAATGGATGTTAAATTTTGATTTTTTTTTTGTGCGTGTAGAGAATTGAGAAGCTATGTATTATGCACACATCAGTGATACAATATGGCAGTTGCCAGCGCAATGTCTTTTCCCCAGGGCTTCCCACCTCCAGTTTTTGATCACCTGCAAGACAAGAATATTACAAGTGATCAAAAAGTGGAGTGGAGAAGACCTGGAAACGAGGCTAACAGGTGCTTAATGTGGTACTGTAGAATAATGTACAATTAGGGAAAACACCACATCCCTTTACATTGAATGTTTCAAATACCTAACTTTTTTTACAAGTGCAGGCATGCAACTGTTACAGACAAATGGCACTGGGCAGGAAACGGCTCAACTTTCACTTTGCTGTTCATGGCATGCTAACTGCATTCATTGGACATGTATCCACTTAACCTCTCACCCCTGGAGTATTTTGTTTGCTGAGGTACTTCCTGTGAGGTCACTCACCACCCACTCATTTCACTCAAACTACCCACTCATTGCAGGTCACACAGGTGGTCATGGAGCCACATGACTTGTGTGGGTGGCCTTAGGTATTAGAACAATTATAGTGGTATGGTATGAGAATATTGTGCTCATAAAATCATTATTCTCATGTCAATATGGGTGGCCTGCAGCACTCCCTAATATTCATCCAGTCAAACAATCATAGTGGTATGAACAACCCTACATAGCAGCAGCTACACCAGGGCATGGGCAGTCTTCAACACACAAACCATTATACAGCAGCAGCTATACCAGGGTATGGGCAGTCTTCAACACACAAACCATTATACAGCAGCTATACCAGGGTATGGGCAGTCTTCAATACACAAACCATTATACAGCAGCAGCTACACCAGGGTATGGGCAGTCTTCAATACACAAACCATTATACAGCAGCAAGGGTATAAGTGCATAATTATGCTTAACACTGTCACTGTCTTGGATATGAATGATGGCTGGATACTGCAGACATCCTATACACAGAGCTGGACATATAGATACTCCTCTGGTATACTGTGTGTGTCAGCAGTCAATCCTTTGGGTGCAGTTCAGAGGGAACCCCCTGCAGGGTAAGGTGGTGAGGGGGGTGGAGGCTGGTGTGAGAGCTGAGGGAGGGAATGAGCCCCATGCCCTGCAAAAACAGCCGGAGGGCCATAGCCACTTTGGCAGGCTGGTTGTCTAGGAGAAGGCCACTGGTGTTGGGGATCTGAGAAACAGATAAATCAATAAGATAGGCACTTAGTATCCATTAGGTTACAAGGAGCAGCAGGCCAGGGCTTGGCCTACGTAGATAAGTGGGACTGTGATGTAACAGCAACATAATACCTGACAAGGTTAATGGTCTTGTGATAAATATTTGGCAAGGGGTTTCAGGGAAACATCACGTTTCACACAGTCATGTGCTGATGGGGAATAACTCAAATAGCTGTCTTCAGCTTGTGTGGGCAACATCCGATGAATTTTAGGGGGAGGGTAATTGATTCGAAAATGCTTACCTTAAAAAGGTGTATTGTGGGTGTGTGATACATTAGGAAATGGAACAACACTGCATTCCAAGGTGTGTTGGCAGGGGCCCTGCAGGTAATGTATCCACTTAACCTCCCTGGGATACTTCCTGTGAGGTCAGCCTGTCGCCCACTCATCTTGGCCACCAGTCAGGTAGTCAGGTAGCCACAGTGGTGGGTATATCTGATGACCCAATAATTTTGACAATGCAGCCCACACACCATCCAAGGATTCCCCCTAAGATTTCATACTATAATAATTTTACCTCCAGAAATGTGGTTTTCTGTGCATCCAACAGGGAGCAAAGTTCAGCCTGTGTGGGTGTACAATGATTAATGCACTCAGAACTATAATTGCAAAACCCCACTAGTAGCAGATGAGGACCTACCACATCAGATGAGGACCTACCACATCTTCCTTGTACTCAAAGTTGCTGGAGACTACAAAGAGACTGTCACATCTAGACAAAGAGGCAGACACTGTTTTGATTTTCACATGCGACACTGCCACAGATACAGGCACAGAAATGAAGAGTATTATGTGCTGACCTCACTTGCTTAGCAAAGTCACCAGTAACACTTGAGCGCCTGTGTAATGCCAGTCAATTGTGTCAATCTTGTAAACATTAATGCCCAAGGGAAAAAGTTGGGGGGGGGGGGGGGGGGTAGAAGAGAAGAGAGGAGGGGATAGGAAGGCAGAGGGACAGAGGAGTGGAGGAAGGGGAGAGGAGGGATAGGAGAGGAGAGGGGGGAGGAGGAGGGAGGAAGAGTTACTTGTAGTACGAGTCTAGGAGGAGGGACAGGTTATGTGGGTTCTGGCTGTCTACAAGTTCTCCAAACACTTGCACCAAATCTCCATCAATGTCTGTAGAATTCTGTGTGTATGGACAAGAGGTGTAGCCTATCAGACAGACCACCCAGTGCCAGTTGTAAACTGTTAGGGTACTACATGGATGGTAGTCTTACTGGTCCAAATGTTTGTCTTGTGAGGTAGTGAGTTGCCAAACGTGTTAGCCCCTCACTCCTTCCCTTCAGTTGCCAGCTCACAATCTGCCAAAACCAACAGCAGCAATTTTATCACTCTGTCCCAGACTCTCCTCGAAAAACACAGGGATGGGAACACGTAATCTCATGGATCACATTTCAACGTGGTTGTTTTGAGGCACATCAACACAACTAAGTGCATGACCAGCTACTTAGACTCAAATGAAATTTGATCAGGCAAACGTCATTTCAAAACCATTAGCTTACGTGTGTACAAGTGTTGGGCCTAGTTGCAACAATGCTAAGACAATACTAATGGATGTGGTAAGTGTAGACGGCAGCTAATGACCTTTCCTATGAGCTGGGAGAGACTGAGCCATGGCACAGAGCCAGGAACAAGGTTGACCAGGACTAACCCTCGCACACGCTCAGGACTGATAGCCTGTGGAACAATACAGTAGAAATCCCTTCAAAGTTTTGAATCATATTGTTTTACTTGTCCAAACATTCAGTTATCTGACCACCCTTTGGTCCGATGATGTTTGGATAAACATCATCTATTGTCACTACAGAATTCATTTGTTGCTCTACAGCTTGAGAAAACACATCGCCATGAATATGGGGATTGTCCCTACAGTGATGCTTATTGGACTGCTTTTGAGCTGGACATAACAGAAAATGAAAGGATACATCACTCACTGCATATCTGGCCACAATGTTTGCCCCAATCCCTACTCCCAGGCATATGAAGTTGCTGAGCCTGGAGGTCAACACACAAGAGATTGGTACCATTCAACAAAAACATTGTGATGTGATGAAAGTAGAACTCATTCACATACTGAAAGTGGTCTGCAATGTACTCAATTTGTTCAGCAAGTTCAGCCATTGAAGGGTAGCTGTAACTGATTAGAACAGGCACAACACACTCCTCTCAAGCCATCACAAAAACTCTTTACCAACTCACTCATCAGGCAGTTGAGAAGCTCCCTCTTCCTGTAATACACCAATAAGTGAGTATTTAGCACACAATGCAGCCTTGTTCCCAGGCTCTTCCCCAGCCCTTCAGTCACACAAAAGCAGACCAGGAAGGAAGGACCCTGAGAACAAGGTGTCAGAATGTTGTGTTTGTAGTGCACATACCTGGCCGGGTGCATCAATATGATACCAGCAGAACTTGGCAGCCAGGGGAGCCATGCTTTGGTCAGACAGAAAGCCACTAAAAGTAGTACCATCTATGCATGTACAAGGAGATTGAGTGTGTGATAAAGTTTACCTAAGTTTCTCTATTAGTGGGGCATTCTTCCATACTGCGCAATTAGATAGGGTGGGCGAAATTATGAGGAGGGTGAAGTGGGATGTTCATACTCTCTTTTGTCTGGTGATACTTGTATTAAGCCAAGATTAATGTCCCGTGTCGCCTGTGTAATACCATTTGCATTATTCAGGTTTTTGTATATGAAAATCATGAATACAAGGTGGGTGGTGGAGGACTGGTGGAGTCAACACGATATGTGATACATCTTACGGTTTAGTCCAATGTCATGGTAGGTGACAATAGCTGGTTTCTCTCTGTCACCCTACACAGATCAACAAAGTGCATGATAGGTATGTGCACCTACAAAAGTATTTCATAAATGATGCCTTGCTAGCCTCTTTTGCACGCAGCCTGGGTATGAGGTAGTTTTGTTCCCACGGCCCAGTTTGCTTATTTCGCACACATTAAGACCGGAAGATGGGAAGGTCTGGGTACGAGGCTGGTACTTTGCTTAACCCAAGATGTTTGAAATATATGCAACAGACTTCCAAAACAAAACGAAAAAAGTTTAATGACCTCAATGGTTACTTGGACTTCTCCATATGGAGTATAAATGCTGCATCCCTCAGAAATGGTGCACGATGCTGCTGTGCAGTGCATCATTGCACACAGTACCTGTTGTTAAGGTTAGGAAAACACACCATCTAAAAGGAAGTTCAACTCAACACTACACTACACATCCACCCACGCTCGTGTCACTGCAGTCCAACTCCAGGCATATGTCTGCAGGCTCAATAGGATTCACGTCCGGGTTCTCCATCCTTCAATTCAGATCAAAGGCAAGCACCTGTAAATTTGGCGCCAATATTTACACGCGTTATGACGGATGCTTCCTAATATGGCTTCATGTTTTCCGGTACACGGTATGTATATGTGCATCCTCGAATATAAATTAATACCAGATAGATCACATTCCAGGCATTATTTTTTTGAAATTTTTTCGACAAAAGGCACAACAGGGCCACATACACAAAGATACAAGCACAGAGACAGACAGTACAAAACGTAGGTACATGTATAGAAGAGTGCTGTGCAGCTTCATATAATGGATGGTCAAGTTTGGAGTGAATACAGTAAAATCTGTGTGACTAGAGAAATAAAGTAAAACACTAAAAAAGCAGTTGCAAACATTACAAAGATTATATCAGCAAAGTTCAGTAAGTCTATTCAAAATCCAGTAGTTCTCCAAAGAGATTGTCCATTTTGGCGTTGCCGAGAGCCCTCTGTACCTCCATATGCTGCATAACCTCAAGGCTGATGGCTTTGATTGGTGCAAGACGCAGCAAAAGTTTTGAGAACCTTTGGGGAGACACAGGGTACATGGTCTTGGTTCGGTTCTCAAGGGATTGCAGGATCTGCTCCTGGAATATCTCCACCTTCCTTCGTGAGGCCGGACTCAGACCCTTGGCATCTGGAAAGGGGAAGGAACAAGCACAATATTTATCAACTCAGTCACAACCGACTCCTTTTAAAGTGATATCTATCTCCCCCCAACTTCTTATTTGCTTAACCATCAGGAAATGCACGTACCTGGATTGAACAGGATGATGCCTTTCAAACAGGCCATTTCAACACGATCCACATTCAGATAATCGAGCCAGTAGGCAACCTCGTTGAAGACTCTCTGCAACACACGACGGACCTCTGGGTCTTCAACACGGTCCTTCTTGCATGCCAGCCCATGACCCAAAACAATGTTCTCAGATTTTGGGCCATTGCGTGCTGCCAACTTGAGTGTGCAATGTTCGCACCAGCTTGCCTTCAAGAGTTTCACCTGGTCATCCAGACTAAGATTGATGAATGCTGGGATTCGTTTTGCCCATTCGATTACTTTCAAAAGGGATGATCGGATACCCTCAAATAGATCTTCCAGCTTGATGCTATCAGCAGTCGATTTGACTTCTTCGGGCTGTCCTTCTGACTGCATGTCGGCATTCATCAAAACTGAGACACTGACTTGGTTGGCACTGGCTGCTTGAGGATTAAGAGGGGTCGAATCAAGGTTAGGCGGTGTGAAGGACTGAGCTTGTGGGGTGAGAGGCTGGGGAAGTGAGGAGCTGCTGCGATCAAACTCCATTTTCAGATTGGGAAGCGAGCCGTACATTCGGCTTGCATGTGATAGAACGTGTGGAACAGGACTGGTGGGTGAATCGAAAGTGGGGAAGTAGGGGACTGCCGGTGGAATAAAGTTCAGGTTTGGGAAACCGAGGGGTTGTGGTGTTCCCGCTCGCTGTAGTTTGGCGCCCTGTGGTGTCCGCTCTTCCTGAACAGCTGTAGCAAAAAAAAGAAATAAAAGCAAAGCATCATAATTGGCTCAATTTTGCAGAACTAAAACACCATTGGCAGAAATACAACACTGTTATTAAACTTTTGAAATAAATTTACCTTCTTTCCTCATGCCCATGGATGCACACTTCTGTAGCCTGCAATACTGGCAGCGGTTCCTCGTGTGCTTCTCAATGGCACAATTTCGGCTGCCACGGCAAGCATAGCGGGCGTTCGCTCGAATGCTTCTTCGGAAGAAGCTCTTGCACGCCTCGCAACTCATGACTCCAAAGTGGTTTCCTGATGAGATGTCGCCGCACACCTTGCAGAGAGTATTTTGCAAGAGCTCTTTCGGCGATGTCTGCGGGCTGACTTCGGTCGTCTGTGGGAAGTTAGAGAAACAAAAACCATTGTTCATCATCGAGCCGAACTGTTTGCTGTACATGGGATCGCCGTAGGACATTGGGTACATAGGATCTACATCGTGTAGGATCCCTTGGGGCGTCGGAGCTGGGGTCAGCGGGAGCCCGTAACCCCCAGGCCCTACCATCTCGCTGCACAGGATATCCATCGGATATTTCATCGGCTCCTCGAAAGGCTTGATCTCTAGTTCGTCCACATGTTCGAATTGATCCATGTCGCTCAGCGGGCTAGAATAGCTAGCGTAGCCACTCGTAGCTTCGGAGGGACTGCCATGGTAACTCTCCATGCTGTTTCCAGCCTGGCAGGTAGCTGCGTTGGAGGCAGTACTCACTGCCCCCACCGGTACCTGAGCGCTTTGGCTCACAAGACTGTACATGCTGTAGCACATCGTGACTTTTTGTAAACTTTGAGATTTGCTCTAGACTAAAAGCTTTCAGAACCACTTTTCAGGAAGTTTCCTGTACGAAGTCAAGATTGTTGGCTTTTATATAGCCAGCGCGACATTAATTATTGCTGCATGTAAGGTCAAGTGTCGAATATCGAATATCCTGTGTAGCGACGTCACGTTACGGAATCGAATTTTCCAGTAATGACCAGACTATTGTAGTCGTAGTCATTAGAGGCTTGTTGCCCATTGCTCTACTGTGGAAAATGATAAGCAGATTCTTAGACTGGTTTTAAACAACTGCAGTTCTGGCAAAAACACAATTGTCATGCTCCATCTGCCTATACATTGAACACCATGTATTAGCATTTAGCAAGAGTCTTTCAAGCAACACTCAACATCCAAAAGAGTCAACATCTGACATGGTTCATGCATGCTGGTATCCTCTATAGTCTACCCACACACCTGTCTGCTATGCTGGTATCCTCTACAGTCTGTTCAAAATCCACACACCTGTCTGCTATCTTGGAAGCATGTTCACTCCTAAAACTGATTTACGCTCACAGTTTTCTTAGCCTGGGATCGAAACTTTATATGATTAGCTATCACCTAGGTGTAAATTTCTGTGTACAGTGGAACCCGGACACCCCTGAAATAAGGACACCAGGTTAATCAGGACACTTGTCCGAGTCCCAGCTTTATATATCATTCTCCCCTTGAAATTACTAATCAGGACAGTTATTTTGGTCCAAAGGGTGTCTGTATTAGAGAGGTTCCACTGTAATATAGCCAATAGTACACACTGGAGCCGCTGGACCCAGATACAGAGTCGCTGATACCTGAATTGCATCATCCAGAAATATCATGCAAGCACCCGAACATCTTGTTCAACATCTATCAAATATGTTGAACATATTTACAAGGCTCCAAAAAGTTACTTCAAAGCAACAAGGCTACCTTCAGGAGACAATATTCCAGCTGTGCACAATAACCACACCTTTATAAGCAATTAAAAAAAAATGATTTTTTAAATAACAGAAAGCATCATACTGACACATAATGAGTCATAGCTAATTAGTAATCCATACCTCCTGTTCAGCATCCATCTCTTGAGTAGTGACGACTGTTTCTACAGTTGTGATTGTGGGGTCAGTCACCACAGCCTCTGGATCAGCACTGCTCATTCTGATTGGTCCAAGCCACAACTGCCGGGGGAAACCTTGGTCTAGAAATCATAAAGCGACCACCATTATTTAGCTCATTATTCCATGGAACTGTTGCAGTGTACATCATTTTTGAGCCACAAATTAGCTAGTACCTGCTATTTGAGTCTCATGACTCGCACTTGTAAATATTTAAGCTAATCAGCTACATGCCATACTTTAAAAATGGGATATCACCTAGAGGTCCACATATTTATTGTCATGGCACTGAGACCCACTAATTTGAAAACGGTGTGAACTTTTTGCCTTTAAGTTTATCTTAGAGTGTGAAGAGTCACCTTTTCAGGAAATTATGTGCTGAACTACTCTTTTTTTAGCCTCCTGATACATGTACACCCTTTCAATGATTACTTTTCACACAAGCATTCAAATAATTGATTCATCCCACTCAAATTTTTATACACTGCTGAATCAGTCATCCCTTGTGGCAACTTGCACCTTGCCTTGTACCCTCGAAGCTATCTTGCACAAAGCTACCTTCAAACTCGTGCAGAGTACACCCCAGCCCTAAGGCGCAGACAGTAGCGCCACCTCGCCCCGGCCCCACACACAACGATCTCTCTCCACAGACGCTTCATCGCCGTACTCACCTACCTGTTGTACTGGTCACTGTCTACTCAACTCTTCGAAGATAGCGCTCAAATCCTCGGGTGCAGTGAGGAGAAAGTTCAAAAGTTCAAGCAAAATGCTCTGAGCCGACTTGGTTACCCATGAAGAGAAGCCAACTAGGTGCTGCGTCATATTTCGTAAAATCGCGTATTCTCATACGTCAGAATATTAAAAATGTTTTGCCACCCCCGGGACACACCCTCGAAATGCCCTTATTAGGACTATGGTCCAGCCTCGATGGTAGTTGCTTACCGTTGCATAATCGGTGCTGTCAGAGCTCGACTAGAAACGTTCTCTTTCCAGTGAGGGACAGCCCGCACCTAGAACAACTTTAGCAAGGTCAGCAGCTGCAGATAATAGCATATTTTGTTATGCAAATGTTTGTCGCTAGTTGTGTCTCACCATGTGACAGAGATGGTGAATTATGTGTAATTGGAGGAGATAGCAAGACTGTAGTTCCAGGCTGTAAGTCTGAGGTGTGTGTGTGTGTGTGTGTGTGTGTGAGTGAGAGAGAGAGAGAGAGAGAGAGAGGGGATAGCAAAGATCCTACATGTACCAGCATGTAGTGCTGCTCACTTCTAAATGGAGGGTGTGCAATAACAGTATGTAGCCTTACCATACGATTTTCCTATTCACTTGCCTTTCGTCTTGGTGATGCCACTAAAACGGGCTGGCTACAGTTCTTTGATCCTTGTTTCAATTCACATACCGTTGACACATATGCAGAAATACGAGAGTGGTAATACCGAACGCATACCCTTTATAGTGCTCCACCACTGTTGTATCTTCAGACTTGTGCAGTAACAGTGATACCTTGAAGGTTCGTTCAGTACTCCAAGTATGCTCGTAGCAATCGTTAATGAACTAGAGAGTCGTTAATTCAGGTGGCTTTCATCTCTGACAGCATCGTCTCGAAACACTCGGGAGCTGGCAGCACACCAGGAGTGCTTGACCCACGCACCAAGAATTAAGGCATGGATCAAGCAAGCCTTTGTCAGCCAGATGCAGTGTTAGGGGCCAGCACGAATGAGGAGAAGAAGAACCTAGAGAATTGGTGCCCAACACACTAACGTGATAAGTAGTTTAGTTGTGTACTCATTAAGAGGTGACCAGGGGCACATATTTGGTCGAAAGGTTAATTAACTGATAATCAATATAGTAAACATGGCTGGTTTGGTCCAGTAATACTGGTCAGTGAAACTTGCTGAGATTGTGGCTTCCAACACAAACATCTGGATTTGTGATTTTATCAAAAGTGGATTAAGTAACACTTCACATGTCCACTCAGCTAGGATGTCTCCTTATGCATCAGTGATACAAAATGCCTTCTCAATTTAGAAGTGCACCTTGTCTTGTAAGAAAGCAGGGTCATTCGCTATACAATATGGTAGATTGTTGACTTGATCATGTGACTCTAACTGCACACACACACACCTCCATCATGTGACTCTAACTGCACGCACACACCTCCATCATGTGACTCTGACTGCACACACACACCTCCATCATGTGACTCTGACTGCACACACACACCTCCATCATGTGACTCTAACTGCACACACACACACACACCTCCATCATGTGACTCTAACTGCACACACACACACACCTCCATCATGTGACTCTAACTGCACGCACACACCTCCATCGTGTGACTCTAACTGCACACACACACACACACACACACACACACCATCATGTGACTCTAATGCACAGATGTATGACTTCCTGTGGTTATCGTTCCATTCTCTTCCTCCACAGTGAACTAATGTATGGCTAGTTGAACTCAACATGTCCCTTGTGTCACATGAGGTTGACAATGGCGTGGCTTCAGCCATCCAGAACACCGAGGCTGCCAAATTCTCTCTTTCTTGTGCAACCAATACCAGCAACAACTGTACCCTTCCCAACTCTGCCTCCCCACCTCCCCTGAGGAGTGTCACGAACCACAAGGCTATCACTGTCACTGGGTCAGTATGTGCAGTGTGTGGAGACACGGCACCCAAGGACACACTGTTTCGGCGCCACTATGGTATCATCTGCTGTGAGGCGTGCAAATGCTTCTTTCGGAGAACTGTCCAGATGAACCGTGACTACAAGTGTCGCTATGGCAACAGTTGTTCCGTAGGCCGGAATCCCATCAATGTGAAGCAGGTGTGTCAGGCGTGCCGGTTCAACCATTGCCTCAAGGCGGGCATGAAGGTGGAATGTAAGTTATAGTCCTTCTTCCTATGTACAGCACGTAGGGAGTGAATACTTTGTTAGGGCAGTCAAGCTGTCTGTGGTTTAGTGAACCCACCTAAATCCTCCTACCTTCACCTCACCTCACCTTAACGTTTTGCATTGTTAGCCAGGGGTCCTGTGCCTTCGTGGCTTGAACTTGTGTTTGACAGTGCTAGCCACGGGTCCTGTGCCTTCAACTACTGTGGCTTGAACTTGTGTTTGACAGTGCTAGCCAGGGGTCCTGTGCCTTCGTGGTTTGAACTTGTGTTTGACAGAAGCTACAATGTTATCATGGGATCTTAGACCCAGGGTACAATTTTGGTCCCACTTCACCCCAACCTGATAGTGAATTTTACCTTATTTGGAATATTGTGGTACGACCCGTGAACATACTGACAAGGGGGGGGGGGGGGGTACGTACTGACAAGGGGGGGGGGGGTACGTACTGACAAGGGGGGGGGGGGGGGGGTACGTACTGACAAGGGGGGGGGTGCCTCATAAAGTATGTTGTTTGTAAATTTCCAGTAGAGTAGGACAACAAAAGAGCTTTTGTTCCTCACACGCAGCTGTGAAAAGATTTCCTCGGAAACCTCGCGACCAGGATGGTGGTAAGAAAGACAAATTGCCAAGAGAGAAGCCTTCCCCACAGAGGAGGCCCGCCACCAAGGTGCAGAAAGTTGTCAGCGTGTCTGTCACCACAAATGGCACAAACACTACTAGCCCGCCACCCAAAGTGGAGAAGGCGGAGAGTGACTTGGACCTTGAAGAAACGGACCTGGAGCACCTCAAGTTCAACATTTCTTCACCCGAGTCCTTCATTTACTCTGTCCTGGACTCAGCTGTACCGCAGCTCTTCAACTATGATAGTACAGAGAACCTCCATGAGAAAGGACTGGGGAGCCCGGCCAAGGCATTGGGCAAGAGCCGTGAAGACTTGACCAGAACTTCCTCGGATCCTAACTTGCTTAAGCCTGTCAGTGGCTCCCTTCCGACTCTGATAAAGACAGACTCAAGTGGTTCGCTGGCAAAAAGGCCAGCAGGGGAGGAAGGGCCTCTGAAACGTGGTGGACAGGATCCACAGAGTTCTCTACAGGCCAAGAAACAGAGGATTGAGTATGTATTGAGCAATGTAGCAGCGAGACAGCCCATTGGGTTACACTTCACGGCTTCCCCCCCTCAGCCAGCACATGTCAACAGCCAGTCATCGAGTATGGTGAACAGTCCTGAGTCTACCTCTGCAATGGACATGTCAGCACACAACTCACAAGACACGACTCCTTATGCTACCCCCCACAGCACACCTGCACAGACACCGGTACACTCTCCTCTCCCTTCTCCCTCACATGCTCCTCCACGCTTCCACCATCCCACCCAACACCCTCCCACTTTCTCCCTTAGACAGAGGAGCCCCGGTGGCCCCTCCTTGCAGCCACTGGGTGCATTTGTCACTTCCTCCTCCCCGCCCTCCCTCAGCACCATGAACACTATCAACGCCTTCACACAACACACCAACAACATCCTCCTCCCAAGCCAGCCCAGCACAAGGGCTATACTCCTCAACCCCCCCTCCCAGATGCCATTTAGGGTTGTCCCCGTGGCCCCAGTCAATCCTGGCCCCCTTCTCCCCCTCATGCAGTTCGCACCCTTCTCTCAGGAGCAGTCCACTTTGATACCCTCGTCCGGAAAGTCTCCTTTTGCCATCATCCCCATCCCCTCCATCAACAAGGCACAACCTGACTCACCTCCACAGGTACAGTAGTTATGAGTCAAATAGAATACTGACACCAATGAGCGTGTTGATCAGTGTTGATTGGCGGATGTGTTCAGTGTTGATCAGTGTTGATCAGTGTTGATTGGCGGATGTGTTCAGTGTTGATCAGTGTTGATCAGTGTTGATTGGCGGATGTGTTCAATAATCAGTGTTGATTGGCGGATGTGTTCAATAGATCAGTGTTGATTGGCGGATGTGTTCAATAGATCAGTGTTGATCAGTGTTGATTGGCAGATGTGCTCAATAGATCAGTGTTGATTGGCGGATGTGTTCAATAGATCAGTGTTGATCAGTGTTGATTGGCAGATGTGCTCAATAGATCAGTGTTGATTGGCGGATGTGTTCAATAGATCAGTGTTGATCAGTGTTGATTGGCAGATGTGTTCAATAGATCAGTGTTGATCAGTGTTGATCAGTGTTGATTGATAAATATGTTCAGAATGGTGTGTCATCATGTGTTTTGAGGTGCAGAATGATAATAGGAATCATAATTATCCAAATTGGTTTACTTAATTACCTTAGAAACGCCCAGAAGCCTGTGTTTTGCCAGCCAAACTGTCTGGTTTGTTTGTAGCACTTTTGTAGCTGCCTAAGTGCTTCCCTTCCTAGTTACAGGGAGAAGCTGCCCGCACTCATTGCTTCTTCCTCTCCTCCCTCCCCTCCTCTCCTCTCCTCCCCTCCTCTCCTCCCTCCCCTCCTCCCTCCCTCCCCTCCTCCTCACAGCTGTCCGTCCACACTGGCTCCTTCACCCAGGACTGTGATGGAATGAGAAGTGGCCCAGCCTCCGCCAGGTCTAGCCCTGTCCTGGGAAAATCCAAGTCCAGAGGTAATTCCCATTTGCTCTTGGGAATGGGCCGACACTGTCTCATATACTAGCGCTGGGAAGGGTTTGTAGATGAGGTCGAACTGTGCTCCCACACGATGCACAATTTGAGTCAAACAAAGGATAAATTGTGCGGATGATGACGATTCAGGTTTGTTTATACAGATTGTGACCTCATTAATACTGTAATCGATACGTAAATACGTACGGATCATCTCTGATATCAGTTGATCAATTGAAGGCCTAAGTGCTCCTATTTATGAAAGCTGAGAAAGATCTCGAGACTGTAAACAAGACAGAAGCAGTCATAACATTATTATCATAACAGATGAAGTGACAGCTGTGGGTCACAAGACTTCAAAATGTGCACACCGAGTGAGAGTGCTTACTCCATTGTTGTAAACTTTGTGCTTCCATAAGATAACACGGTACACACACACACACATTCAGCTGTCCTTCCCGAGGCAGAACTGGAAGAGGTGCTGGACTCTTTAAGGCTGCGGATCCGCTCAATGTTCAAGTGGGCTAAATCAGACGTGAGTGGGTTTGAGGATCTCTCTCCTCTTGACCAGAAGGCCCTTCTCAGACGAACCGTCGCCGAACTAGTGATGCTGGGATTTGCTAGGGGTTCCATTGCTTATGATGGCAAGTGTCTCATTGTGTATTGTGTATCGGCATAGTTATGCAATTAATGCTATTGTTTCTGGCATTTTCTGGCCACAAATCTGTCAGAATACGTCACATTTTTCTTATCTTATGCTTGTAATGCGATTACTATTGTGAAAGATAAGGTTGTAATACAAGCTATTGGAACAGGTGTAGCGCTTTGATTCTATGTTGAGAAGCCACTGACAATCAAAGGACAGTAAATGGCACCTTGGAAAGGTTACCAGTTCTTTTTGATGAGGTTGCACTTATTAAACTCCTTATATGGAATCCCAGCTGTACTGAAGGGTCAGAGGTCAGAGTGACTGGGGTTGCATCAGCCTGTTCTGGTATGCTGATTAGTATTGCATAAGATTACTTTGTCTTCTGTTTTCTCCCTCCACACACCAACTCGTTTTCTCTCTCTCTCTCTTGTTCCTTCTATCCATCTTTTTCCCTCCCTCCTTCCCCCCCCCCACAGGCATGCTGTTGCTAGGCAGCACAGGGAAGGTGATCCGATCATCAAACCCAAACTCAGGTGTGGCAACAGTTGCGTCAGTGACACTACAGAAGCTGGTGGTCCCATTGAGAGTGCTTAACATTGACGACCGAGAGCTCACCCTCCTCAAAGAAGTCGTACTTTTTAACCCAGGTGAGAGCAGCACGTCAGTAGTGGGAGGGAGGAAGGGAGAGAGAGGGAAGAAGGGGGGGTGGGGTGAGTGGGGGAAAGTCGAGAGAGGACTCTCTTCAACAATAGACATGTCAGTGGTGAAGAGGGAGGAGGAGAAAAAGATGAGGATGAGGAGGGAGGGAATGAGGAGAGAGGAGCGGGAATGAGGAGAGGAAGGAAATGGCTCAAAGAAGCCGTGCCTTCAACTGAGAACAGTGAAATGATGTCAGTGGTATCCAGGCTCGTCTTGTTTTGTCCTGCATGCTGTGTCTCTAATGTACCATGCCAACTTCCTGCTGCTGGTTCCAGGGTAAACAAAGCTAACCCACACATTCCACAGTGTGTGTGGGGCCACTGCAGATGTTCAACACATCCTCAGCTATTTCATTTAAGTGCCCACTGCCCACTGGAATTCACTCCACTTTTTATCAGACATGATTTACGTGGTCAAAGGTCTGCTGTTTAACAATTAAAACTATCCCAAATATGAATATTAAACCTCAATGTAAAGGGAAGCCTTGCAGGGGCATGCAGTGATAACTGGTGGATCCTGATAATGAAGTCGTGTATTCGCTTATTGAAGGACTAACTTTAACTATGATAACAGCCCTCCTCCCTTTCCCTCACACACACACACACACACACACACACACTAGAGTCCAATGGTCTCCGCAACCGTGAGGTGGTCAGACAGTACCGCAAACGAAAACACATTGAACTGATGGAGTACACGGAGAAGAGCTCAGGGGAGCCGGGACGATTTGGAGAGCTAATGTGCCTCCTCACGCCCCTCTTTGAGGTCAGCATGGAGGTCACGGAGCAGCTGAGGCTGGAGCAGTTTGTGCACGAGGGAGAGGCGAGGATTGATGCTCTGCTTCTCATGTCTATGATCAATGGTGCCGAAGAGACTACAGAATCAGTTGCTGATACCTGAGCGAACAAGAACTATTTTTTTTTGTAGTGGAATTTTCAAGGTGTGTTGTATCAAGTGCATGTCTCGGTCGTAACATTGTGGGTGATGCGTATTCATACTTGATGTTGGTATATTTTGCTCCATGCTTCATGTCTTTCTGTTTCAATGTTGGTATTAGTTGTATTGAAGCATCAAGGCTACCCATGTTTTGTATTATGTTTTTGAATACCTTTTTGTAGCCTACCCTCTGTTTGAATTGCCACACATCCTTTATAATTACACAACCACTTATTAGAACATGACAATTGTTTTGAGAATACACAGTATATACGACATCTAATGTCGTTTGTTTTGCAGTGGAAACCAAGTGACGTATTTTTGCGTTTTGTGTTTAGTCTGTCCGTGACTTCTCGAAACCTTACTCCAGCTCCAATAGAGTTAGTGATGGGTTAACTTAATTCTTCTACAACTGGTGTTATCTGTAATGAATAAAGTTCACACCAGGTCATTACGGTTCAAAACGTCACAGAGGTATGTCATGAATTTATGTTTGAGGTTTACAAATTGTTTTAACCCAATTTCTTTTTTAACTGAACAGTCAACAAAAAAATTATGGCCACAGGATGGTCAAGGATGGTCCAGGCATGGTCTCTTCGCCTCTGGTTCCAGGAGAGGAGAGGCTTGTGTCTCTCTCTTGTAGGAAGACATCAGCTGCTCAAAGAGACGAGCTAGCAGTTGGCTCCGGGGCTTCTGAGCCTGCAGTGGAGGAGGATTGTCTGTTACCTGGGCAACACATTGGAATGTTTGAGTACACGTGCCTAGGTAATGGTTATATATATGTGCTTAGTATTGCTTACAATCTCATGGCCATGGTTACAATACATCTGGTGGCCAATGGTTACAAATATTTGTGTCTCAGTGGTCATGTGATGGTCATGTGATGGTCATGTGACCTTATATACCTTGAGCTCGGAAACGAGGGAGAGGGAGAGAGGGAGGTTGTTGGAACGGATGGCTGCCTGGATCATGGTGAGAGTGAGCACCTGCCTCTGGGACCAGCTACCTCCCAGCCGTACAAGGTCATAGCGAAGGGGAAGGAGAAGGTGGAGGACCTAGGGAGGTCAAGGGGAGGGGTGGTATTGGGTAACTTGAAGGGAGAGGGAGGTAGGTGTGGAGTGGAGGAGGGTGTGTGTGGAGGGAGGTAGGTGTTGAGTGGAGGAGCATTACTTCTTCATACTGTTCCTTGCCATAGGCCAGCAGTGCATTGCATACTGGAACACCCAGCTATAATGTGTGTGTGTGTGTGTGTGTGTGTGTGTGTGTGTGTGTGTGTGTGTGTGTGTGTGTGTGTGTGTGTGTGTGTGTGTGTGTGTGTGTGTGTGTGTGTGTGTGTGTGTATAACACAACTTGTTGTCAAGGATTCATTGACACATAAACACAATTTGTTGAACAAACTCAAGAATTCCTTGACATTATTCAAATCAGTGAATTGTCCCGAGTGGGTGGCTATTATGATGTTGGCATGGCAATAGCAGGTACAGGAAATAGCTGGTCACCAATTGGTCAGGTACACAAGAGTTAGTATACATGTATACCATTGCTGAGGTCACCATGTAAACCAATGAGATCATGCATGTGTAGACACGTTTCCTGCACACTGCTCGGTGCCAGACAAGTGTCTGCATGCTGGTGGAAATTCCACTGCATGATCACATGTCTTCACCTTTTCAGCAATACCACAGTTAGTGGAGACGTCTGTCTTCGCGTAGGCTTCCATTGACTTTTGTGGAGTAAAGGAGAGACAGAAGGGGGAGGAAGAGGAAGAAGAGAGGATGGGGGGAAGGAAAGAGGACGAGAAACCCATAAAGTACGAATACATGATATATGATGCACATGCACAGAGGTACCCTTTTGTAAATTCTTTTTCTTTAGGAGAAGGGAGAGAGGAGGAGAAGGGGAGAGGGAGAGAAGGGAAAGAGGGGGAGAGGGAGGAGGGGGGAGAGGAAGGAGAGAGGGGGGAGAGGGGTAGAATGTGGCGTACTTTGATCATCAGTTCTGCCAGGGCAAGTCTTGCAGCCGACTCATGTACCTTGCCATATGACAGAGCCATCATCAGGTGTGTGTCATACCTGTGAATGTGACGATCACATACAAAGAGTCAGCTTCACCAGTTCTTCTTCTCTCTTTTAATTTCCCAGCCATCCATTGACCACCCTTGGTTCCATACTTCCCCCTCTCCACCTGTCTCCCACCCTTGCTTCTTTCTTTCTCAGCCTGTCCCTTACCTCCCTCCCTCTCCTTCCTCCCTCCCTCCCCTTCCCTCCATTCTCTCTCACCATGCCAATCTGTGATTGCCAATGAACTTGATGAAGCTGTCAGTGACCCTCCCCCACCTCCTCTCCCCGGGGTCTATCCCCATGAGGTTCAGCCGCCACAGCAAAGAGGAAGCATCGATCAGACCAAACAGGTTGTCGGGAGTAGCTCTGTCATAGAGGACAGTGTCAAACTCATGCAGGGTTGCATCTGTGTCACCAAGATCTGTGAGTGAGAGAGGGAGAGGAGGGAGGGAGGGAGGGAAAGGAGGGAGGGAGGGAGGGAGGGAGGGAGGGAGGGAGGGAGGGAGGGAGGGAGGGAGGGAGGGAGAGAAGGAGGGAAGAAGGAATGGAGAGAGGAGGAGGGGAGGAGGAGGAGAGAGGAGGAGTGGAGGAGGAGGGGAGAATAAATTTGGTATGCAGGGATTATTATACTCCTTTCACACAAGGCAACAAAAATTCACGATAGAGTTTGGGCGACATTCAACAGTTCAAAGTACATCCTCCCACAGGATGAATGTGACAATTGAATTCATCACCTGGAATGTACACACCCCAAGTCACATGACACACTGCCAAGTTACACTAGCTGCTGGATCACATCACAATGGACTGCATAGCTCACCTACGTAGTACAGTGTAAGGTGCCACACCAGATGTCCACCAAAGACGGAAGTCTTCCAGTCATCTCGTGTTTCTGTGAGAAATTCCACGCCTGCCCCTGCATCTCGCTCCTCCTCCATCACATGGGCTACATAAAACAATATGGGCAATGCGAGCATCATTCACTGTTTGTTGTTCATTCCCAGTCCAGGTTTTCAGCATGGTGGACTGGAATCAAGACTGGATGGATATGGTCTGGGGTTTTCAGCATGGTGGACTGGAATCAAGACTGGATGGATATGGTCTGGGGTTTTCAGCATGGTGGACTGGAATCAAGTCTGGATGGATATGGTCTGGGGTTTTCAGCATGGTGGACTGGAATCAAGACTGGATGGATATGGTCTGGGAATGAGACTAACAATGTATGCACTGACCAAGTGCGTGAGTGGCAAAGGGAGCACATTTCTGCATGCTGAGGGCCTTTCTTGCAATCTCTTCTCCCTTGTCCCGCTGGTTGTTCTGCTCCAGGCTGAATGCATAGCTGGGGGAGGGGTTGAAAGGGAAGGCGGGGTGAGAGGAGAGAAAAGGAGAAGGAGAAGGAGGGAGGGAAGGAGAGCGAGGAGAGGGGGGCTCACAAGGCTAGGATAAAGGGGTACAACAGCATGTCTTCAGTCCAGTGTGGGAGAATGTGGGCCAACGTGTCCCTCATGCGAACAAACTCTCCCAGTTGGATGTACGCACCCACCAACATGCGCACCGCGAGGGCATCTGGTGAGGGTAGAACAAATGGTAGTGTACTACAGTCGAAGGTGTTTTATCTGCCAAGTGAAATGGTCTGTACTTATTTAATATCAGCCTTGTTCCCAGCCTCCCACGCCCCCAACTTTCATAGCTTGCAGTGAGGGGCTGGGAACGAGTCTAAACTTTGTCCCTCCAACGTCACTCACCAAGGGGGTGTTCAATGACCACAGCTACCAGCTCCTCTGTGGCTTTGGGCAGGTTGCCTGAGGCGTTTGCAAGGAGGGCTTTTACGTGGCCCTTCTCCCTCTCTGTCATTCCCTCATGAGGACATTGCTTTACGGCCTCAACATGTACAGCAACTGTGGACAGGGGACACACTAGCCTCACGACCAGAAATCAGAGTGTGTAATACTGCATAACAAACCTTTGGGATTATATGGTGCCTTTAAATCTGCAAGCCAGGATGCACCCTGGAGGTTTGGGGAGAGGGGGGAGGTGATCAGCAATGGGGAAAGGGGTGGGGCTCATGAAATGGGTAAGGGGTGGGGTTCGTGCAGCAAATAGCCGCAGATCTGCAATACATCTGACAGCTTGGGTGCTTCACCATAGATGGCATAGCCATCTCTTACCAGGGCGCAGTGGGCGAGGACGAAGGCGGGGTCTAGTTCCACAGCCCGCTCCCAGTGGGAGACCGCGCTCTGTCGCACGCTCACGTACTCCAGGAGCCCCTTATTGAAGCTCTCTAGAGCATCGTCACTGCTGCAGGTCAGCGGGGCCCCGCCACAATCGAGTCGTCGCACTGCGCCATCCGCCATCGCAAGACCGTATCGCAGAATGCGGAAACTTTGTAGAATACGGAAACTTTTCAGAATAGTTTTATAGAATACGGAGAACACAGTAGAATACGGAGCTTGTACACAACATATGAGCAGTGGACCAATAAGATATTTATCTCTCGCAGACTGCTAACTGCTCATCAACACTTCCATTTGAACGAGTCTGGCATTTGTATCTCCAGGCATTTGGTATGGGAGCATACCGGCAAAGGTGATCAATGTCTTAGCCAGGTGACGCAGGTCTGCACGACGCTGCACAGGAGACAGAACACAATGATAAAGCATCCAATACCATGGTGGGACAGTCACTTACTGCATCCACCCCTCCATCCTGCACTGCACCAAACCCAGGTCTTGAGGCACTGGCACTACAGGCGGTAAGAAACATGTAAATCTATTGTTCAACACTCTAGTCCAAGGCCTTCCTTGCTTCCAGTTTATGATCACTTGCAGTAAGCAATCAAAAACTGGAGGTGGGAAAGGCCTGGAAACGAGCCACTCTCTACCTACCTGAGCTGTTTGTACTGGGTGTAGAGAATACTCAGTGTGGCCAGCAGAATGTCCGGTAGGCAGTGCCTTACCTGAAGGTTAAAGGTCATCAGTTGCTGAGCAAATGGTCGGATGCACACACACACTATGAACTCACCCCATCATCATAGTTCCTGAAAGCAATGATCTTCTGTTCCACCGTCTCTCCAGCCAACAGCGGCAGCAACCTCAGGTCCCTCATCACCTGGAGGGGGGGGGGGGGGGGGGGGGAGAGGGAGAGGGGAGGGGGGAAGAGGGAGAGGGGAGGAGGAGGAGGAGCTTGAGATCAAATCACCAGCTAGTCATATGGTTCAGGTAGAGGCAAGACGCACACTCAGGGCGAGGTCAATTCTCTTGGCATGGTAGTGGTCAAAGAACTGCATGATGTCCAGCAGGAGAAAGAAGGTGTGGCTAAGGGTACGATTTGCCGAGTGCCCGCGAGACTTGTACCTGCAAGAGAGAACCAAGGGGACAGACACATACACACATAGAAAACCTGCCAGTGATACAGTTCGCTGCTTTGAAATGCAGACACCCAAGGACATGAAAATGGTCACAACAACCGTTCTGCTGTACACTAGATTGACAACGGCACATTTCAATCCCTACCGCTCTGCAATTCCAAGTGCCAGTGTCTGGAGTCGGGCTCTGTCAGACTGAGGAGCAGCCGGGGCCGAGGCAATGTGACTCAACAACCTGCACAGGAGTTCCAGCGTCTTGGTGTGGTTCTGAGGAAGGTAAGGATCAGTGGCTACTGCAACATTTAATGATGGTCCGTTATGTGTGTAACCTACTCCTACTACACGCCTCACTTTGGCAAGGTCATACAGTCTGACAGCATCTTCGTACAGTCCCTTTCTCTCTGCCTCTGCAGCAACAAAACTAATCACTTCCGAAGTGTCTTTCTGAAATTTTTCAATGCACCCAGGCTTCCGCGAGCCATCAGGTTGGATCTTGCCTAGCAGCATCTCAAACTCTCGGCTCTCCATCACCAGTTCACTAACACATGTACTGAATAGATCTCGGTCCTGCGTCCCGCGCATGCCCTGTGTACCAGAAAGAGGACCAGACTCGAATGTGCATGAAAATGGTTGAAAGCTGATAGAGTAAGTGGATTGCATTGCCCTAACATGCCTCTGCATGTCTTTTACCTTGAGTAGGAAGAAATACTGAAGGGCTTCCCGAGGGTCAGTGAGGGAGAACCTTCGCGTGTAGCCAATCACCAACCGAGCAAAATTCAGCCGGCACACTCCAGTGGGGTCTCGTACCACTGTAGATTAACACAATGGAAGGGCATATAGGTGAGGAGAGGCAGGTAATTATAGAGCTCATGTTTGGAGGGAGAACATGCGTAGTTGTTAGACTTGTACCCAGGTTAGGATACGAGGCTAGTGTAGTTACACAACCTTGTAAAGTAGGTATATTATGTATGAGTGAGAGAGAGAGAGAGAGAGAAGGGTGTTGTACTGAGTTTGGAGTGAAAAGATTCAGAGAGGTAGAGGAGGTCCATATCCTGCAGGGCAATGGCAAAGTGGACCGCATGAGTGTGTAGCATTTCATTACGAGAGAGAAACTCGATTGCCTGAGGAGGAACAGAGGGAGAGAAAAGGAGAGAGGAAGGAAGGAGGGAAGGACAGAGAGGGAGTGAAGGAGGAGGGAGAGAGAGGGAGAGAGGGGGAAGGAGGGAGAGGGAGGGAAAGAGAGGGAGGGACAGAGAGGGAGTGAAGGAGGAGGGAGAGAGAGGGAGGGAAAGAGAGGAAGGAGGGAGAGAGAGGGAAGGAAGAAGGAGGGAGAGAGAGGGAAGGAAAGAGGGTGGAGGGAGATGGTTGTATATCTAAAACACTGACAAAGACAAGTCTGCTGCTGTTAGGAGCTTACAGCTTCAAACTGAGCAGTGAGTAGCAGAACTTGAAAGTAGAGAAAAGGCTGCTGAGACGCATTGAAGTGGCTCTCCCCTGGAGAGGAGAACGAGGACAGGAGTGACAGGGAGAGCAATGGAGGGAGAGCAATGGAGGGAGGAGAGATGGAGGGAGGAGCGATGAAGGGAGGGGTGATGGAGGGAGGAGCGATGAAGGGAGGGGTGATGGAGGAGAAGCAATGGAGGGAGGAGCGATGAAGGGAGGGGTGATGGAGGGAGGAGCGATGAAGAGAGGAGAGATGGAGGAGAAGCAATGGAGTGAGGAGAGATGAAGGGAGGAGAGATGAAGGGAGGAGAGATGGAGGGAGGAGAGATGAAGGGAGGAGCAATGGAGAGAGGAGAGACGGAGGTAAGAGAGACGAAGGGACTCACCATAATCTTCCAAGAGTAGGGCCTGTAGCTGGGGTAGAGTGACATGGTCTGTGCTGGAGGAGGAGTGGGAGGGAGGATCATCCTCAGAGTCAAACTGCACCTGGCACAGCTGTGGGGAGAGATGAGACCACATGATGCGGTGTGTGCTCCTGTGACAACACACAAACCTTCAGCCACATGTAGTCGTCTGTCTTGAGACACACTTGTGGGTGGTTGTCTGACACATCACAGCGAGCTAGCAGACAGTATACAGCACGTTTGAAAGGGTCTGAGCTGGAGCGAACTGAACGCTTATATCCCAGTTGGAGCCGGGCTTCTGAGGAAGGGGAGAGCCTTGGGGGGGGGAGGAGAGAAGGAAGGCAAAGGAGAGGAAAGTTTCCATATATGGCATTTGCAACATCAGCAAATGTACAAAACCTACCTGCGATCTTCACTTTGAACATATTCCTGCAAATACGCAGCCAACTCTGCACACGAGCTGCAGCAACGAGGGAAGATATGTGCATCCACAGTGTGAGGCATTGGATAGGGCCATATGACTCACTGCGCGCGGTGTGAGGCATTGGGCAGGGCCATATGACTCACTGCGCGCGGTGTGAGGCATTGGGCAGGGCCATATGACTCACTGCGCGCGGTGTGAGGCATTGGGCAGGGCCATATGACTCACTGCGCGCGGTGTGAGGCATTGGGCAGGGCCATATGACTCACTGCGCACGGTGTGAGGTATTGGGCAGGGCCATATGACTCACTGTGCACTGCTGACGGCATTCAGGGCATCGTCCATGTCTCCACACCTCATGCAGTAGAACACCATTGCCCACAGAGGCTGGCCATCCACCGACCCATCCTGAGAGCGAGAGCGAGGAGGCAAGTAACAAGACAGAGCTATATAGCAGAGCTGATGTGAAACACTCTCCCTCCTCCCCACCTCTAGTCCAGGCATGGAGTTGGCCTGGCGGAGAGTGAGGTAGCTTCTCACAAGCTGATAGGTGCCGGGCACTCCACCTAGCTGGGCCTGGGTGAGGCTGCGGTAAACACTCTCTTTAATGTATTCAAGGTACCTGGGAGAGAGAAATGCAACTGTTCTTCATGCCACTATATATAGCACTAGAGTACAAAGGCACTAGAATATACAGTACATCAAGAGTCACACTTGAAAAGCTAACAGGACACATTACAAGCAAAGGCAAGCCACAAACGTGAACTCATCCCTATGTCTTTTACAATCAAATACTGGATGGTGATGGACTGAAAACCACTGAGCCTTGTATCCAGGCCCCTGAGAACAAGGCTACCTTCAACCCTTCGCCTTCTTCCTCCTTCCCTCCCACCCACCTTGTCTCCAGGACATGTCTGGCTTGCATAACAAATGCTTTCTGCATAGATGGGGAGGAACGATGGTTATACGCTGCTGGTGGGAGGCGGGGCACATCGACAATGGTCTTCAACAGTGACCAGCAGTCAGCTATGTTCTGGAGAGAGACAATGGCACACAGATATGCAAATCTCGCACAAAGAAAAATGCGGCCATCTTACTTTGTCCACAAAGTTTGTGCTGGCACTGTGGAATGCTGTGATGAGGCTATGAGAGAGCCCCTGTAGTTTTGCCTCGTTACGAACATACACCTCCCTCGCGTATGCCATGGCAACGGCATCCAGTGCACTCCTGCCATGCATGCTCAATGGAGTAGCCTGCAGCACCTCAGCTTCTGTGGGCAGCTCAAGCTCCTGGCCGGCACCGAGGAGCGAGTTGAGTATCCTCTCCTTCTCTTGCTCCCACTCCCCCTCCATACTCTGCCAGTGGTGCCGCTCAGCTTCTGTGAATGTCTACAAGAGGATGCGTGGGTGGGTAACGAGGCCTGGTATATGCCCTGTGCAACGGGCAACCCTCAGCTAATGTAGGTAACATTTTTCGTGTGAGATTCGTGAGCCAGCATGGTTTGGTCAAAAGCTAGCTAGTCACCTCAGGAGGTAGAATTGCAGGAGCACAAACAGAAGTCACTCACGCTCTTTCTTGATTCCTCAATGACTGCTAGTAACGTATTCTCTCGCTCGTTTCGAAGGAACCCCTACGAGAAACATATACACACATGAAACTACACACAGGACATCCCTAGCTTGTAAATCTTCAAGATTTCATTGGTCGATCCCACAAACCTGAATGTCAGTCTCCCAGACTGGCTCAATTGGCTCAAGCGTCTTTGCTGCATTGAGGCTCTCCAACTTCTGGGATAATTTGGGCACATCAAACCCGCGGGAACCCAGCAGAATTGATCTACACAGAGCAACATCAAGGGTGAGTATTCTAATTGATGCGCACCTCGCCTGCTATAGTCTTGACAGTCTATAGCCAGATATATAGCAGCTCTACATCCGCTGCACACACAGTCAACATGACTTACGCTTTGACATCCGTTGTCTCGTCGAGCACGCCGGAGGTTTTGTCCAGCAATCGCTGTCCCGCCTCTGCAATCTGCTGCAGGTTCCGTCTCACGCGCGGTAGCTCATCGCCCGTTTCAATGTCGGCCGTCAGCTGCTCCGCTTGCTGCAGCAGCTCAGAGAAATTCTGAGGCGTAGGCATGTTTCCAGGGAGTCTGCTGATAACAGAACGATAGCCTCGGCAGTCTCACTCTCGTGCAAAGGAAGTTTCATTCCCGTTCAAATCCACGGTAAGACTTACAGGAATGGAATTCTCACTTCCTGCTCAGACCCTACCCCCATCATAGGTGAGTCTACTACACACTAAGCTCACTGCATGCGTATAACATCATCATAAATATTTTTTATGCCCAGAGGTACAACAAAAATAGAAACTAATCATTGAAACACAAACACTGGAGTTCCTGCAGGAGAGGAAAATAAAAAGTACTTAATGAATTACTACCCAAGCCTTGTTCTCAGCCCCTCCCCACCTCCCCACCCCCACCCAGCTTTCTGTCATATGCAGTACTGTATAGAAAGCTGGGGAATGAGGCTAGCGCTCAGGCTTTAAGCCTACGTCAGTACTATCAGCAACAAATGAGAAGGCCTGGGCACATACAACCATACCAAATTTGGACGCTGAATGTGGGCCACCATGAGAAGTCTGCAAGAGTAAGAGTGAACATCATTAAAATACAAACCAACATCCGTCCCAAGCCCACCCATAATTATCTCCATACTATAAGCACTATGAAACTGAAAGTCACCACAATTGTGTACCTCAGACTTTGTGCTCAAGCGAGCAATGACCGAGAGCAGTTTCTCCCTGTCCTTCCTGCTTGTGATACCCATCTCCTGCAAATCCTCATCTCGAAGTGTCACAAACGAGTGGTAGTCAACCTGCTCACGGAAAGAGAGAGATATCAAGTTTTATTTGTCCTCCCTCCCTCCCTCCCTCCCTCCCTCCCTCCCCCCTCACCTCCTGCTCCAGAAACACAGAGTGGTAGTGACTCAGGGACGCTTCTTCCAGAGCAAACCTCAGATCTACAAGACAAGATGTCAGCTCATACTCAAAATTTAGACCTGCACTTCCAGAAACTGCAGTTAGCGTTATTACCCTCCAAAATAGATACGGACGTCTGGGCTGTGTTTGTAGGCCAATAAGTGCTACTATATGTGTGTAACTATAGCCTCATACACAGGCCATTTCTCTTGCATGCAGAATGAGCCTTGGTATGACTGAATGTTTTATCTTCCATGTACACACGGTCACTGTCCACGCTACACTACAAATATACTACTAATGTTAAGTACCTTTAGCCTCGTACCCAGGCTCCTCCCCATGAGGAGCCTGGGTACAAGGTTAAAGTACCTTCACATTGATCCCTAGCATTACAGAACACGATATTGTCCAATTACTGGAGTGTTAACTTGCCTAGTGCTGGGAGAGGCTCCAGCTGCTTCAGAAATGGCTTCTTTGGTCCGATATCCGGACGAAACGCGTTCTTTGGTCCGATATCTGGACGAAACGCGTTGAGAGGATCAGTATTACTTCGGTTTCTCAGACGGGGGCCTGGCTTTCTCTTAGAGGGTGTTCCTGGGTAGCTTATCTGCCGGGGAGGGAGGTGATTCTCCAGTCTGGAGCCAAGCTGTGGCAACTTTTGCAGAAATGAAGGCATTGCATCTCTCCCCCTGGCCCTAGTCACGCCTCCAGGTTTGCCAGACTTGGGTCTCAGTAGCTGGGAGCCATTAGTCATACTGTTGTCTGAGTGATCCAGTTTGCCTTGTTGCAGCCTCCCTCCTCCTGCACCCTTCCACCTCCCTCCACCCTCTGAAGGATTACTTTTAGAAAGGAACTTATCAAGGACAGAGCCTTGGTGATTTGCCCCACCTTGTGTCGGTGCCAGCATTCCTCTGTTTGCCCTTGGAGCACCCCCAACATGGAATGAGGATGGTGATGGCTTGGTGTAGGGTACACCAGTTGTGGAAGAGGTGGAACTAGAATCAGGTGTCTTCTCCAGGGAGATGTTGGGGGGTGCTGGGGTGTTATTGATGCGAGACAAACTCGGAAGGCGAGTCATCGGGCCCCCAGGGGCAGGGGACGACGGTTGACCATCAGAGGAAAACAGTACCTGCAAATGAAACACAGGCACACACACGCACCTCATCAACTTACAAATGGGCCTTAATTACACACACTTGTCAGTGTAGTGAACGGAAGGGTTGGAAGTCATGTGAAAGTTTGGAATGAATGTGTTTGAGAACACAATTTAGCCACACATCCCACACAAAATTGGTCAATACAAACATAAACAATATCTTCCCAAATAAGACAAAGGAACACTGTAAAACACATGACACTGCTGATGATTGATGATGCTGTACAGAACAGTACTGGGATATAAACACGTACACACACACACACACACACACACACACACACACACGTACACACACACACACACACACACACACACACACACACACACACACACACACTTGTCAATATAGTGAACAACATGAAACTGCAGATTGACTGTACAACTCACAGGGACATTGTCTGGTGTGTGGTAAGCATTTCTGAGTCGTTTGATCAGCACAGTAGGATCAAGTGGACCGTCTCCCTCCTTTGTCAACCTCCTGGACACATCCGGCATCTGTGACTTGTTGCATTTCTCACCAACATCTGTTGAGAGGTCTGTAGTGGGCGTGGCAGGGGTGGGTGTGGCAGGGATCCCCTGTTGCTGAATTCTTTCCATGCTGATATTAGCAATGATTTGAATCATTTCAACGTCAGCTGCAAACGGAAAGGTAATTTATTCATACATCCATCATTACCTAACATTCACCATTTCCTTATCATACACTGACCAATCATAGTTGCAATTTCAAACGTTGTCAACCCGCTCTTTCCGCGATGGTTTACGTCAGCTCCATGTTGACCAAGTAGCCTGGCCACGGCATAACTCCTGAGAGTCACAAAAACAGTGACAATTACAAATTCATATGCTTGTCCACACTTGTAAAGACATGGTTACCATGGTGACGTACCTCTGGTGAGTTGCTTGCATCAGTGGTGTCCATTGATGAACTTCGTCCTTAGCATTCACCTCCGCACCGGCACTTAGTAGGGCCTTACATATCTGTGTGTGCAGGCAACATGACATGTATCATAGCAAGCAGTGTGTTCATTCACAAAGAAGGTGCTACCCTGCCCACCTCCACATGTCCCTTGTTGGCAGCAAACATGAGGGGCGTGGCACCATCCTGGTCTGTAATACGGGCCAGAGATGGCTTCCGAGAAAGCATTTCCCCTACCTTCTTCACCTCACCTGCCATGATGATGTGTAATAGGGATATACATTGCATATGTGTAGTCTCATTCCCAGGCTTCTAGGGACCACCCCACAGGAACCTGGGAGTGCGGCTAGGACATGTGCAAAGGATATACTGACATGTGCAAAGGATATATTGACATGTGCAAAGGATATACTGACGTGTGCAAAGGATATACTGACGTGTGCAAAGGATATACTGACGTACACTACACAGGCCTTGCCTTGGCCCGCTGCTTTGTAGCAAGACTTAAAATTATATCTATCTACTGACATGCACTACTGTACTGTGTACTGTGCATACCTGACTTGACAGCATCAAAGAACTCATTGTCGGACAGTTTATCTAGGGACAAGAGATCAGAGCACAATTGATGAGTAGGATCATATTACAAATGTACATTCCCTGCCCACTCTTTAATTGAACTCTTAATATTACATTTCCACACACATTTTTCTTGCTGTTTTTCCCCAGCTAGAAGACGTCGTATATCCTCATGGCCAAGAACAGCCGCCAGCTCAACCACCCTCCTTCCATTGACATCACGTGCCTCCCTGTCTGCACCATGTTGGAGTAGCAGCTTCACTGTTGAGAGCTATGGGGAGAGGGAGGAGGAGAGAGAGGGGGAGAGAGAGGAGGAGAGAGAGGGGGAGAGAGAGGAGGAGAGAGAGGAGGAGAGAGAGGAGGAGAGAGAGGAGGAGAGAGAGGAGGAGAGTGAGGAAGAGAGAGAGGAGGAGAGGGAGGAGGAGAGGGAGGAGGAGAGGGAGGAGGAGAGGGAGGAGGAGAGGGAGGGGAAGAGGGAGGAGGAAAGGGAGGAGAGAGAGGAGGAGAGGGAGGAGAAGAGGGAGGAGGAGAGGGAGGAGAGGGAGGAGAGAGAGAGGAGGAGAGGGAGGAGGAGAGGGAGGAGGAGAGGGAGGAGGAGAGGGAGGAGGAGAGGGAGGAGCTAGGGTTCAGTGGATAGAGGGAGACCTAACAGTTGAGGTCTTACAGCCAGGGCATTTGTCCCAAAACAAAGCCTTTCACATGAGACAAGGGTACATTGAATCATCTTCATTCCAGGAAATGTTTGTCTTACAACAGCTATACTTGGAAATACCACAGGAAGTGTTGCCAGTAAAAGGACTTCATATCTTTCATGCAAACAAGAGAAAGAGGAAGAGAGGGAGGTTAGAGGGTACCTGATTGTTGAGCACAGCTAGCATGACTGCTGTCCATTTGGTAGTTTTGAGGTGTGCATTCACGAGAGAGCCACTGCTGATGAGCTGGGTGACAATGGTGTCATGGCCACACTGTGAGGCTGCCATCAGAGCAGTGAGGGACTCCACCTGCTCCTCCTTGTTCACCTCTGTACCTTCTTCTAACAATACCTGCAGAGGAGGTAAACTACTCGCAGTGAAACACCTTCCACACATGCACGCACACACACACGCATACACACACGCACGCACACGCACACACACACACACACACACACACACACACACACACAATTAAACACACACACTTCACCTGCACTATGGTGAGAAATCCTCCCTGTGCAGCGCCCACTAGAGCAGTGGCCCCCCACTTGTTAGTGAGGTTGACTTTCGCTCCCATTTGCAGCAGGAGCTTCACAGAGGGGAGATGGCCATAGCAGGCAGCCTGCATCAGTGCTGTCCAACCATAAAGATTAGTACCGTTCACATCTACATTGTTCTAGTGAGGGGGGAGAAAGAAAGGGAAGAGGAAGGGAGGGAAGGGATCAGTGATGTAAGCTACTATATAAACTTGTTAACATCACTATACCTTGAGCAGCATACGAACAATGTCCTCCCATCCATGTGCAGCAGCATACAGCAGGGAAGAGGACCCCTCCTCATCACACACGTCCACCTTTCCCCCCTCCCTCAACACGCCACGCAGAGCCTGCTCGCTGCCCGACTCGACCACAGACAATATTTTCTTCACATGCTCCATGATGTGACAGGCACTGGATTTCCCTACTAATTATGAACTGCAAAATTAATTTTTTTTCGCTGAATTAGAACGTCGGGCCAAAAATGAAAAATGGGAGGCAAGGGAGATAAAGTAAAGCTGATGCCAGTAGGCAGCCTGGATCCTGAGGACGAAGTGAAACAGCAAAGTCGTGAGAAGCTGTTTTTTCTGGCGGGACACCACAGTCGTAACTCGAGCACCAGCAGCTCAGAACCCGACCTGAAAGAGGAGAAGGTTGTGGAGAAGAAGCGGTGTCACGTGACTGGCGGCTGCCTCTGTAAAATCTCCCTGCTGGTATACCTGGCCGTGTGTATTCTTGTCAGTGCCCTCTATGTTGCCATATATGGACAAAATCAGCAGCCGTTTGGTGAAGTGTGGATACCAGGAAAGGTAGGGGCCACGCCCACTATGCAAGAAGCATTCAGACTTGCCCACAATATATACAACATGCACACACACACATCACTCATACACAATCTATTTCACCTTGTTTCAGCCCACACCTCATGAACACCATCAACCCAATGAAAGTTTCTACGATTACCCGTACACCGAATGGTTATCTCAACGATGGACGTACCACAACCAACCATTTTCAAACTGGCCAGCTCTCCCCAGCTATGTTGGTTCTATCCGTCAGATTGCTCATGGATGTGTGGGTGGAGAGGAAGGACTATGGCTGCTAGATGACTCTGCTTTGTATTTTGCCTTGAATCTGGACGGTGGTGATCCCGCCAATGTGAAGTTTCTCAATGTTAGTGATAGTTTAGGGATTGAAGTGGAAGAAGGGAGCCAGATTGCAGTGGCAGACGAGGGTAGTGGGGTGTACGTCATCACACCAGCAAACATCTCCTTCCTCGATTGCTCCAGGGAGAGGTGAGCAGTGAGCTGGAGGAGCAGAAGGAAGGAAAGGAGGGAAGGGAGGGGAAGGGAGGGGAATGAGGAGGGAGGAGGAGGAAGGAAGGAAGGAATGAAGGGGAAGGGAGGGAGGAAGTCACTCATCATTAATCATGTAAACACACTAGTGATCAATTTATTGTCACAACAAGGATTCAACCAACCTAGACAAGCTCATGAGACAAGATAGATTAGAATTACTATAATTTGCAAAACAGGGGATTGGTTTCATGATTTATTGTGTGTGGATATACCTGTGATATTGTTGAAATTTTTCACATTTTCAATGACACCTGATTCAGAATGGTTTTGCTTTCAACTTTGCATATCTTGCACGTACACAATGCAGCTGTGACATTGTAGCTACCAACACTGACCTCCTTGCACTGGGCACAGTCAATGCAGCAGTCGTCTCTCTCTCCACTTCTGGTCTCTGGATTGGCACAGAAGACGGACTCTACACTGCCGCATGCCAGGGGGGGAACATTACAGTGCAGAATGCTACTAGAGAGGTGGATGGATCCGTGCAGACACTTGCCTGGAGGGGCTGCGTCTCTGGCAGCAAAACACACCCAAAAGTAGCTCCTCTGTTCTTTGACCCGGAGGTTTCCAATTCTCCTCAAGATTCCCTCACCTCTACAGCCTGTCATGGTGTTCAAAAAGGCTCCTCTCGCACAAAGAAGCAGAAACCGCCACAAGAATGCAGCTTTGGTCTGTTGGTGGTAGGGACTGGAAACAAACTCTACTTTCACAATGGCACCTCGTGGTGGTTTGAGTGGGTGTCTGTGTGGTACAATGGGGGTGGGGGCGTGGTCGATGGGGTACCAACTGGCCTCACCTTCTCATCCGCTGGGGAACTATTTATATCAAATAATGTCTCTGTCAGTAGACTGAATGTAAACTATACTTTTGACCGGATCGGACCCTTGCAAGGGCTACCCTACAACCAGGCAAACACTGTGTATTTCTCGGACTACACCACCCTCTACCCACCGCCGTCCAAGAAGAGAGAACTAAAAAGATCAGGCAATACAGCAGGCACGCTCTGGATTGGTACTTCAAAAGGTTACACTCTTTTTGATGTAGCAAGCTCCAAGTTTGTGGGGTACTTCTATGGCCCTCGGTGGCACCCAGGGGAGACCATACTGCGGATTGCCTCCGGAGGGAAGAGTACCACTGTTGTACTGACTGATGGAGGGATAGCCGTGGTGCATCCGGAGGAATGGACGCTGGAACAGAAGGCGAAGCACTACCAGGCCATGCTGGAACGCCACACCAGACCACCAGGTACAATATTGTGCCTAACTTGCCCTTTTATTGTTCTGAAGAACTTCACATGCAAAAAATGATTCTTCCCTCTCTCTCTCCTCTCCAGGTTTGGTATCCGACTGCCCCCTCACAGACTATGTTCCAGAGACCTGTGCTCCATATACTACCGACAATGATGGCCTCTGGACCTCCTGGCTGGTGGCTTCAGAGGCGTTTCGCTACCAGGTCACACGGGACCTAGCTGCACGTGCCAGCGCCTGGGACCTCTTTGAGGGGATGCAGTTCCTAGTCAATGTGCGTGGGGAAGGAGGAGGGGGGAGATGGAGAGGAGGGGGGAGGGGGGAGGGGGGGAAAGGAGGGGAAGTATAGAAAGGAGGAGAGGAGGGGGGGAGGGAAAGGGAGGCAACAAGCAATACTCACCAAGTGTAGACTTCATCAGGAAACCTGCTCATGTAATCATTTTGGAGAGAAATGTGTGGTGTGTTCAGGGTTGAAATATAAGCAGGAACTCATGTACAGCATACACACACACACTTTGTTCGGGTGAATCCCTAACATGTATACTCTTGTGTTGAATATAGACCTTTGCTACACTAAACCATACAAACCTAACCAGCACACACACACACATACCAAATACATATACACGCCAGGTGTGCGACTGAGGCATTTCAGTCCCACCTGTGCAGTACATATAGAGGATTGTGAGGGTTGGTGGTTGTCTGGTTGTCGTAGCTCAGTGGCAGAGCACTGGCTGCACAAGCCAGGTGTCCTGGGTTCAATTCCCGGCAGCTGCCGGCCTTTTTGCTTTTCTCTATTTTTGCTTCATAACATCTAAATTCTCTTTATGAGGCAAGAGTTCTAAGCACATATACACGCATGCACAGGTGACGGGGGTACGTGGCCTGATGGCACGGTCAGTGGTGGAAGAAAACGTGACCACTGGAGATGGAGATTGGTACAACTCGACCACAGAGCCTGGGTGGAAATGGAAAGGAGATACCAGCTCTGACGAGGTGGGAGGGCAGGGTGAAGCCTGAGGCCGCTGTTTGTAATCTGGTGTGACTTGGTGTGTGTTTAATCTTGCAGGTTGTGGGACACCTGTTTGCCCACACTGTGGCGTATGATCTCGTGGCAGAGAGTGAGGATGAGAAGAGCGAGGTCTCTAACCTTGTGGATGATATTGTTGGTAAACATGGGGCAAGGGCCTTCACAGCTACATGTGATGTGTTTGCTTCTAGCATGAATGTATGTTGGTATCTATACCATCGGGATTTTCATCTCACAGTTTCTCCCATCCATCCTCTCTCTCTCACCTCTCCCTCACTCTCTCCCCACCTTCCCTTCTCTCACCCTCTCCCTCACAGGCTACATCAAGAACAATGGCTACTACCTAATTGATGTCACGAACCAGTCCACACGGTGGGGGGTGTGGGCACCCGAGCAGCTCAACCTCAACCAGTCCTGGTCAGACGAGCGGGGGCTCAACTCTCTACAGATTCTCTCCTTCCTCCTCTCTGCCTACCGCATCACTGAGAAGACAGACTACCTCAGTGCCTGGAAGGTGAGTTCACAAACATTGCGTCACACCTCCCCCCTTGGTATGTACACTAATGCTGATCATACTACACGTAGCTGTTCCCCCCCTTACACACTCAACTGTGCAGGAACTGTTTGATGGATCTTATGAAGGACAGTCCCCCCACTATGGACGCAACATGATTAATCAGAAGATTACGTTTCCACGCGATGACAACTTCAGTGACGATGAACTTGCCTTCCTACCCTACTTTGTCTACTTCCACACTCTCAAGGTAAAAGCAGGATTGTGATGTGTGTGCTTTAGGCTTACACTAACTGGTTCTTCCCCTCCCTCCCTCCCTCCATTCTCTCTCTCCACTAGCAAATGGGTGCACAGCACAAAGTTCCTCACCACACCTTGAGAAGGATGATCTCAGACATGGTTCGTTATGCTAACCTGAGTCTACAACGCACATGGCGGACGGTGGGGAGAGAGAAGTGCAGTGCTTGGACTGCTATTTACGCCTACGCAACAGGTCGGAGAGAGGGATTGAAGTGTTACTAGTACTCATTAACCAACCTAGCAAGCCAATAGCCTTGTAGATGTGCATGCATGCATCCTAGGTGGTTAGCAAGCTAAGAGAGAAGGTACAAGGTTAGCAAGCTAAGAGAGAAGCAAACGTATACTGTGTTGTACTGAGGTGGCTACATGCACCAAATTGGTCGAGATGCTTATAAACACTGGATGTGGTTCCCACAGGTCAGAGATCTAATGTTGAACTAATGGAGAATCTGGTGTGGACTCTCCGGACATGGCCACTGGAGTTGGTGCAATGGCAGACGACCAACTCCCACCGTCTCGACATCCAGTTCAATCCAGAAGAAGACAGGTACAGTCTGACTGACAGCATGTAGTACATGGCTATCTGCACTTATTGCTCTCCCCCCCCTCCCCCCTCTCCCACCCCTCCCTCCTCTCTCTCCACCACACACACACACACACACACACACACACACACACACACACACACACACACACACACACACACACACACACACACACACACACACACACACACACACACACACACACACACACAGAAACTTCCAAGGGCACACTCAATCAGTCAGAGTGCTACCTGCCAACGAGAGAGGACAGCTACGATGGAACGGGAACCCCTACCAACTGGACTCGAGTGGCTCCAGCAACGAGATGGACCCAGGTGCATGGCTAATGCCGTACTGGTTTGCACGATGGAGTAGGATGTTATAGTGCACCCCCTTTAGCAATTTTATTCCTCTCCCTTCTTCCTTCTTGTATGTGTATGTATGGTGTGCCTTCTACATATATGTGTGGTGTGTGCCTGCCTTCTCTTGTGTACTTATCAACTCATTTCAAAATGACCTCACAAACGACAATGCTAGTCTACAAGTGAACAATCGCCTCAGCTCCCTAGCAGAGACTACATAGGGTGCATAGGTATCATCTCGGCTATTAGCATAAATCGCTGAGATGCTATCATCTACAGGTGATGCGCATAGTATGCAATAGGGATGTGGCATGGGTGGGGTAGATCATAGATAATAGAGTCGTTACGACTCTATTATCTATGGGTAGATCCCGGTAACTGGTAAGTAATTACGATCACGTGATGTACAATACTGACGTAAGAGTGCACCGTCATCAAGCTGTATCGTTGCCCTCGCACTGACAGCTTACCGTCTAACTTGTTTGACCCACACTGGGAAAGATGTTTAGATCAAAGCCAACCCTTCAAGGTGAGTTCTTGTACGTGTACTATACACTCTTGACGCCATTTGTCCGTTTACGCGAGTGTGAAGTATAACATGGAAACTCTCGTTCTGACTTGCAGATACTCTCTTCAATTTGAAGGTGAGCACACAGCCGTGTATACAGTGCTAGTATCTAGTACAGTTATACATGAGATGATCCCCTGCCTCCATCTAATATGTACATACACACACAAAACTGTTACACATCGCACACACACCACACCCCCACAGTTCTCTACCAAGCAAATGGAGAGAGCTGCTAAAAAGTGTGAAAAGGAGGAGAGGGCTCAGATGGCTAAAGTGAAAAAGGTGAGCAAGAGGAAGAGACGACAATTAGCATCCCTCCAAGCATCATCCTGTCTTAGCTTCCTTATCTTACTCAACTATCTCTATGCTCATCGTGAAGGCTCTTGAACGGGGAAACAAGGAGGGAGCGAGGATCTATGCTGAGAATGCCATTCGCAAGAAGAACGAGGGACTGAATTACCTGAGGATGGCCGCCCGTGTGGATGCAGTGTCCAACCGAGTCCAGACGGCCATGATGACTAAGGAGGTACCCTCAGCCAGACCTTAACCTGTACTTTATCCTAATAGAGCTTTTTCATACAATGTACGCGAAGATGGCAACTCAATCAAGGAAATTATGATCACATGATGAAAAATCTCTGTTAGAGGCTCTTCCCAGATTTCCTGAATCATCAACACACAATTTCCTGAGAGTGAGTGATTTCCTCCACACACACACACACACACACATAGCTCTCAAAGCAGATGGGTGGAATTGTGCAGGGGCTGGAGAAAGTTGTCCAGTCCATGGACCTTGAAAAGGTACCAACTCCTCACCCCATTAATTGGTTTCTAGTTGTCTTGAGCCATCTTCCTCCTCCACAAACACACACACACACCTAGATCTCCTCGACAATGGGGAAGTTTGAAGACCTGTTTGAAGATCTGGATGTACATACACAAGTGATGGACTCCAGTATGAGCACTGCCACCACCCTCACCACACCCCAGGACCAAGTTGAATCGCTCATGAGACAGGTATATAGAACCCTCTCCAGAATAGTAATTATACCTCACCCTGCTACTCAATGGTTTAAAGTCTTTCCCAGCACTTGATGAAGTGAAAGTTCAATCAACTGTTAAATTACCTAAAAAATGAAAGACTTTACAAACAATGTGTTCTGTCTTTGTTTCTATGGATGTGTGCAGGTGGCTGAGGAGAATGGGATGGAGGTGCTGGACCAGCTAGCTGCCAACCCTGTGTCCACTTCACAGCCAGTGGGAGTGGATACACTTAGCTCACAGCAGGAGGACCGCTTGTCAACAAGGTACGTGTCGGTCGGAAGGGAGGAGGGGGAGACATCCAGGCAACTTGCATGTACTTCTGTTTGGCTTTTCACTACCTCCTACAGGTTAGCGGCCCTCAGGCAACCCAACTAAATCTTCCACACAATCTCACAAACATACTTACTATTCTAGTTGTGAAATTTTACTGTCAATACATTCGTAATGCAGTGTTATTAATCAAACTATGTTGTTCAATATAATTATGTAAAAAAAATATCCCAAGTTACAATCATGATTGTATAATTGACACTACACAATTGAGCGGTACTTGACAGCAAACATGAGCCACACAGCACAAACGTCCTCTGGGTAGACAAAGATTTTCACTCTCACAGCCATCCTGACATGGTCCCCCTTGCAGGATAAGATCTCAGCACACACGGGGGATCTGGGGGGAAGGGAAGAGGGAAGATAGAATGCCCGGGGACATACTTGGGGCTAGTCTCACAAGCCAGACCCAACTAGCCCCACCCAGTGCAGATCGTGTTTAGTATCAAAGTGATCCATGCTGAGGTGGGTGGTTGGTTGGATCTAGCTCGTGAAACGTAGACGTACATGTACATGTAGCCTCATTTCCAAGCCTTCCTGCCGTCCAGTACATTTTTGCATACTATGTAAGTGATCAAAAACTGGACAGTGAGAAAGCCTGAGAATAAGGTTCAGGTAGCCTCGTTCCCAGGCTCTCCCCCTCCTTAGCGGGGAGAGCCTGGGAACGAGGCTACCTATCAGACACAAAAACCAACCCAGAGTGAGGAGGAAGAAGAGACAGGATGATGTCAGCTCCAGCTCACCTGAGGCAAGTGGTAAAGGCCTTCCTTGTGTTGCGGTGTACCAGCTGAATGGGAAACCCTTTGAAGGTGTGGCCCTCAGGAACCACGTTGTGGATGGCCTCTTGGAACTCTTCATTACCCATGCACACCCCCACACTGCGGTCCAGCTCGTAGGCAGAGAGAGCGGGAGAGAGCAAGTAGCTGAGCTCATCATCCCACACCGTACTCAGACCCATGTCCTGTAACCAGCAGGGAACAAGAGAAGAGATACCTTATGACAAATTTGAGATCAATCACTGCCGACGTTTTTGCTCTCAATTCTATGACAGTGCTCACTGCTCTGTGCTGTGCAGTGAGAGTCTTCAGCTCCAACTCCATTTCACTGCTGGAAAGAAGAGGGTCAACTCGGGAAGGCAGCAGGGGTGGAAATACCCCCCAGCAGGGCTATGGAGGAACAGAGTGAGATACAGGAGGACGGGAGGGAAGCCTTGTACCAGACTTATATCCTCCATGAGAAAGTATTAGAGTATAACTGCGTGCATGTGGGACTCACAAGTGCAGATGCGCAGGTGACGGACACAATGGCCTCAGGACTCATACTCTTCCAGAGGGAGCCGTTACGGAGCTCAAACCGACACATGGGGACAGAGTCAGAGAGCTGGGCATTGGCATAAAAGGTTTTGTGGTTGAACACACAGCCAACAGTACGGTAGGGATGGGAGGGGAGGGGAACTGGCATTCCCGCTTGAGTGTTAGGATCAAACTTGGGGTGGAGGAACCTAGAATGGAGGAAAGTGCTTATCGTGAATCAGTATTCTCCAGTAAACTATAATGAATCAGACTTTAGTTTGCTCCTAACCTAGGTTAAAATGACACAATATAAAGCTGGCAGGGGCCTGGCAACTCACAATAATACACCTAGTTCTTTTTGCCTACCTCTGTCCAGTGAGACTCTCCCAGAATGTGATGGCGCCCTCGTGGCCGACTGTCATAACCCAGCTGTGAGCGAGACCCTTCACCTTGGTGCCCGTGCATACATAGGCCTCCAGCCCAAACCCCAGGAGCAGGCTGCACAGCAGGACAGCATGATCCTCACAATCCTGGGGGAGACAGAACAATCAATGAACCAGACTACATTCTCACCCTAAACATGGACTGCGAATGAGACTAAGGCACACCACACAACATGTCTAGATGTTACAGTCACCCCCTGGAGATCGTTCCTCTTACCCCCTTCTTCCTACTCAGCATGGTGTGTAGGCTACTCCACGCCTCTGCACAGGCCCCCCCACTCCCGACTGAGCTGGCCCTCTCAAAGGGAATCAAGCTGACAAACCGAGCTGCATGTCTCGGGCTGTCCAACAACCTCCCAGCTCTGAGTGGCCGCACATATGCACACACTGGGTGACTCCTGCCACCCTCGTCCTGGGCAAATATCTTGACTAGTCTCTGAGAATGATTGGGTCGGATTTGGAGATACTCTTTCCACCATTGCTTAGCGTACACAAGAAACAGCCTCTCCTTCTCTGCACTTCGCTGTTTCTCAAGCCCAAGCTGTGCCGAGACAACCTCCTGGTTCAAGACCTCTCCAGATTTGGGCAATATCTCCAGTTTTATTTCCAGCAAGCCAGCAGGTATCTTGGCTTCAGAACCGACCCCGTTCAACTCCACTAAGACTGAGATCTTTCTCGCACTGTCTGCCAGCACCTGTCTCCACTCCAAGTAGCAAGTGCCGACCAAATCTACTTCTCCTCTCGCGTCTGTGCGTGTCAGAACAAGGTGGATGGGGTCGGCTAGAGACAGAGCATCCGAGGTGGAAAGCATTCTACTATCTTTTCCTCCTTTGCCCAACAGCTCCAGGAGAAATCCCTCAAGAAAGTTGGGCTCGCAGGCGCAAGGCACCGGTTTGGAGCGGAACCTCTGTCCTCTGAAGTGCACATGCAGAGTGAGAGTGGCCTGGCAGTTGTCCTCGGAGTCTTGGAGGTGCTCCAGAAATGCCTTGCCACCAGACACTTGCAGGAAGAGGTAGCGCTTGGAGGGACTGAGGGAGGATGCTGTGTGTGTATATGGAACAGTGTAGGGGGCTGTTATACAATAGTTATAGTCTGAGGAGGCAGCTGTTGCGAGTGTCAAACCTTTTGGGTATGGTTCGTCAGCTGTCTTCATTTCCACATGAGGAGTGTCCAGGCCACCTCCACCCTTCAACCCAGCACCCTCCTCCCCACCTCTCCCTACACCTCCTCCCACATTAAGGTGGAGAGATTGCAACACCTGATCGACCATGCCCCTCTCCTCCAGGGCCCGTAGGAGAGTCTCCTCATCCACCCCCCTTCCCCCCTCCTGGGTCTCTGCCAGGAAGCCACGGATCTGCTCCTGTACCCCAAGCTGAGAGACACGGCTGTGGATCAACTGCCGCAGCTCACTCAGCTTCTCAGGAGGAAGAGACATGATGACACACACCTAAACGGAGGCAGCGAACAAGGTAGTCGCATCCACAGACACATACGTTGCTTCCAATATAACGTGTGTGATACTGAAAGCAGTCTGCACTAGGGTTGGTTTGGGGTATGGGACTGAGACTATAAACAAGGCACTCTCCTGACATTCATCTCTGCTCCACAATTTTTCTTTTCTCACATAACATAAGCAGGAGAATTACAGAGAATCAACTCGCTCCCCAGGCTGCACCCCCTGCCCTACCCATTATAGATAGTCTCTAAAGTAAGTTAATATCTAGTAAGGCATGCTTTTGGACTCCGCATGTTACTGGGTACCTTCACTAGGGTTCATGGCTTAGCTACCGTCGACGCGTCGTGTCATGTTTGCCGCCATTTCTTTGAAAAATAAACAAATGACGTCACACGATATAAGGACTTGGTCGGTCAACAGGATGGACTCTACTGTCTTGAAGAAGTCAGGGAAGAAGCACAAGAAACATAAGAAGCAGTCGCACGACCATGAACATTCAGGTAAGCTAAGCGTAACCTGTGTAGCTGTCCAGAAGGCAATGGGTGGATAGTGCGTGGTGCGTGTTAATTAGAATTAATTAGCACCATCCAGCTTCTGGTTAGGCATGTACTTAGTGTTGTAATACTGCATTTGCAGGTGTGATGCGTGTCGTCTTTCCTCTTCCAACATTGAGGCCACAGAGCCGATGGCCTGGTAAAGAAGCGACAGCCAGCCCGGCACCTCCTCTTGAGCTGAAGGTCTCTATTCCTCTGGCAGCTCTGAGAAAAGCATCACCAACAATCTCCAGGACTGAGGGAGGAGGTGAAGCGTCAGAACATAGGCACCACAAGCATAAACACAAAAAGCACAAGAAGAAGAAGCACCATCAAACTTTTGTTTCACCAGGTCAAACAAGCTACCCTGGCAGTGTCGGCCACCATGCATTTGAGCAGGCTCAGCCAACGCTTGCTACACCTTCACAACCACAAAGCTACAGTTTGCCACCTGTGAAGCTTAGCAGTCTCCTTCCCAAGCAGTTCTATGATCATCATGCACACAAACATAAAGACAAGCACCACCACAGGAGGCAACATTCTGAACATGAAAGCAGTACCACCATGCATCCCTCTCAGAATGCACCTCCCATCCCCAGCATATCGCACCATGCCCCACCAGCTTCTCCTAGCTTACTGCCCCATACCACTCAACACTCTCCACTCAAACACCCCACACTGCACGAGGGCAAACACACGCACCACAAGAAAAAGAAGAAACATCGACATTCTAAGAGTGGCCACCACTCTTTGCCCCAGGTAGCTCCTCTGCACGGTGAACCACCACATGTACAACCCACCTCCTCTGTGCCCGATAGTGAGACTAAATCGGAAGGTGACCATGCTGACAGTCACCCAGAGGGTTTCCCCCCCTCCTCCAAACGGCCAAAGATCAATGACCTACCTGTCCTCCCAGGAAAACCTCACCCTACCCCTACACCTCAACAGCCTGTGCAGCCACGCCAGTGGACGAAGCCTGTTCCTTCAGTACAGCCTCCCCAGTGGACGAAACCTGTTCCTTCAGTACAGCCTCCCCAGTGGACAAAGCCTGCTCTTTCAGTACAGCCTCCCCAGTGGACAAAGCCTGCTCTTTCAGTGCAGCCTCCCCAGTGGACGAAACCTGCTCCTTCAGTACAGCCTCCCCAGTGGACAAAGCCTGCTCTTTCAGTGCAGCCTCCCCAGTGGACAAAGCCTAAAGAGGATCCAGAACTGTCTGCAGTACAGCCAACAGACTCCCTCTTTCCACAGAGAAATCTGGAAGCACATCTTGGGTCTGCAGCTCACCTCCAACCACCTCCTCTGCTGTCTTCCACCACCATTGGCCCCTCCCTTCTCAACCCACCCCCACACCACCCCCAGCCACAGGGTACTTTAGATGACCATGCATGTTATAGTTTATGCATTTAGAAGCTTTTTTTCACCTTCTCTTGCAGTAAAACTCACGAGAGCTGCCCTCAAGTTGTTTCTCAAGAATGTCCACTACCAGCTTCAGAGGTATAGCTCTCTCATCCTCCCATTATGAGCCTCATTTGATACAGCACATGACAATTGTCCTAGCTTGTCATCACTGTACCTCCCCCCCTTCCCCCCCACACACACACATACACAGGCGGGACCCTGAGGGGATATTCTCGGAGCCAGTGACGGATGACATAGCTCCAGGCTACTCCTCCATCATCCCACACCCGATGGATCTCGGCACCATCGGGAAGAAGATCCAGAAGAATTTGTACCCCTCTGTCAATGAGTTCAAGGTTTGGGAGAGGAGGGAGAGAGAGGAGAGAGGGGAGGGCCTGAGGGAGGAGGGGGGGAGCCTGAAGGAAAGGGTTGTACAGAGAGTCAGTATACAGAGGTTTGGTGGAGTTGAGGGGGAGGGGGTGGAGACAATATTTTGGTAATGAAAAGTGTCACACATACAACACATTCACATTCACAATAAGAACATGCGCACATACACACACGACACACACATACGCACATACACACACGACACACACATGTGCACATGCACACACACACGTGCACATGCACACACACATACACAACACACACACAGGACGACTTTGTGCTGATGTGCAACAATGCTATGACCTACAATGGCCCAGAAACCGTCTACTATGCAGCTGCCAAGAACCTTCTCACCGTGGGCATCAAGATTATTGCAAAGGTACACAGCACTCAACAAGCTTCATGCGCATCTTTTAGCAACAGCTACACTAGGACCCAATGGAGGCCGTGGTGGCTAGTATCCTCAGGTGAAAGAAAGCAAAGATCCGTACACTTGCATGCAACAAGCCACGCTACACCTGGGAGCACACCACACCTGGGAGCAATCCAGGTGGACATTACAATCAGGCAGTCACCTACCACAGGAGGTCAGACACGGTTGAACTTTACTAATTAAAATGGCTGAGGTCACACTAATTGATTTTTCGTATCTCAACAGACTAGCTCTCTCGACTTTTACTGAGGTGGACCCCAGTTTTCAAATCAAGATTCAAGGCTGGGGCCAGTCATAGAAAAAGCAATATCCAAGATCAATTAGTGTGACCTCAGCAATTTTAATTAGTAAAGTTCAACTGTGTCCACCTCCTCTGCACCACACCTGGGAGCGATCCAGGTGGACATTACTCTACATCTGTTGTCCATCTTTGTTGGCTTCTTACCACAAACACTAACCACACAATGTATGGTGAAAGGGTTTTGTGAGCCTCAATGGGTTGTCAGATAATTTCTGCCTATTCATTTTTTGAATGTAGGAAACTTGTCTACGACCTGACATAAGATATGGAAAGCTTTCTGTCCCTGTGAGTCGCTCAGAAACAGCCTCCCCCGTACCTATCTCTGATTTCATCCTCCCTCCTGCAACAAACGTCCAACTTGACTACACAAGCCCATTCATTTGCAAGATAGACCTTGCCCTCCTGCGCCCCCATCCGCAACCTGCAAACGGCTCCTTGTGCAGCAGCCCGGTACCACTGACCGACCAGAACAACTTATTTCCGGTTGATGTTGGGGACACTTCTGTTGAGATTAGTGACCAATCGCACCTCACAAAGGTGGTAGTGGGCGTGGAGGAGGATGGGGAGGGTATGGGGATGCTAGAGACACCAGAAGAGATCCTTATGGAGGTACAGGAGGCAGCGGAGGCGGCAAAGGAGAACCTGGATACAAACTGCCCAGAGGGTGTCACGACCTGCTTCCTGAATCGTGGCCCAGAGGGGAAGACTATGCTGAATATCCTCAACCCACACTTCAATGAAGGTCAGTGGTGTCCCCTAGCCTCATTCGCAGGCCTTCCCTGGCTCCAGTTTTTTTATCATTGGCAGTATACTGCAAGTAATCAAAAATTGGATCTGGGGAAGGCCTTGAGGTGAGGCTAAGTGTCCCCTGTGTTTGCTGGTGGTTGTGTGTGCATGTATTTCAAGGCAGTGGGGCCTTGTGTGTATAAGAAAGGAGATGTGTGGTACTAGCCATAGACAACATGAAAGAAGGAAATACTACTTGGGCACAAAGGAGCAATCAAATGAAACTCGTTCTCTGCTGTCTAAACAATTCCTTACTCGTTACACTCCAGTAACAATGACTCCCTCTACGCTGTTCTAATGACTGATTGAGGGGGGCTGCAAGCTCTTCTGTTCATCCTGCTCACCCATCCCTTGGTATGGGACTGTTTCAGAAACACCAGAACACCGTCTCTAAAGTGGTCACAACTCCCCCCCCCCCACACACAGCAGGGTATCAGTGTCTTCCCACTGACACCAGATAGGAGAGCATGCGGCAGTAGAATGGTGCTCACATGTTTTCACAACATACACAGCAATGATGTGGGTGGGTGCAGGCGTGTTAATAATCTGTACATGTAACCTTACACCCTACACCCCACACTAGACACAAATTCTAATTTTCGTGTCTTATACAAAGTATGCTACCTTCTCCTCCCCCACTCTCCCTGCAGTGGACATCCATAAGCCTGTGGACTTGACTGTGCTGAGTGAGAGGGTGCGAGCAGGCAACAACGCTGCCACCGTCCTCAAGACTGAGCTACCCATGTTCAAGGCCACCCCTGTCTCCTATCTCATGTATGGCCCATTCGGCTCCTTTGCTCCGGTCTATGACTCCACGTTTGCCACTCTGACCAAGATGGACTCTGACATGCTTCTCTCCACCTATGGCAGTGACCTGGGTGTCAGTTATTCCCACAGGTACGAGGAGGTTCCCAGGCCATGTACAATGTCGTGGAGAGACAACTGGGAATGGATTGTGTTGAAATGAGATCCTTGGTAGCATTTCCTACAGAGAATGATATAATGGAAACCATGTTAGTGAATGTGACAGCTTTTGAAAATGAATAGCTTATTGAATTAAGCATCTGAATAAGAAGTGTTCTTAACATTCCCTCACACACACACAGCCTCCAGCAGTTTGTAAAGGGCACAGGGGGCTTTGTCAACCAGATGGCGGATGCTGTTCTCAACGGTCTAACTGGAGGTAGGCATAGCGACTTTATGGAGAAGTTTCGAGTGTTTGAGGAGAAGGAGCGGAAGGTGAAGGAGTCACTAAGAATGGAGGTGCAGACAACACCTGGAAATAAAAACCCACCTGAGACAAGGAATGACAGTGCAACCCCCAGTGACGGAGATCGAGCCAGCAATGTCATTGAAGATCAAGCCAGCAGTGTCACCTCCAGTGAAGGCAGCAGAGAACAGACCCCTCTAGGGGTGGAGGGAGGTGTCAGAAGTGAGGGGGGAGGCAGTGAGGGGGGAGGCAGTGAAGTAGCAGCAGATGAGTCAGAGGAAAGTGGTGACATGGAGGTACTGGAGGTACGTTGTCACCGGTATTGTAGCTACACACTACATTTGTATTTGACCATATATGGCAGGACTAGAGACAGTATGGAAATAAGCATCTCACAATCCTATCCAGATTGCTAATGTGGTTAGCCAAATTGCCAAAAGTTTAACATTTTTGACCAATTAGTGTGGAATTTTGTATGTACACAAAGTCTTTTTTGCCTTATAAGGCAAGAAGAAGCGTGGTATTATTGGCGGCAATTAGTGGTCAATGAGCTGTTTGTGGTCTCATTCCACAGGCATCCCACAAAGCCCTGCCCAGTGATGCGAGTCCTTCCACACAGTCCCAGACACCACCACCAGGTAAGTCTGTAGACTCGTCCCCAGAGCTTTCTCACCTAGCTCCGGTTTTTGACCATAGACAGGTCATAAGTCCAGCTTAATTGTGAGTGATAGAAGCAGGTAACGAAGGTATTTCTTAGTGATAGATAGCTTCTTATTGTCCACTTGCTGTCGCCATGAAGCTAGTTTTGTGGTAAGGGAGCCTGGAGCTGATACTTAGTCCCCAGACCCTCAGCAAGACCCCCAGTAAGAAGGAAGGACTATGGTGGGAGTATGTACTATATTCACCAGACCCTCAGCAAGACCCCCAGTAAGAAGGAAGGACTATGGTGGGAGTATGTACTATATTCACCAGACCCTCAGCAAGACCCCCAGTAAGAAGGAAGGACTTAGTCTCGTCCCCAGACCATCAGCAAGACCCCCAGTAAGAAGGAAGGACTTAGTCTCGTCCCCAGACCCTCAGCAAGACCCCCAGTAAGAAGGAAGGACTATGGTGGGAGTATGTACTATATTCACCAGACCCTCAGCAAGACCCCCAGTAAGAGGGAAGGACTTAGTCTCGTCCCCAGACCCTCAGCAAGACCCCCAGTAAGAAGGAAGGACTATGGTGGGAGTATGTACTATATTCCCCAGACCCTCAGCAAGACCCCCAGTAAGAAGGAAGGACTATGGTGGGAGTATGTACTATATTCCCCAGACCCTCAGCAAGACCCCCAGTAAGAAGGAAGGACTATGGTGGGAGTATGTACTATATTCACCAGACCCTCAGCAAGACCCCCAGTAAGAAGGAAGGACTTAGTCTCGTCCCCAGACCATCAGCAAGACCCCCAGTAAGAAGGAAGGACTTAGTCTCGTCCCCAGACCCTCAGCAAGACCCCCAGTAAGAAGGAAGGACTATGGTGGGAGTATGTACTATATTCACCAGACCCTCAGCAAGACCCCCAGTAAGAGGGAAGGACTTAGTCTCGTCCCCAGACCCTCAGCAAGACCCCCAGTAAGAAGGAAGGACTATGGTGGGAGTATGTACTATATTCCCCAGACCCTCAGCAAGACCCCCAGTAAGAAGGAAGGACTATGGTGGGAGTATGTACTATATTCCCCAGACCCTCAGCAAGACCCCCAGTAAGAAGGAAGGACTATGGTGGGAGTATGTACTATATTCCCCAGACCCTCCTCTCTTGTGTGTGTGTACCGTACCGGTCTGGGAACAAGACTTGCTGATACTCAGTTGTTTGTCCTGTGTATGATGAAAAGGTTGTTGATGTAATTGATATGTGTGGTCCACATACACGGAGCCAGCCACTCAATAGTATTGAATGATAAGTGCATTAAACACTGCTCAGCGAACTGTGAAAGATGTGTGGGCATTTCAAAACTATGCGTGTTTGGTGCTGTGGCCAACTGGACCACAACTGCCAATGCCATGCCTGGCATTCTTGTGTTGTTACCATTCAATGAGCAAGCAAATGTGCTAATGGTTTGACAATCAGCAAACATGCTGTGAAATAGACACATTGGAGAGGCAGAGTATGTATTATAGCATGCACACACACACACAGGTGACATTGACAGGCAACTACAGCACACCTCAGAGTTGATCTCTGAGCTACAGCAACGCCAGTTGGAGCGGCTAAGCCAGCCCCCCACCCATACACCCGAGGGCCACTGGACCCTTCCTCCACCCTCCCAGGAGGAAAGCAACACTGGTACACACACACACACTACCCAATCCCCAGCGGGATAGGGGGATAGGCTCTCACTCATAAATTCATTTCACATTACTTGTTCTTTCCTCCAGCTTCGCAACTTACCCAGGACCTCACAGCCCTGACATCCCAAGTAGGTCTATTGTACCCGTCAGGAATGCATGCAGAATGCCCTAATGTTTGTATAAGCTTATGCCCACCATAAGCTTTCAGTGGTGCAGCCTTGTTCCCAGGCCTTCCCACTGTCCAGTTTTTGACAGTATGCAAAAACTGGACGGTGAGATCATGTCTGGAAATGGTGTTTGTTGAGCCTCATTCCCAGGCTCTCCCCACATGCTAACCAAAATACTGCCAGCTAGGTGGGGCCAGGGAACACGGCTAGAACTATCTGTATCTTCACTTCGTTTTCAGGTGCCACCAGTGGATGTAGTGTCTGTACCTACCCTGCACAAGGCCATGGGTGTCTCCCTACAACAGACAGATGGACAGCAACCCATAGCAGAGCAGCAGCCATCCTTGCAACCTCTGACAGAGGGTCAACCATCCCTACAGGCCCTGACAGTCGATCAGTCAACAGTGAATGAGAATAGGAACATTGTACCCACCAGAAATGAACATACTTTCCCATTAACAGTCAACCATAGTCAACAGTCTATGTAATGATAGTGTGAGATTTTTTAACCATATATGGAAGCAACGTGAAACCTTGCAATTGCGGGCTAAATTGGCCAATCAGGCCTGCCCACCGCCAACCATAAGTGTGAATAGCCCTGCCAAAAATGTCCTGCAATGCAATTAGCTTATTTGTGTTCTAACGTGCCATAAATTACATTTCTCACTCAAAAAAACACTTGCAAACTGCAAATTGGCTACATACTGAAATTCCCAAACCAATGTCTGTGACTACAATGGTCTAGAAACATACTTCACACAAGAAAAAAAAATTGAACACCACTGCATGTGTTATGAAATTAGATGCAGTCTGCAGAATTGGAAAAATGGGATATCTATCTTCCTGTGCCGTAAGCAGCTCCACTCGCAAGCTCCAGCTGCTTCAAGATCTTTTCGTATTTCAGTTCCGGCTTTTCGTCTGCGAGAATTTCCTTTCCAAAGTCCTAGAGAGGGAGTAATTGCTACCGTAATTCATGCACTGAAAACAAGCTACAGTTTTAGAGTTCCAGCTATTACCCACGTAGTCATGAGTAAACAAGATCCTAGAGTACAGCTATGCCTAAAACAGTTAAAATCATTAATTTTGCAAACTTACGTAGCAGATTGCTTTGACAAATGCCTTGTCTGTGCTGACTTTAGCTTTCTTGAGCGGGGAGACGCTGGGTCCAATCCAGGTGACAAAAGCAAACTTCTTCCTCCTGCTCATCTCATCCCCAGTCTCAAAGCGGAGATATGAATACACTCGCTCATCATCTGCACAGAACATGCATACACGCACGAGTATAAAACTTTCACTTTCAAGGACAGTTGGAAGTTAGATTTGGAGGCCCTTCACACTCACCTCCACACTGGTCCAAGAACTCTTGGTATTCGACGCCGCTTCCAGCGTGCCCTATCAATTTTCCGTCGTATTTGAAAACGGCCCTACAAGCAAGCGATGGACAAGGGAACAAAAGTCAATCTTATATCTCAACACCCAGGGTAATTTTGGCTTTCAGGCTTCACTGTTTGAGGCTTCTGACTGTAAATAATACCAAAAATTGAAGCCAGGATAGACACAGCAAAACCAGCGTGTTGCTCTCACCAATTTGTTTCACTCTCGTCGCTTCTCACGTCTTCGTACGCTGCACGAATCTCATCACCGACACCATCAGCAAACGGTTTAGCCATCTCGCCGGATTCTCTCACCTCTCTGAAACACTGCAATGAACTCGACTAGCAAGGTACTAGGTGCAACGTGCGTAGGAGGAAGAGATCACGTGATCAACCAAAAAATTTCCGCTTGAAGTGCAGCATAATGGCTCCGCTGAATACAGATGATAAATCGTGATGTACCATGTACTACAAATATGTCTATACAGCAACCAAGCTATAGTTCTGTCGGGACCTATAATCCTTTGTCATAGTACACTATTTTTCGGGTCTTCAGCACTGTCCATTTGCTTCGCTTCCAGTAGTACACTGCAAACAGTAATATTGACAGGACCATGATGGCCTGCAAAGATGGAGACAACAGGGTAAAAGAAGCAAATGGCAAATGGAACAGCAAGTATAAATGCTACCTTCATGCCCATTCTCTTGCGATCATCATGTTCTGGCTCTGTGTTCCAAAGAACGTGTGTGTGGGGGGGGGGGAGTGGCATGTGTGAAGCTGATCACAACCAAGCAAACCATGTGTTCACAGCTTAACAGACCACAGTGCCATTTGACCTACCGCTAGCCCATCTCAAGAAGACACACACATCCTTTGCCATCTGACTCACAGTCGCTGGAGTGCCTGGAATCATAACACAAGAAACAAGTAGGGGCCTGGGGACAAGGCGACATCACAATACAGCCTACGCTCCTCTCACATAAGTAATTCACCACTGTTTGTACCATAACAACTACCACAATTTCTCAAGGAACTGTTGCGGCACAGCAAGTAAGAACTAGTACCATCTTCGTATTCCACTGAGTCAGGGAACAGCTGTTGGGGCATTGCGATGGCCTGGCCTGGGAAGTAAGGATTATACTCCATGCCCTCCCTCAGCTCAACACCAGCTGGAGGGTCCCAGTAGCCCGTCAGCAGTGAGAAGATAAAGTCCTACAAGGAATTGAGAGAGAGAGAGAGAGGAGGGGTAGGAGTGCAGTCTGTGTGTGTGTGTGTGTGTGTTGGGGGGGGCACTCACTTCGCTTCCCTCACGAGCAAGTACAATGAGGCTGAGGTCTGGAGGCAGAGCACCTGCACACATACACAAGAACATGGTCATCACACACACCTCACATTCACTCAACTATAGTTCAAAGCTAGGGACTTGCAAGATGAGGGTCATACATGGTGCTGGTTAGCTTACCATTGTTAGCAAACCTTGCGGCCTCTTCATTAGGATAGGGTTCAGGAAAGCGATCACTCAACTGATAAGAGAACAGAGAGCCATCGTTAACATCACATTAGTTATTGCACTCTATGTGAACTACCTTTCCAGGCCTTGTGGTTGGGTTGCCCTCTTCATCTGGCTCACCGGCATACTCATACTGCAGAATACAGCAGCAAACCATGGAATCTCAGAACACATCCCACACCCCACCCCCTCCTCATCACCATACCTCTTCTGCAAGCTCCTTTGCCTCTGCCTCAGTGTAGGCCACACCTATCAAGTTTCTGAAGCAAAGCTGTTCCATCCCATGGCAGGCAGAGCATACCTGTTTGTATACCTGGTAGCCACGACGGATACTGCAGGGGAGAAAGGGAGGAGGAGAGGAGAGGAGGGGGAGGGAGAAGGGAAGGGAGAGAAAGAGGTGAAGGAGAGAGAGAAGGGAGAAGTGAGGAGGACTATTACTAACAGATTCGGAGGAGCATTGTAATGAAGTTACTATACCATGCAGATGTGCAGTCATAAGTGCTGCTACCTCATGTGGTCCAGGGCGCTGAAGGGTCCGCCATGGCTCCAGGGATACTGAGGAGGGTGAAGCTCCAGCTCTGCAGCAGAGAGGGAGACAAAGAGGTACCCCATACCAAGACCACCTGCTGCCATCATGCCATAGTAGCCTGGAGACTATGTGCGTGTGTGTGCGTGAAAAGGTATTACATAATGTATCATATATACATGATGGGAGGGTGTTCCACAGATTGACTTACCATGCCAAATGTTCTCTTCCTGCTAGCAGAACTTTGACCCTGCAGGCATGGGATGGACTACATCAGCATGTACACACAGACATAAAGTAACGCAAGGCTATGCCAACAGCACTTTAAATGCTGGGGAATTTCTGACGCTGGAGGATAGTAACAGAAGATACAAAGCTGAAAACTGCTGTGCATGTAGCAAGCCAGCCTGCAAAACAATGTTTTTCACTGGCTACTCTACAGTACGGAAGAAATATTAACTCAATTTAATACCCCACCACTGAAATAGCCCTGCTTTGCCTTACACATAAGCATCAGACTCTGTACACTTGAGTTGTTAATATATCGTAACACTGGTGACAGCTGCGACGACCAGCGGATGTGCTCCATTTAGAACGCATGTTTGTTCATGCAAAATTTTCGCTTTCGTTAGCAACTAATGCCACATGTCCCGCTGAAACGCAGAAATTTAACTGGATCTTTCGTCTCCCACACTCACCCTGGTTCCATAGCTGCCAGTAAATCTAAACCCAGTCCTCAGCCCGCCAGCAAGTCTCTTCCAGGCAGAGGCCATTTTTCGTGTTACTTGGGCAAACTGCGCATGCGCCGTAAGGCTTTCATATAAAGAGGGAGTTACTCTTTTCTGAGGGAACACTGAGGGGGAGAAGATGAGGCTGGGCTCATATATTGAATCCCAGCAGTCCAAGAAGATTGCTGTAATCATTGTAAAACGTGGAAGACCTTTTGGGTAATTATGCATAACAAGCTGGTTGACTCTATACTGGATAAGTTTACAATGGTTTTCTTTTCTTCAGCTTTCTACTTTATATGGTTGGGCTGGTCTTCCTGTGTTTTCTTCCAAATGAGGACTACAGTCGAAAGATGTTTTTTGATGAAAACGCTCTCATGGCTGGCTTGGTTAACAGGGAATTTGAAGATCACAACACCATAAAAAAAATTGCCGAAGAGATCCAAATCGCTGAAAATGAGCCGTGAGCAACTTGCCTGTGTTTATAGCAGCACACTACTCATAGTACCATTCTTCCACATCTACTTAGTATTCTTGATAATCCTAGGTCCTCTTTGTTTCATAGAGGTGGTGTCCTTCCATGGCTGGAAAACAAGCTTGCAGAGATGGGACTGGAAGTGTACCAACAAAGTTTTACTGCAGAGAAACCAGTTAGCTTCAGCTCCGAAGTAGGTATCATGTAACCTCATTCCGAAGCTCCCAAACGGCTTTTTGTTGCTTGTAATACTGCAGATAACTGGGAGTCAGGCTAGGTACTATATGTACATACTTCTGGAATGTTTTACTGTGTGGAATCTCCTACTTTAGGGTCCACTGCTGTCAGGTACAAATGTCTACGCTATTCTGAGGGCTGGCAGAGCACTGGGTACCGAGTCAATTATACTGTCAGCACCACATCAGTCATACGGCAGTAATAATAGCTACGGTATTGCAGTCATGATGGCGTTGGCAAACTACTTCAGAAGTAAGTCAAATACTTACAATTTTGTGCTAAAACCTACGATCATTTTCCTTTTGTGTGTGTGTGTTTTGTTTGTCTTTAGCTAAGAACTACTGGGCAAAGGATATCATTTTTCTTGTGACCTCCCATGATGAAGTGGGGATGCAGGCTTGGATTGATGCCTACATGGGACTACACACAGCAAGTAAGAACTGTCACCAAAAAAAAATTTGTACACGAAAAAAAATTAATAGCAAAGTCCAGATAAGTGAACTAGGAAAGAATCAATTGATTCAAGTAAAAAAAAAAGAACCAGGTAGAAAAAAAATTCGTAGTCGGCAGGATTCGAACCTGCGCGGGGAGACCCCAATGGATTTCTAGTCCATCGCCTTAACCACTCGGCCACGACTACTTGGTGGAGTGGTGCGTTATAATGTTATTATATTCCAGGACTCATGATATATCATTATATGTGCCGTTCATCCACACAGCTATCACTGCTTCTCCCCTTCCTGGAAGATCAGGCGCCATTCAAGCTGTTATTAATGTAGACGTACCTTCTCCCTCACTACAGTATGCCAATATCATTGCAGGTAAAGACAATGTCATGCATGTACCATAATTGGCATGCAATATTACTGTTAGCTACGGCCTCCAAATTTGTTTCTACTGCAGAAGGTGTAAATGGCATCCTTCCAAACCTTGATCTTGTGAACGTCATGGTCTATCTTTGCAGACTGGAAGATATTCCAACAGCATTTCATTTACAGGTATAAGCGCTAACGTCATTTGAACAACATTGTGTGCCTTACTTACCATCTCTCTCCCTCCCCAGTGGGAGACACTACGAGGGCTGACTGCTAACGACAGACACTTGTACTCGTTGCGGACAGTCCTGGCACTGGCTGCCCACCAAGCCCCCGGCCTCCCCCTCACAAGCCACGCCCTCTTCCTGAGACACCGCATCGACTCCCTGACAGTTCATGGTGTAGCAAAACCCATCGCCACACAAGACCACAGGAGTCTCTACAGGCTTGCAAGGTAAGACGTACTGAAACTGTACTCTACCATTTCTTAGCTTTATTCTCCCATCTGCAAAGTGGCAGCCTCACAGGAGGCTCGTTTCCTCTTAACACAAGAACCTTGGTATGAGGCCACTTTCAGTCACAGAAAGCTGGGTGGCCATGGGTGGCCTGGAAGTCTTTCAATAGGAAGCAAGGTATTACATGTACCCTTGGTTTCAGTTTCATTTCATGGTGTCTGTTGTGCAGGGCTCTGGAGGGTGTGTTCCGCAGTGTGAACAACCTATTAGAGAGGCTGCACCACTCTGAGTTCTTCTACTACACTGCATCACGGATGCACTTCATCTCCATTGGACTCTACATGCCACCATTCGGGCTCCTGCTGGCTCCAGTCATCTTAGAGATATCCTCACCTCTGCTTGCAGTCCCAACTCGAGGCCAGGAAGGAAGGAAGGGTCGGGCTGCTTTATTTTTCTGTCCACATTGTCTGCATGTGTATAATGTTTTCATGACTGGCATGGTTTAGCCTTGTACCCAGACCACGCGGCCTGGGTACGAGGCTAGGCATGGTTAACAGGGGGTTGGAAGATCAAAGTTACACCACAAAATTTGCCAAAGTCAATTGTTTATTTAGTTGTATATTTATAAGTTCCTTAACTGTTCAAAAGCTTTGTCTCAGTGGCTGCTTGCCAGAATGCCACACCTCCTCAGCAACACCAGCCACAGCCACAGCGTACGTTCATTCTATAGTCATGTTTTATTGCCGCTCTCATTCTGTCTCTCACACAAGTGGCTTGACACAACAGCAGCTGGCTGACCTTCCTTGGTTCCATTCCAGGGCATACCAGTTGGGGTCCCATTCCCGTTCCAGGCAGTGATGGGGCTGCTTCTTGTCTCCCTCACCAGTGGGCTCCTGCTGTATGCCACACCCCCTGCAGCCACTTTTATCCAATACCCTCTGCGAGCAAGTGGCCTCATGGCCAGCCTCGCTGGAGCCTGTGGACTCTCTATGTTCACACCCCTCGTGTTCAGGTTGGTTAGACACACACACACACAAGCATGACCTCACATGACCTCACAAGCCGATCACATGATCTCACAAGCCGATCACATGACCTCACAAGCTGATCACATGACTTTACACATGGCCCAACAAGCCTATCACTCTATCTTAAGTACGCTTTTCCTACTGTCACATGCATCACCTATACATGCCCCAGGCCCCTAGTTGACCAGGAAGGATGGAGGATGGCCAAAGCTTTTGGTCTGATTCTGCTACTGTTGGTACTGATTGCAGTGGCTCTAATGAACTTCTCGCTCGCTGTCTTCCTCTCACTCGTGCTACCCGTACCAGCTGTGATGGCCCAGCCTTGTGGCATCAGGTAATCTGTCCCAACTACGAGCATATTTCTCCCATTTCAGTTCAGTTTGCGGTGACAGTAGAGCTACAGACTGGTCTCCTCAGATGCCATTGTTACATCTCCTTTTCAGTGGCAAGCTACCCCAGACGCTGCGGCTGGCCTTCACTCTCCTCCTCTCCCCGCCACTCTGCTTGTTCTACTTTTGCCTTGCATACAACTATCTCCTCTCCTCCCCCCACGACTCTCTACTGGATCTCTCCTCTGCCAGTCTAACTCTGGTGATACAAGGAGCTGTGTCTGCCTACAATGCCTGGCAGTTTGTGGGATCATGGCTGTATGTGGTTGTGTGCATGCTGGTGTGGCCCATGTGGCTCCTGCCATGGACACTCTCCTGCCAGAGAGTGCAGCCAAACCCACCTCACCCTCATTCTGAGTGATTAGGATTGTGTACAAAATGTTTATTTCATAACTGAATTTGTGCTGCTCTGATCAGTCTAAACAGACACCATAACCTCATCTACGTTGCTATCCCAGAAAGTTTGCAAAACAAACACAAAGGGTTCCTTCTCTGAAAAGAGAGAAAACATTTTAGTAATGGTTGTACTGTGAACAAAAGGTATGTGGGTAGCATGGTGACATCAGCCTCTGAGTTCACAGGGGTATCGGTAACACTTGAACTTCTCCTGGGTGATGCACGAAGGGTCAGGCTGTTGAGATGGAGACCGAGATGAGCAAACTGCCTGAGAGTGAGGCTACTTGGTATAAAGTTAAAATACATTCTCATGGGAAGAGAGGGGGGGGGGAGGGGAGGGGAGGGGAGGGGAGGGGAGGGGAGGGGAGGGGAGGGGAGGGGAGGGGAGGGGAGGGGAGGGGAGGGGAGGGGAGGGGAGGGGAGGTGAGGTGAGGTGAGGTGAGGTGAGGTGAGGTGAGGTGAGGTGAGGTGAGGTGAGGTGAGGTGAGGTGAGGTGAGGTGAGGTGAGGTGAGGTGAGGTGAGGTGAGGTGAGGTGAGGTGAGGTGAGGTTGTAACCCAGTTCAGTCAATAAGCAGCACTACCTTTCCATTCTCCTTGATGTCAGCCCAGTGAATACAGGTGGCCCACCTCTGAAGGCACTTTAGGCTGGAGACAGGGCTACCGCAGGCTCTGCACTGTCCGGGAAGGTCCCTTACTTCCTTGGAGAAGTAGCATGCATGGCAGAAGGTCAGCTGGCACTGTCCAGTGCAGCCAGGGATCTCACGAGGCCCAGGACTGGGGAGCAGAGAGGATCACAGGTGGATTGTCACAGGGAGGGGAGTGCTAATGTGCTGCTGTTGCTTGAGGCACGCCCCACTTTGGTGGCTTCAGTTCAAACACATGATGGTGGTGTTAGTCACAATATGGCTGGTCATGTGATTGTCCATCTTGTTGAACTCACATATTGCACAGGGCCTTCTTTCCCATTGCTCCACAAAACTCCAAGCTGCAGTCTGGAGGACAAGCTACACAAAGAGAAAGCATTGGTTCATCTGCTAGCCATGGGAAATGTGCATTTTTGGGGGGAGGGGCTTGAACACTGCTGAGGTTATGGCACCTGAGGTACTGCATTGGTAGCTCACGGAAATATTGCAGCATTGCAGTGTTTCACCACACTAGCAGATCCTTGTTGGACAAAGCTAATTTCTTTGTGAGAATCCAAAGCCTTCCTCAGTTCTCACAAAGCATGCAATCTTTTCCATTGTGTGATAACCTTGCAACATCAGCACACACTGTAACATTATGGTAGCAGTACCTCACAGAGGGAACTCAAGTACCTCACAGAGGAACTCACCACCAGCACACACTGTAATGTTATGGTAGCAGTACCTCACAGAGGGAACTCAAGTACCTCACAGAGGAACTCACCACCAGCACACACTGTAATGTTATGGTAGCAGTACCTCACAGAGGAACTCAAGTACCTCACAGAGGAACTCACCACCAGCACACACTGTAACATTATGGTAGCAGTACCTCACAGAGGAACTCAAGTACCTCACAGAGGAACTCACCACCAGCACACACTGTAACATTATGGTAGCAGTACCTCACAGAGGAACTCAAGTACCTCACAGAGGAACTCACCACCAGCACACACTGTAATGTTATGGTAGCAGTACCTCACAGAGGGAACTCAAGTACCTCACAGAGGAACTCACCACCAGCACACACTGTAACATTATGGTAGCAGTACCTCACAGAGGAACTCAAGTACCTCACAGAGGAACTCACCACCAGCACACACTGTAACATTATGGTAGCAGTACCTCACAGAGGAACTCAAGTACCTCACAGAGGAACTCACCACCAGCACACACTGTAATGTTATGGTAGCAGTACCTCACAGAGGGAACTCAAGTACCTCACAGAGGAACTCACCACCAGCACACACTGTAATGTTATGGTAGCAGTACCTCACAGAGGGAACTCAAGTACCTCACAGAGGAACTCACCACCAGCACACACTGTAACGTTATGGTAGCAGTACCTCACAGAGGGAACTCAAGTACCTCACAGAGGAACTCACCACCAGCACACACTGTAATGTTATGGTAGCAGTACCTCACAGAGGGAACTCAAGTACCTCACAGAGGAACTCACCACCAGCACACACTGTAATGTTATGGTAGCAGTACCTCACAGAGGGAACTCACCACCAGCACACACTGTAACGTTATGGTAGCAGTACCTCACAGAGGGAACTCACCACCAGCACACACTGTAACGTTATGGTAGCAGTACAGAGGAACTCACTGCATTTTGTGAGGGGTACACACTTGTTGGCCACCTCATCCAGGACTGTATCCGAGGGACACTGGCACCCTGGCACACACTGCTTGGTGCAGATGGGATGGGGGGTAGCACAGGTTGGGGGACATGCACTTCCACATGACTGGAACACCTGACCCTCAATAGGACAAGGATCTGCAGGGAAAGAGTCCAACAGTTCTACAAGACAAGTCAGCCAAGCTAGTACAACTGTGACAAGAATTAGGAATACTTTCTACAAGTGATTTTTTTTTGCATGGACAATCATGCAAGATTGATTTTTGCACACCAGGAGGGCAGGCAGGGCAGCACTGTCCAGGGGGAGGAGGAAGAGGGTTGGTGCAGGGTGGTTGAATGCAGAGGACAGTGCTGCATTCAACAGGACGATCCCCACAAATTGGGCAGCCACAGGGATCACTAGTTGGGTCAGGCTGGATGATGAGTTTGCAGTTTGCAGGCAAGATGCAGGGCCGTGCAGGACAGATGGGGGTGTCAGTTGGCAGTGCTGTGAGGAGTAGATATTATGAACATCTGCAGAACTTTGTAGCTAACAAATTGCAGTAACTGCTGTGATGTGTTAACACTCACAGACAGCAAACTGAATGGGCGAGCTTACCAGGGTTGGCATGAACTTGGGCATGCAGCAGAGTCAGCAGAGTCACTGCAAACAGCAAATGTAGAGATTGTTTCATCTTCAGTGGTAGTGTGGTAGACTCTTAGCTAGCTCTATATCTCTGCCAATGTGAGCTGACAAGCTGCAGCTGATATTGGTTGATGCTCTTAGCTACCTCTCTTAGCTACCTCTCTGTAGCACACACTGAGAGTGGGAGCTGACTTGGGCCAATATATAGCCGGTCGTGGAATGTCTGGCAGTTTCGCACAAATCAGGAAGGAGTTTGTAAACATTTGAGCTCACAAGTCAAAACACAAAAAGCAGTTGTCTTGTGTTTTAATATATTGCATAGTTAAATTATTTGGGGATATTGTATGGTTTAGAATTGATTGAGAGATCACGTGTAGATATCTTGGCCTAGCATGAGGTTGCAGGTTATTAATGAGTACAGTTCTGCTATAGCGTGTTAGCGCTTAAACCAGTATGCATGTCACGTGCATGTCACATGCATGCTTGTAGTTAAAGTTGTAACACACATATAGAGTATATAAAGACATATCAATCAAACATCACCCAAAATTCAATAAAAATCTCATATTAAAAGTTATCCATGTTAGAAATGTCAGTTTCATCCACGCAGATTGCACGACGGCTGGTGACAGCGGAAGTTGCTTTCAGTTCTCTGTCTCTTTGGAAGCTACAGAACAAACATCACCAGTCACCAGTCACACACACACACACACACACACACACACACACACACACACACACACACACACACACACACACACACACACACACACACACACACACACACACACACACACACACACACACACACACACACACACACACACACACACACACACACACACACACACACACACACACACACACTGAACCTACCCTGCCATAGTGATCAATGTGAGCCCTCCTCACGCAAGTGGCCCACTTCTTGAAGCAGTTGCTTGCAGTGGTGTAGTCAGAGCATGTCTGACAGTTGTTGTTGCTAGGGATGGCTAGATCGGTTGCTGAGTTGTAGCAGGCCTTACAGTAGGTCAGCTGGCACTGTCCCGTGCATCCAGGGATTTGGTGAGGTCCAGGGCTGGAAAGGTCACATGGATTGCAAATGATTGTTGAACTGTCAGTATATGTTTGTTTGTTTGTTTGTTTGTTTGTAAAACTAGTACTGTAACCATGCAATAGAGAGGCTCAGCTTCCCTTAATGCTACTCGAACGACCGCCCTCATTTAGTTAGAGTCCCAAGACCTAGTCATGTTGGACAAGGTGGCTCCATTAGCTGCAAGGCCAGTAGCACCACTTACACTGTGCACAAGGTATTCCTGCGTCCATCCTGGCTACAATACTTCAGTGAGCAGGTGGGCGGACATGGGCCTGGGGCGAGAATGAAATATAGCTGCTGACTGTCATAACGCAGCTGTGCATATATACACTATGGTTTCACACTATGCTAATATTGTGATGGTACACAGATTTCGTGCAAGCAGAAAAGGGCCGCAGTAAAATGGGAGCTTGGGAGGAGGAACATTCAATTTCCTCCTCCAAAGTGCATTGCTTGGGTACCAGACAAAGACATGCATAGTCACTGCGTGAGGTATGGTACTCACTGGATGTGGAGTTTACTTGCTCAGTTGTAGGCTTTGTCTTGGGTTGAGTTCCCACAGTTGGTTTAGTCTTGTCGGGAACTTCTGGCTCACTGGTCTCTGGCTTGGACGTCACCGCAGCTGGTTCCGTTGGACTATCTGGCTCACTGGTCTCTGGCTTGGACGTCACCGCAGCTGGTTCCGTTGGACTATCTGGCTCACTGGTCTCCGGCTTGGACGTCACCGCGGCTGGTTCCGTTGGACTATCTGGCTCACTGGTCTCCGGCTTGGACGTCACTGCAGCTGTTTCTGTTGGACTATCTGGCTCACTGGTCTCTGGCTTGGACGTCACCGCAGCTGTTTCTGTTGGCTTAGTTCCTAGAGGAGCAGTCGCCGGCTCGTCTAGGAACATTGCACAGAAACAATTTTTAGCTACTGACCCACAAATTCAACAGCAATGTAAATTACGCTGAGAGTGGTTGTAAGAATTTTTCACAACACATCATAGCTACCTCACAATCTACAGCATCCTCACCTTCTATGTCCAGACATTCGACTGCAGGGGGACAGGGAGCTCTGAAACACTGCACCTGCCTCAGCTGACAACGCTGATTGAGAGGACAACCGCCATTCTCCAGCTCACAGTATGGTGCACAAATAGCCTCAAGTGTGGGCTTGTAGACTTCACACCGGTAGCCAGGAGTGCAGTCCACCACTGCACAGGGGTCTGGTGGAGAGAAGAGGAGAGGAGAGAGATTGGCAATTACCGAAACATATAGTGCCTATGTGGCAACTTTGCAGTCCTACCCTCTCGTTGGTTTGCAATGACAATAATTCCCCTTCCATGTATTATTTACTGTCAATGTAAACCAGTCTGGGAATGAGACCAGTATTGAACCACTGCTAGAGACTGTCTGTGTGCATTATGATGGCTGTGTGTGTCCCTGATCGTAACAAGGTGCTAGTGTCACTCTCTTACCTTCTTCTGTGGTGTTGGTCGGCTGCTCTGGTTCAGGCTCCGGCTCAGGTTCGGGAGAGATGACTGGTGTAGGCATGGCTTGAGGGTTAGAGAAAGTAGACATGATGGCAGCATCCTAGCCTAGCCTCATTCCCAGGCTATTGGTTTAATGGTCTGGGAATCAGGCTAGGCTGGATACATGACACTCTTATGAATACATAGACAAACTTGCTCGCAGACCTGGAGAGGGGCATTGTTCACGTGGGACACATCGGTTGTTTAGCCCATCTATCAGCTGGCCTTCAGGACACATACACCCGGGGAAACACCCTTCAAACAGGCAGAGGAGGAAGGGTGCAAGGCATGATGGGGGGCAGGCAGCACCACACTTGGAATATACTGCCCCCTCCACGGCACAGAGTAGCTCTGGCTTAGTGAGACCCGACGCTGAAGAATTGGGCTTACCTGCATGAAGACGAAGACAGGGGAGGAAGGAGTCAGGCCCAGTAACAGACCAGTGCAATGATAATGTGTACTAAGTTAGGGTGCTCAATATTTTATAGATGGTTTTCATGGGGTGTGGCTTAGTACAGAAATACTTCATATGGAGGGTAAGAGGCAGGGTCAGCATGCAGTGTAGCTACGCACATTCATTTCCTTCTGATAATTGTGAGAAAGGTTCTATCAACGTGAAAGGTCTGCTTTACTGCTGTCTCCCAATCCTCTGATTGACTTACCACAATTGTCTGTGACCTCATCATTGCCGACAAAGAACCTGGCGAAGCAACCTCCACAGAAGTTGGCCCGACATGTGGCATTGGGGTAGGCAGGACAGGAGTCAACATCACAGGGGTTAGTCTTGCACAGTGATACTTGCACACCGGGAGGACACTGGAGTGGGTCAACGGTGCTGGTCGGGGGCTCTGGCTCCGGCTCTTTGGGTTTGGGAGAGCTGCTTGGTTTGGGAGAGCTGCTTGGTTCTGGAGAGCTGCTTGGTTCGGGAAAGCTGCTTGGTTCGGGAGAGCTGCTTGGTTCAGGTACTGTAGGATAGAGACATTACACACATCTACCCACATTCCAAGGCCCCTGTCCAGTTTTCTGTCATACTGAAAGTGATGGAAAGCTGGGTGGGGGGATGGCTAGCACATATTAGTATGTGAAAGAATTGTTACTATAGTATTTATCACTTGCTTACACACCCGGAGATGGGCATTCTTCACGGGGAACACATCGCTTCTTCACCTCATCTATCAGCTGGCCATCGGGACACATACACCCGGGAAAACATCCTTGAATCAGGCAGATGATGTAGGGGTTACCACACGTGAGAGGACATCCCCCACCGCACTTGGAATACACTGCCCCCTCCACTGAACAAGAATGCTTTGTCTTGGTGACGTTACCAGGCTCCTCTCCTGACCCTGCATGGTGTACATGAGAAACATGATGACAGAAATGTACTGCAAGCAATCAAAAACTGGAGGCGTGGAAGGCCTGGGAACGTATAGTACCCCCGGCAGGAAGTGTGCTTCTAAAACAAGGGTAGGGTATAAGGTCGGGCAGGCAGAAACAGGAGGTCAAGGTACACTTTAGTCTCGTGCCCTGCGTGTGCCTCCTGGCGAGAAACAGTCTGGTGAACAAAAGTGTGTGCTAGCCCAAGAAATTCGACTTGGTCCACCAGACCATTTCTCCTCGTGAGAGGGTGGGGTCTGGGGACGAGACTAAGGCTACTTTGGCATTAGGTCACTCTAATGCCAAAGAGGTCACTAAGAGATAAGCAAGTTATGATAGCACGTCTAGTTTACCATCATTAGATCTTGGTTGATAGTCTTTTTTGTTGTGACACAATAGACAGTTACAATATTGTTGCAGCTTATGTAAACTGAACACGTGACATCCACATGCCCACAGTAGAGCTCACCAGAAACAGGCTTTGTCTTCTTCTCGTTGTCAGGTTCAGGGTCAGGTGTGGAATTGTTCTTCTCCTTGTCGTCAGACTCTTTGTCTTTGGTTTTCTTTTCTGGTTCCTCAGTTTCTGATTCTACTGTTCCAGGTTCTGGGGAAGCTGTAGCAAGCAATAGTTTTATAGTTAGAAATTTACAGTAAATTTTAATAAAGTGTATACCTGTTGCAGATGGGCACTCGTCACGGGGGACACATCGGTTGTTCACCTCATCTATCACCTGACCATACGGACATGCACACATCCCAGGGACATGACACACAATCGAATTGCAGAAGACGAAAGGACTGAGACATGTTGCAGGGCAGCTAGGTGCACACTGCACTGGCGCTGCTCCTTCAATCTCACACGGCTTCTCAGTAACTGGCTCTGTGCTGGCACTTGGTAAAGCTTCAGTCGGTTTTGCTTCCTCAGTCTCCACTGGCTCTGTGCTGGCACTTGGTAAAGCTTCAGTCGGTTTTGCTTCCTCAGTCTCCGCTGGGTCCTCCGTTTCCGTTGGTTGCTTAGTTTCTGGTGCAGCTGTTACAGGATCACAAACGGGACAGCACTCGCCCAAGGGTACCGTTGGGACACCATTTGCACATATTGGTGGTAAACCACACAGAACCAAGCCACAGTCTGAGCATGTCAATTGGAAGGATGCATCAAATATCAAACAGACTGCTACAGCATTGAAGCAACATAGTCTATTATTTATACAACATTTAATACCGTAGCTATGTGCAATACGAAGGACAGAGTTGTTCTCTACACCGCTACGAAATTAAAAATAATGGTGATAAATTCTATCGCAGAAAATCCATGCGGGCGGCTGATGAGAAACTGATAACCAACGAATTGAGGCCTTATGTCTAAACCTACCTATTTGCAGGTCTTCGGCTTTTTTCGCATCCGCAGCAGCCGCAACAAGAAACAGCAGGGCCAAGGCTCGCGCCACCATGGTTGTGTGCTAGCCCAGGATCCTGTCAAGAGAAAAATCCGAGTAAAAAATTATGCAGCGGTACGGTGGCTACTGCTGCAACGCCCACGCACTGCAGATATGGCAAGGCTTATTGTTTGATGATAAAATTTACATACATGTAGTCATAGGCCTAATTAATATCCCATCTTTACAAAAAGAAAGGTGATTAACCAAAGTGTTTAGATGCAAAGAGACAGTACGGTGGCATGAGTGAGAGAAAAAGAAAGAAAAAAAAAAAAGTAACGCTGCGAGCAGGGTTCGAACCTGCGCGGGGAGACCCCATTGGATTTCAAGTCCAACGCCTTAACCACTCGGCCATCACAGCTTTCAAACGGCTTGTGCCGATTATTGGGTTTTAAACCTTCGGCCAGTTCAGCGGGTGTTTGGCGGGAACCATGGACTCGCGAACAGGTAGGGAGGAGTGGTGTTTGCATGATGTGTACATATATAAACTAAAACTTGTGTTTTCCCTGCAGCCCTGGATACCTACCTAGAATTCTTGGATACATCAAGTACAACAACAGAAAAGGTATTAAACCAGACTGTGCATCTTATACCCCTGGAGTTTGTCCGTGTCCTTCCTCCTCCCTAGGAGACTCTCCCCACCCCTCACATTGATACCGTGCTGCAACAGTACAGGTACAGGGCCGTGACGGACTCCACAGAAACCTCAACTGACCCCCATCCTCCCCCACCCCCCACCCACCCTCCTGGCTATGAGCTGAGGCTGAAGCAACTGGAGAGCCAGCTGTCAGACCTGCTACAAAGAAGCAAGGTGGTTGACCTCAGTGGCAGTTCTTTATAGCCTTGTAGGAGACTCTTGTGGAGCGAAACCTGGGTACAAGGCTAAGTTCCTTACCTGCACGTCAGCTTGTCTTCCCTCTCTCACTGCAGAGAACTCCTCGCAAACAGGCCTCCTCTTCAAACACTAGACCCAGTAGGTTGCTATGAAGGGTATAATGCTTCCATAGTGAGGAAAGGTTTGGTGGTGGGTATGCTTCTGCTTCAGTACTGCAAGTGACTGGAGCTGGCCTGTCTGGTTGAGGGTCCAGGTACTGGCTACATGGCACAAGTTGCATTTTCCTCCACCCATTGCACAGAGTCCAGTAACCTGACTGACACAGAACAGAGTGACAGTGAGGCACCTGCCCGACCCTCCACCACCCGGAGCTCATCAGCTGCAGAGAGAACGCGCCCCCAACCTTCCACCGCAAAAACCACGTCTCAAAGAAGAAGACAGAAAACTTCAGCTGCAAAAATCTCTAAACCAAGCGGCACATTAACGTCTGGTTCCCATGGCAACATTGTAGTCCATGGCAGAGGTTTGTCCCACCAGAGTGGAGCTACTCATGGTACCAATCAGCCAGCGTCATCTCCCTCCCCTCCTCATTGGCCAGGAGGTGTCAGCTCACCCTCAGCAGACAGGAGAAAGAAGACAAGGCTACTGATGGAGGCACAGAAGGGAAAGTCTCAGGGAAGCAGAACAGCTGACGCTAGTATTCAGGTATTTGTGAACCTAGAGAGTGTGATGAGATCTGGAGGCAGTTTGTGGACCTGTGGCAGGCAGGGAGGGAGGGGAGGGGGAAGGGATTGAGTGAAGGTGGTAGTAGAAGGGAGGGAGCATTAGTTGAATTTTGTGCTGTGATTTATCCACTGATCAACATGCACACACATTGCCACACAAACACAGGTGCTAACCCAAGAGCTGGACACAGAGCGAGAGCGCCGATGGAAGGCGGAACAGGCAGCTGGGAAGCTGGTGGAGCATGTAAGGACCTTCCAGTCCCAGCGGACAGAGGCCGAGCGGAGACACGAGCTGGCAGTTGTGAGAGTTGCTCAGCTGGAGAGGGAGGTGGAGGGAGAGAGAGAGGGAGCAGCGACCCTTCAGGCCCAGGTGCAGGAGTTACAGGTATGTGTGTGTGTGTGTGTGTGTGTGTGTGTGTGTGTGGGTGGGGGGTTAGGAGAAAATTACTAGTGATTTCTTCTCCAAGGATGCGCTCTCATCCTCACGAGCTGAGGTGGAGCAGTTACGACAGTGTGGAGAGGAACAGCAGAAGGCACTGAGAACTCTGGAGGAGAGTCAGAGACGACTGGAGAGTGAGCACATCCAGGAGAGAGCAGACATGTCTGCACGCTTGAGGAAGAGTGAGATGGCCTCTGCTGGCCACCAGCGTGAGGCAGAACTTCTCAAGAGGACAGCTCGTCAGCTGAAGCAAGAGGTGCAGCACCTCCAGGAGCTTCTGGTGACACGGGAGAGGGAGCATCTGAGGGAACAGGAGAAGTGCAGGCCACTGGACGGCAGGGAGGTGCAGGAGATGGTGGCAAGGGAGGTGGAGAGGGAGAGAGCAAAGATGGAGGGAGTCGTGGAACAGTACAAACAAAAGGAGGCTGAACAGCAAAAGGCGTATCAAAATTTAGAAGATGAGTTTCGCATGGCACTCAGGATCGAGGCGGGGAGGTACCAGGAGCTGAAGAGAACTTATGATTCGTTATCAGGAGAAGTGGAGGCTTGTCGACAGACAGCAATCACTGCTGTTCAAAAGGAGCAGCGTGCAACAAGCATGGTGGCTGAGCTCACTGCCATGGTGAAGGAGCAGAAAGGACGAATCTCTGAGCTGAGCAGAGGGAAGCAGGAGGCCATCGGAGAGTTAAAGGTAGTGGGTGTAACCACCAGGTGGAATGAACTCTACTGGCACGATGTGTTCGTGTTCTTTTCTCTGTCAGGAGCGTGTCAGTGGTCTAGAGATGGAGCTTACAACCAAACACAAGCTAGAGGTCAAAGTTCAAACTCTGCAGGAGGTAGGTAGTTGCTCATTCAGTGATGATAGAACTGTGGTTGAGTTCACTTCAATGTCTCCCAGGAGAACTCACGTCTGTCTGCTCAGTTGGCAGCACAAGAATCAGTTGCCGAGGGCTTGCGCGAGGAGCGGAAGCTGTGGGGAAGGGAGCTGGCGCAACAAGGGGCTGCCCTCGCCCAGGACCGAGGGAGGATGGAGGCCCAAGTGGAGTCCTTGACGCAGGAGGTGAGGGGGCTCCAGGAAAAACTCCAGCAGGAGAGGGAGACAGTCAGGATCAAGGGAAAGGTTGTGGAGGACCAGGAGAGGAGCATACAGGAGCTGAGGCAGGTGGTAGCCACGAGGGAGCATGAGATCCAGTCTGCCCGGCTGGAGTGGCAGCAACAGCAGAAGACACTGCAACTGCAGGTGGAGCAGGAGGAGGCCACCAGCCAAGATTTGCAGGTGCAACAGCACCATTTCTAAGTGTGCTCACATGCATTGCATGTTTGTATGTGACAAGTGTGTGTTGTGTGTGTGAATATGTTTTCCTCAGGAGCAATTATCTTTGCTGGTGGAGCGCAAAGAGCAGCTGAAAGAGGACCTAGCCACCTCCCAGGAAGAAGAGGACCAATGGAAGAGCAAGTTCAGGTCACATGACCAGCACATGATTATAATACTTCCCTGCATGTATGATCTGACTACATGAGTAACCCCTGAATACACACACACATACACACACACACACACACACACACACACACACACACACACACACACACACACACACACACACACACACACACACACACACACACACACACACACTACAGTAAGCTGAAGGCTCAATGGGATGAAAAAGTGACAGTGATAGGCCGTCTGGAGCAAGACTTGTCTCGGATACAGCAGAGCTTCTCAGAGCAGGAGGGAAGGCTGGCAGAGGAGAGAGAGAGAGCATTGGAGAGGGCACGGTAGGGGGAGGACAAGTGTGTGTGTGTGCTGCAGTTCAGGGTTGAACCTATCCCTGCTTGTGTAGGGTTGCAGAAGAGAGACTGAAGTCTTGTGATGATGCCTTCAGAGAGCAGCTGGAGGCCAAGCAGAGGTCACATGATAGTCACATGACCCAGCTAATGAAGCAGAAGCATCAGGAAATTGAGCAAGCCAACCAAAGGGTAGGTCTTGTAGCCCACCTTTCCATGGTTGCTTTGAATCATGTGTCACATGACCTCAGGTGCTGGCCGTAGAGGCAGAGATGAGGGAGCTGCTGACAGAAGTGGCAAGCGAGAAAAAGAACATGGAAACCAAATTTGAGAAACTCTCAAAAGCATTTCAAGAAGTTCAGCAAGAAATCACTTAGCAGACTCGAAATCAGATCGGCATTGATTTGTATAATTATTTTATGGTCACCACTTGGCTTGAGGTTTTGAACAGATAGCTACTGAAGAACTGCAATGGTGACTGACTGTGATGGTACAGTCAGGTTCAACTGTACCTCACTGGAATACAGTACATCCTCAGTTCCACCAAACATGAATGAAATGAAATTTCCCAATCACCCTCAAGTGCTCAACATTCAAAAACAACTGCAACAAGGGCCTTTAGGCAGCTAGCACGATTTGCTTTCTCATGCGCATTAACACAATGTTTGTCCTGGAGTTGTCCTACCTTCTTACCCGAAACATGTTATCCAGTGAAACAAAAAAAATAGCCAACTGTCATGAATGGTGTTCAAACACTGACAAAGACAGGTGTGTGTGTAAAATTGATAGCATGTGTGTGTGTGTGCATGTTGAATCAGTTGAAGAGATCCCCAACTGTGGGTAGGGGTGCCAGGGATGTTGCAGAGCCCATCGGTAGCTTGGAGAAGTCGGGCAGATTGGCAAGGTGAGATTTCAGCTCCTCTCTCACCACTGTCACACGCTCCAGTTTGCCCTGATACTCCTGGGAAGGGAGGAGGGAGGTCTAACACTTCAGAATGGTATTAGCCTTGTCCCCACGGCCCCACCCAGCTTGCTGTCGTTTCCAGTACTGAAAGTGATGGCAGGCGCCTGGGGAAGAGGCTGGATTTATCAGTGATGGCAGGCACCTGGGGAAGAGGCTGGATTTATCAGTGATGGCAGGCACCTGGGGAAGAGGCTGGATTTATCAGTGATGGCAGGCACCTGGGGAAGAGGCTGGATTTATCAGTGATGGCAGGCGCCTGGGGAAGAGGCTGGATTTATCAGTGATGGCAGGCGCCTGGGGAAGAGGCTGGATTTATCAGCGCTAACAGTGCTGCTCACTTTGAGTCTTTTCTTGGCTCCCCTGAGCAGCTCCTTCTGTTGCCAGGTGAAGGCGTCCAATAGCTCCTGGATCTCTCGTCTCTCCTTCAGCTCCGCCTCCAGACGAGAATTGTATTCTGAGAGCACCTTGGACGCTTCCTCCACCTTCCCTGCTAGCGCCTCCACTGATGGTTTGTCTAGTGTGTGCGCATGTGTGTGGGTAGAAAACACATTAATATTGTCTTCATGGCAAAGAGGAAAAATAACTAACAAGTTTTATGTACCTTTGATCTTTGACAGCAGGTCTGGGTCGTGGATCTCAGGAGGAAAGTCGTCTATCTTCTTCCGGGTGGCCTTGTCCTGCACTGCAGACTTGTCAGCATCAATTGCCAGCATCCTCTTAAGCAAGTCCTCCGCCTAGTGTCAGAGGTAATGATATACTGTGATATACTGTGATATCCTAGGGTATACAGTAGAGTAGTTACCTCAGGTGGTGTTCTATTGTTGGGTGGTTCTTCCGGCGGTGGACTGTCCAGTTTAACCCGCTTTGGTTCAGGAGGAGGGACCCTCTTCACATCTGACTCACTGCGAGTGCGGCGGTAGGTGTGTGCTGATCAAGACAAAGAGAGAGAGAGAGCTATGAGCATGTGTATGTGTGTGTGTGTTGGACAGCTTACTGATGATGGTTTTGAACTTGGTGAGCAAATCTTGCTCAAACACATGTCTCTCCTCCCACACTGCAAGAATTCTGAGCACTGACTTCTGGAGAGACTCATCTTTTTCCCTGCATGAGACAATGAAGTCAAACAACCCCTCCACGCTGGACTTGCTCCCAGCCCCTCCACGCTGGACTTGCTCCCAGGCCCTCCACGCTGGACTTGCTCCCAGCCCCCATTCATCATTTGCTTTCTTGCATTGCAAGTGACAAAACGCTGGGTGAAGAGGGCCTGAGAACGTGGTCCTCTTCACGCTATCACTGCTACATGGCAGACGCTAGTCTCCTCACTTGCTGACGAGCTGTAAGGCCCTCGGCAATACCCTAGTGAACTCAGTCTTGTACTCCTGCCCCTTCCGCTTGCTGTTCTGGATGATGTCATTGGCCAGGTACAGTAGGGTTAACTTCCGATTCGAGTTAGCTAGACAGAGAAGGATGATAGAGACGGCTTAAAGCAGACTCGGCAATCTATGATGGGACTAACACCTAACGAAGGTGAGCCAACACCTTTCTGGAGATCCTTGTACCAGACGCTGATAACTGTCTTGGCGTGTTTCCTATTGTGAATGGCCCACTGCGACAAGCCCTGGATGCTCTGGAGCGTCGTGTTTAGCTCCTTCAGCCTTTTTTCCAGGCCAGGAACGGAAAACCCGTGAGGTGACGCCATCTTTATTTGTTTCAGAATTTCTTCACTACGCGTAAATGGAACACTGAACTTTGAACTTTACGTTGCCGGGAAATTTCAAAGTACTGAAGAGTCATGGCGAAGGTGGACCTGTGTGGAAGGGAATCGGGAAACATTTGGACCAGGAAGCCTGCACCAAGCCCAAAGGATGGGTAAGTTGCATGAGTATTTAGCCTAATCGCGTGTTTATATTACACAAAGATGCACATATATACAAATATATAGTTTTGTTCCAATAAATGCACACTATGTGTACGGAGAAAATGATTCCTCCACACTACGTGTACGGGGAAATGGCGTCCTCTCCCTCCTGCTCCTCAGGCTGCTGTTTGAGGTTGGCAACACGAGAGCCGGGCTAACCCCTCAGGGCAAGCACATGCAGTTTACGAGAGTGGCATTTGGTTACCATGGCAACCAGTTGGTGGCCGGTGACCAACACGGGAACATCTACCAGTTAAACATGGCAAATAACAGGTGTGTGTGTGTGTTTGTACTCAATCTGAACAGGCGTGTGTGTGAATGAAATTGCTGAATTTTCTCCCCAGATTCAAGCTTGTTCGAAGGACAGGGCAGGCGTGCACAGCCCTAGTTGCTTGTATCAGTCGTCCCAATGAAGTTCTAGTCGCCCTGGCTGACTACTCTCTCAAATGTATCGACACTGGTGAGTAAAATCAGCCACTCAGAGTCCAGTGTGCATGTGGCTTGTTGATGGTAACTCTCACTTTGTTAAAATTTGCATGTGCCCCTACCCTCTCTCTCCTCTCTCCACAGATTCTGCTGATGTGGTGGCCACCTTACGGGGGCATGAGGCGTCAGTGAAGTCCCTCTCTCTCCACAGCTCTGGAAGATTTGCCCTGGCCGTTTCTTCCCGGGACTCAGTGTTGTGGGACCTTGACAGTTTTGCCAGGTGTCGTACACTCAATGGAGGACAGGAAGTAGGGATACAAGACGTACGTGGTTGATTAGAGAGAGGAGATTCCAATTGATTTATTATTTATTTTTTTTTTCCTTTATCCAAATTTTAATGCACGACAGAAAGTCAGGCATACGGGTTGCCAAAATAGCGGAACAAGCGCTAGTTCGAAGGCTTCCCAAAGCAAAGACAAAAACAAAACAACAAAAAAACAAACAAACAAAGAAAAGGCAAAGAGAACAACACTCAAAAATAAGAAAACGAGTGGACACAGAGAGTTAATACATGTATGCAATAATATGAGATTTAAAGGTAGCTGAAGATGTAAGTGGGATGATGGTTTAATTGTTTACTGATACGAACACCAACATTACAGGACAACGAAATAACGTTCACCATACATGCAACACTTCAACTGCCATCTTCATTAGATACAAAATTAATGAATAGTGCAATAGAAGTCCGTATTCTCAAGATGCCAAAACTATTGGCAAAACAAATGTAAATACACTACCATTGATTCAATTCCATTTCACCACACACACATGCACACACACACCCATACACACACACATACCACAGGTTTTCTTCCAACCCATGAGCAATACAATTATCACCTGCTTCAAAGACGACTCCATCCACGCTTGGGAGACAGACACATTGGACTACAAGTACCAGATCCCTCCTCCCTTTGGCCCCACCCCACACTACCGGGCATTTGCAACTCCCCAGGATGGTCGGCTACTGGTGGCAGGAGGGAGGTCCAGCTACCTGCACGTGTGGAGCCTGGAGAGCCGTCAACTTCTGAGAGTCATCCAGCTTCCCCCGAAGATCAGAGTGGTGAAGCAGCTTGTGTTTCTGCCAGACAGCTTTGATGGGGGCTCCAGCGAGGTAAGCTTGAGCGTGGAGACCTATGAGAGATACGGTTCAAGATACCGTAAAGTAAAAAGAGTTAACCAAAGTACATTGTCTTAAGTGCCAAGTCATTTATTGAACTTGGTAATATTAGATGAAATTGCATTTGGTTTGTGCAGACGCTGGGGTTTTTGGCCCAGGATGGCATCCTAAGATTCATCAACATCCACTCTTGCAAGCAGCTGTTTCAAGTCGGCTCACATGATCAAGTAAGAGCTAACACTCCTGATAGTGGAGGTCACACGGACACCACATGACACTCACGTGAGTCTCTTGAGTTATTACATTGCAATGTAGATGCTCAGCAGTGTTCAAGTGAGCCCCGATGGGTGCTACATCGGAGCGGTCTCGGAGCAGGGAAATCTGTTGGTGTTTGATGTCGCCACATTGGCCAAGGAGCTAAGAAGAGTGAGGAATACACTGTACATCTCTCTCATATCCTGCCTTTGTCCAGCCATGTTCCCAAGGCAACCCTCCTCCTTTTTGAGCCTGGGAACAAGGCTAGTCCCTGTCATACTCTGCCACCCTCGGCACTCATTTTGAATCACCCCACTCTTGTCCTGCTAGCCTCCAGCCCCTCTGGTGAGGATCATGGATGAGGAGGGAGATGACTCTCCTAAGGTGACAAAGGTCAAGGCATCAAAATCTCAAGCTTCTCGCAAGGCACCGCTCAAGTCCATCTCCCTGGTCCCTAAAGCACCACACCCCAGGTCCACTAGCACTGCTGGCGTACAGAGGGGGGGAGGAGTGGAGGGAGGAGAGGGTGGAGGAAAGATTGGACTGGATATGGAGAGGCTGAAGTCCATTTTGAAGGGATTTGGGGAGTATCCAGCGAAATACAGGTCAGTAACAGCATCCTCTTTACATGATATCATGGACGAACTCACCTCCCTCCCTGCTCTCTCCCTGTCTCCCTCCTCTCTCACCCTCACTAGGACGTTCATCTGGCGTAACCTACTGCAACTCCCTGAGAACCATGTGGCTTACAGTGCCCTCCTAGACAAAGGTACCCACCCTGCCTTTGCCAACCTCCACCAAACATACCCCATCAAGAGCAGGAAGCTACTCAGAGTGTTGCAGAGGTAACCACACCCCTTCCTGTGCACTAATTAGCCGCAAGGTCATAGATTGACTGGTTCAATAGTCTGACTGACAGAGGATTTCTTGTGGGAGATGGGGAGATAGTTTGGATTGTGTGGGGCAAGAGTGCATAAGAACAGGCAGCTCGAGTATGAGCGTGTAACTCCAACAGAAGCCCATAGTCTGGTCAAAATTATTGAACCGTACTGAAAATAGAACACCCGGTCACATGCTTAGCAACAATGGCTTATGTCTACGTGTAGCTGCGCAGCACGTGTTACTATTTTTAGTACTGGCAGTAAATTCCGACCAGTTTCAATTAAATTTTACGGAGTTACACGCTGTTAGTCAAGCCGCCCATTCTTATGCGCTCTTGGTAGGGTTAACAGATGTGAGTGTGTGCATCCCCCCAGGGCACTGTCCACTTTGGCACACTGGTCTGCCATATTTGGAGAGACGGAGTACCTTCCAGGACTGGTGTTCCCCTTTGTGAACCTCTGTCAGAACAACCAGCTTGTCACCTTTGAGATCCTCGCTACCCTGCTGTGTGAGCCACAGTATATTACAATTGCTTGAAGGAGGAGGGGGAGGGGGAGGGGCAGGGGCAGGGCTCTCTCTTGCTCTTTCTCCCAGGGGGGGGTAAATGCCAGTGTTTTTCTCCCTTCACTGATCCCAATGTCACACACACACACACACACACACACACACAGTGAACTGGTGCTCGCACTGGTTTGAGTACTTCCCCAACCCTCCGCTGAACGTACTTGCCATGATCGAGAACTGCCTGGCCCACCATGATGGACAACTCCTGGAGCACTTCATTAAACACGACATCACATCACATGTGAGAAGTGTGCAAACAAATTTGTGAACAGTGGAAGCATCCTCTAACACAAACACCCTAGCCTTGTACCCAGGCCCATTTCTCTTTCCATGCAAGAAAGAGCGTGGTACGAGGCTACACACACCAGTGTAGTCTTGCGTGGCCACACCCTGTTCCGCAAGAGAGGGAAGGGGTCTGGTAACTTTTGCTCGTAACACAAGAATTTCATTTTGGGACCTTAAAACCTATACTACACTTTGGTTACGTCTGTTATCAAAATCAGGTGTTCCCGTGTTGATGTACTTGTGTTGCTCCTCTCCACAGCAATATGCGTGGCCACTACTGCAGACACTGTTTAGTGAGGTGCTGTCTCGCAAGGAGTGGCTGCGACTGTGGGACAATCTTTTCTCCAATCCTCCCTCCTTCCTCCCCCTCACTGTGGTCTCCTTCCTCACCTCTGCCAGACACACCCTCCTACAGTGCTCCAGCACTGAGGACTTTGAGGTAGATCATCACTGTCTCATTCCCAGTACATCAGTCTCATTCCCAGTACATCAGTCTCATTCCCAATCTGATGCCATATCCAATTCTCGTTCTTATCCTTTGAACTCGTGTGATATCTGATGACAAGAGCGACAACAGTTGCAAGTCAATCATATTACAAACACTGCTCTCTGATTGGCTTGTTAGTCTTGACACCAGATATTACAACAATCCTGAAAGTGGACATCCCTTGTACACACACCTCACACATGCACACACACATGCACACACACACACACCACATACACTCACACATACACACACACTCACATACATACGCACACACAGCACTTTTTCCACCACCATACTGCTCTCGACATTGGTTCAGTGATCCAGGAAGCATACCGACTCCAGCAGACCACGCCTCCTGAACTCCACCCTGATAGAATGCTGGAGTCATTTGTGCCACTAACAAGAGGGACTTACCCTGTGTTTAACAGATACCCCAAATTCATTGTGGACTATCAGGTGCGGGAGAGGGAGAGGATTCGCCAGGAAGAGCTACAGTACCTCAGGGAAAGGTACGTCCCTGTCCACACATGCCTCAGTCCCAGCGCTCTCTTCAACCTGGGAACGAGGCTACAAGCCCACATCATAATTTCAGAGCTGGTCAGAGAAAGATTACAACTATAACTGAAACTGAACCTCAAGCATTTGCATTCCTGACATCTCACGCATGTGAGCGTGTATCTCTGGCCTCCCTGCATGGCCACATCACATACCCCCTCCCCTTTCTCCCCTCCCTCCCCTCCCTCCCTCCCCTTCCTCCCCTCTCTCTCCTCCCTCCCCTCCCTCCCCTCACCCCTCCCTTCCCTTCCTCCCCTCCCCTTCCTCCCCTACCCTCCCTCTCCTCCCTCAGGCAGAGTGCTCTGGAGTTGGAGCGTATGACAGAGCAGCGCAAACACGAAGAGGAGGCATGGTATCGGCAACAGCAGCTGCTGATGGAGGCAGAGGAGCAGCGCAGAAGAGTGCTGGAGGGAGAGGAGAAGAAACTCACTGACCAGAGAGCAAGGTATGTCTGTGGGAAGGAAGAGAGGGAGTATGTGTGTATGTGGCGAGGAGAAACCTGTTGGAGGAAATGAGAGGGGAGTGTGTGTGAATGTGGAAAAACTCAATGGTCAATGAAAGCTTATTCTGGTCTTATACACATCATGTGATTGGTGTTGACACACACACATGCTGCTAGGCTGCAGGCACTGAAACGAGAGCTGAAGGTCAAGGAGCTACAGGTGCTGGATGCAACACGACGACGCTTCCTTCACCACCAGCAGGGCGTGAAGGAGGCAGAGCTGCAGAGGATGGAGGGTGAAATCCAGCACAAGGTGGAGCAACGGGAGAGAGAGACTCGAACCGTGCTAGACGACATCGAGACCCGGGCACTTGAGCTGGAGAGACAGCGAATACTGCTAGAACAAGAGCTCAGACGGTGCCAGGAGGAGGTGGGTGGGACTAGGGGCCAATGTAGTTACAGGATGATCGTTGTTAACCCTTCTTCTCCCTCCTTCCTTCCTTCTCTCTTTCCCTCCTCCTTCCATTCCTCTCCCTCCTTCCCTCCCTCCTTCCCTCCCTCCTTCCCTCCCTCCTTCCCTCCCTCCTTCCTTCCTTCCCTCCTTCCCTCCCTCTTTCCCTCCCTCCTTCCCTCCTTCCTTTCTCTCAGATGTTGTACCGCCTGCATGCAGACCACAAGGATCAGCAGCACCGTGAGGACCTAGAGCAGAGCATGCTTGAGCAGGCAGTGGAGGAGGAGACACAACGAGAGAGGAGAAAGCTAGATGCTGCTCACATTCGGCTAGCAAAGATCCAGGCAGGGCGGGCCAACTTACACACACTGCAAGAAGCAGGTGCACAAAGGACGCTGCATGATGTACGCAGAGAGACAGGGATGGGGGAGGTGGGTCAACATGTTATGTTCTTTCACTCTCAGAGGTCCATTTCGAGTTTCCTGTTCGCGTATTTACTGGATGATGACTTTAGCTGGTATATGTCATCTTGATTGTTCAGGTGGTGGATCGAGCCCGTTTGAACCACTTGAGAGAAACACAACTGCACATGCTGGCCTCTGGACTTGAGAGAGACCAGCGCTCCCAGCTGGCAGCTGAGACTAGGGGTGGCGGGACTGTGGACTGGCTACTAAGTGTGACCGATTCCACAGAGCCAGGGAAGGAGAGGGATGAGGAAGGGAGAGATAGAGATCACTCCAGCACATGGTCCTGCCTGCCCCAAGACTCCCCAGGTCTCTCAGGTAGGGTGTTGGTGAAGCCTTGGTCAGCTCAACTATCTCTCTGTATCTGTATCTATTTTCGCTACATGGCTGATGTCTCTCTTTGTCAGCTATCTTGGAGCACTGTTGACTTCTTCCTAGTATTACCATGATGTCGCTGTCAGCTGACTCATTGTGAATAGCTGCTTCTCTCTCCCCCTCACCCTCACCCCCCAGCGCTGGTGTGGTCCCGTCGTCGTGAGGCCTTGGACCAGCAGGAAGCTGATCTGCTCTCACGTGTGAGGGAGCTAAGACAGAAGGTGGTCGGAAGCATCAACACATCCGCCTCAACACACTAACCACACCTCCCCTCTCTGGGACACTCTCCATCACTCCACACTCCACACTACACACACGCACACACTATGCATGGTCTTATGCACAGATATTGCCTCATTCTCATGATATTCACAATTTGTTGCTGGAACAATTTTTAATGAAAGTTCATCTTTAAATTGTGTTTGTGAGCTTGCCCAATCCCTCATTCTGCTTGGTGTTGTATCACAGTATAAGCCTACTAAAGGCCTAGTATCGATTAACAGTAAGTGAGGCTTACTACAATTATAAAACAATATTCTTAGTATAGGCTTAACAATATGCTTGTGCGGCTTACTTATAGACTTATTAATATAATATGTAATAGTTATAGCACAGGTGCCAGGGATTTATGGCAGTAAACAGACTGAGTCTGAGGGTGTAGCCCGAGGACGAGGTTTGTTTACTACAGCCATAAATCCCTGGCCACCTGTGCTATAATTATTATATATCCCACCTGATTGGTCCTTTGTTGTTATTATTGTAAACACATCTGTACATGTGCAAGTGTTTACAGTAACTTCGATATTATTTACTGTCACAGAAAAATGATGTAAAATCTGTACTATAGTGTGACACTGTAGTAGACTGTAAACTAAAAATACATGGAGAGGGAATTATGAGCCATAATTTCCCTTGTAGCCTTGAGGGGACAAATTATGACAGTTAAAGTCCACTCTGGCCTATGCGTGAAGTATAGTAGGTGGGATATATGCTTAGTTAGTGTAGTGTTGATGTAGGCACATTATGCTTCAGTATATATGTATGATTTGTATAGGCCATATGCTTATGTGACTTAGTATAGGGTTGAAGGGCCTAGTACAGGCTTATGCTTACAGTATCTTAAATTGGCTTAGTATAGGATTAAGCTAGCGAAATTAATGCTCAAGTGGTTATTGTTCCCATCAAATGGATTCAAAATAGGTATCAGGGTGTCTCACATGCATTTTGACTTCTGGAGCTGCCCTAGTGAACTGGATGGCAGTGCACCTTATATAGTTGACAAAATTGCCTCATTAACTATCTGCCCAACATCTACTCCCATGCTGTGGACTACCGGAGATTGCTGTGCATACAACTATTGTAGATTATACAAAAGAGGCATTGGTACATGTTTTCATACAAGACATATAGCCAGAAAACGCTTATAGTATAAATCAAGGGCGGATGTGCCCTTGTGTCAATTCAATATCACAATATACATTTCATTGTTGCATGTGTCACAATACAACACTCTAATTATTACCACTCGTACACAACAGAAAATATCAAGTCCTTGCCTACTGCACACACGTCACATGTCCCAGTCAGGAGGTCTCAAGCTACTATGAGGTCTGAGGGTGAGATGAAATACATGCATGCAGCAACGCAACAAGATCCTTTCACACATGCAGCTAAAAGCTACGGCTTGGCTTTGACATGGGAGTATGAGAATGAGGCCCAGCATGGAGTCTGAGAATGAGGCCCAGCATGGAGTATGAGAATGAGGCCCAACATGGAGATTGAGAACGAGGCCCGACATGGGGTATGAGAACGAGGCCCAGCATGGAGTCTGAGAATGAGGCATGACATGGAGTCTGAGAACGAGGCCCAGTATGGAGTCTGAGAACGAGGCCCAGTATGGAGTCTGAGAACGAGGCCCAACATGGAGTCTGAGAATGAGGCCCAGCATGGAGTCTGAGAATGAGGCCTAACATGGAGTCTGAGAATGAGGCCTAACATGGAGATTGAGAACGAGGCCCAGCATGGAGTCTGAGAATGAGGCCCAGTATGGAGTCTGAGAACGAGGCCCAGCATGGAGTCTGAGAATGAGGCCCAACATGGAGTCTGAGAATGAGGCCCAGCATGGAGTCTGAGAATGAGGCATGACATGGAGTCTGAGAACGAGGCCCAGTATGGAGTCTGAGAATGAGGCATGACATGGAGTCTGAGAACGAGGCCCAGTATGGAGTCTGAGAATGAGGCATGACATGGAGTCTGAGAACGAGGCCCAGTATGGAGTCTGAGAACGAGGCCCAGCATGGAGTCTGAGAATGAGGCCCAACATGGAGTCTGAGAATGAGGCCCAGCATGGAGTCTGAGAATGAGGCATGACATGGAGTCTGAGAATGAGGCCTGGTATAGTTGCAAAAAAATGGCATAGACCCTCAGGTATACAGGCTGATATACATGTAAGAAATGCAAACCCAAAATATGTCAGGGGCTTCCCCTTGTCCTCACCTTTTCGCCTTCTCCTTCTTTGCTGGTGAGTGTTCTTTCCTTACTCTTGATTTGAAACTGAAGCTCTTGCGGATACTCAATCTTGGAGAGAGATGCCTCTTTGCAACCTACAAACAGAAGGAATTGATCAACCTTAAAACCCAGGCTGCAAACACAATCACGCTGTCATCCTAGTCTCATTCCCAGGCTGAAAAGGAGGCCTGGGAATGAGACTAGGTATCACAACCTAATAGTAAGGATAATCTTTGACTGCTACAATTCGCTGTAAATCTATTTTGTGAAAGTAGCTTAGAGGTTTGTGTGAGATGGTTTCTCATATTAGAGGAAACCATGTCATTCTCTGGTAACTATTAGCCCACGTCACTTCTGAGGTCTTCGTCAAGTGCTGTGACCCATGCCTTCATCATACAACCATCATACGTGTATATACTGTAAACACATACCCAGGTAACACACAGTGTTTTGCTTCTTATACTCAGTACATGTCCTGATCTAAGCAGCCATTCAGTGAAGGAAGGCCTTAAAAGCTTTGTAATTTAAATGCATATGTGGCAGTTCCGAATAGAAATTGAATATTATTCCGTTGCGTATTTCGAGTGCATCACCAAGTTTGGCGCGCTATAGCGCTGAGCTTCCGCTAAGGGCGGGGCTCATACGCGCTTCATAGACGCATCAGATATTCATGTGTTTACACGTCGCGTTGTACATGTGTAAACACTCGTGAGCCTGGGTGAATCAGTCTACTGCTGTTCTGACCCATGTGCAAACACTCGTGAGCCTGGGTGAATCAGTCTACTGCTGTTCTGACCTTCTCAAAGTTTATTCTTCGGTCGTAGAGCTGACCAACAGACGACCAAGGTCTCTCAAGGGAGGACCTCTTTTTAGAAGGCTGACTGAATGTCGGTAGGTGTTCAGGTATTTCAGCTGTCGTGAACAAAGAAAACAAAACATAAGGAATCGGAAAAGTTACAAAAGTGACTACGAGCCTTGCTCCCCAGTCTTTTGAAGCGGGAAGAGCTGGGGAGAGAGGCTAGGTGATTGTTCTACCTCTCAAGGGCAGACCATAGGTGTTGAGTCTTGCCAGTAAAACTGCGGGGGAGAAGAACATACAAAAGAACTTCAACTGCATTTTCACCATGCACAGGTTCTTTGTCCTATGGCCAGTAGGAACCAATAGACCTCCTGGCCGTCTTGTGCCTATGGCTGGGTACAAGGCCTCCCGCACCACTTACTTGTGCCTACGGCTGGGTACAAGGCCTCCCCCACCACTTACTTGTGCCTACGGCTGGGTACAAGGCCTCCCCCACCACTTACTTCTAGTTTTCTCTGATGCTTTGTGGCTGAGCATGTGGATCGGTTTTTTCCCACCATGATCCCGCGCATCAATATTGGCATCTGGGAAAGTTGAACTGACCAATCACATTCTAGCATGCCAAAAAGTTGTACTATTTCGTGAGCACAAGTATTCCAGCAGGGACATGCACTATTGTGTTGCTATGGTGACGAGAACTGTACCGTATTCCCTAATGAGCTGCAGTATTGCGTTGTCATGGCCACTCTGTGCTGCCAAGTGCAGAGGAGTAAAACCCTGTAATAAAGAATTTCAATACCAGAATCATTAGAGGCTGGACGCCTGGATGATATGGTTAAGAAACTTACCCCCTGGGGTCGAGAAGGCAAGGACGGGATGAAAGAAGAGAAGTAAATTAAATTGTAACATGTTAAAACAAGCAGCTGTACATGCAGGTATGGAGTACTTACATTCTGAATCAATCATGTGACGAGGAACCAATCATGCGAAGAGAGGGAGGATTGGATCATCACATACACATGTGCATATCACCAGACCAGATTGGTAACAGCTGGCTCACCGATTTGATTTCCACGTGGGCCCCATTCAGGATCAGTGCAGAGATGATATCACAGCGGCCATGTTTTGCTGCCCAGTGCAATGCAGTCTGTTGGGTGTGTGCGTGTTTGTGTCAAGAAGAGTTTGTGGTAGGGAGAAGAGAGTTTGTGGTAGGGAGAAGATATAGTATCCAAATTAATGCACACCACAATGTTCCCTGAGTCATCAACAGGATATACACACTTTGAACTTACATACTGTTTGCAGTTTCCATGGATACGAGGTATGAGGGGATGCATGTAGGGAAATAGCAATAAAACTTTGAACTTTAAGTACACATACACAAAGTATGCAATGATATATTGTTTAACTGATGTATGTGACTTACTCCCTGAAGTTGTGTCCAGTTTGGGAAGAAAGGGTAGAGGCAGAGAGGGAGGAAGAGTAAGAATGGGAGGTAGTGGAAAAGGAGGAGAGGGAGGGTGGGGGAGGAAGGGGGGGGGGGGGGAGGAAGGGAAGGGAGTGAAGCGCTACACATTAAGCATATACACACCAGATGAGCAGGTAGCTCACTACAACATCCTCACACACTCACCTGGATGAAGTCCTTCCTGTTAACAAGGGTAGGATCAGCGATGAGAAGTTGGTGGAGGGTATCCATGTCAGTCTGGGCTGTGGCCAGCATCCACTCCTTCTCCAGTGGGCCAATCTCATAGTACTCTCCCTCCGCCTGGTCCGAGATTGCTGTCAGCGAACCTTCATCGTCCCCCTCGTGGGCAATCTAGGAGGGGCAGGAGAGGAGAAAGGCTCACATACATAAAGATGTACAGCCACACCCTCCTCAAGAGGCTACTGGGTCCCATACCCAAACTGCACGTTGGGTCTGGGAATGAGATCAGAGGGTACTGGGTCCCATACCCAAACTGCACATTGGGTCTAGGCTACTGTGTCCCATACCCAAACTGCACATTGGGTCTGGGAATGAGACCAAGAGGCTACATGTACTTTCAGTGGCTTACATCTTGTGTAGACCTGGCAGCACCTGACTCCCTGCGGGGCTTGGGGGCCACTGTCGGAGGCAACTTTCTTCGAGCACTCGGTGGGGTCATTGTGATGGAAGCACGTGTGATGCTATCCACTGTGTGTGTGTGTGCGACCGAGTATACATGTATGTTTATAGAGCTGCATATAAACACTAAAACTGCAGCCCTGAAATTGTTGGTTACTGGGAGGAAGCAGCTGGCATGTAAACTACTTGTTTGTGCTATTACATACACAAAACAGAATCACAGTTCAGAGCCAGCAAGAGCAAGCTGCACACACACACACATACACACACATACACACACACACACACACACATACACAACACGTACAATTTTTGTCCAAGTTTCTTGATTTCCGTACGGACGAAGTAATACTGTATGACCGTCCGACCCTCCCATCTTGGGGGCTTTTCTCTCTGCTTCGAAGCTGCACAACTGTGTTGGATAAGATGCTACCGTTGGGGCCTCCTCCAGAATTGGATTTGTCTCTGAAAGACGAGGCGGCGCCAGGTGAAAACACGCTGTTGCTGTAGGAGTCTGGGGGGGGGGGGGAGAGGTGTGGAGGGACAGAGTTGAGAATGAAAGTGATATGACATAGTGGGGGGGGGGGGGGGGGGGGGGGGGGGGTGCTGGAGGTGTGTGATGCAGCATGCATCTAAAGGACAGGAAGGTCAGTGATGATGATAGAGAGACATAGAGAACAGGGTTCTTGCTAGGCCTTTTCCAAAATACACTGTGCCCTTTGGGTCTGCCCCAAAACCAACAATGTGCCCTTTGGCTCCACCCCAAGACCAACATGTTTTTAACAGCCACTATTTGAACTTAAAACTTAACTAAAATGCTTTGTTGACAGTGGTACACATGTAACAACTGTTTGGTACTGACAATCACTACATTCAAGATGAGGGGCGTGGTCATGAGATATTATTTGTGCCCGTAAATCCTGGTGAGAACACTGATAGAGAAGGAAGTTAAGTGAGGAACTAGCGTCAGTCCTGGTTGTATCGAGGGGGAGCTTACCAATGGAGTGTGTTGGGGACTCCACCATGATCATTGGGGAAAACATGGGAGAATGAGTCCTCTCCATAGACCCTTGTCTACGGGTGCTGTCATTTGATCCCTGTCTCCTGCCATTTGCAGCCATTGGAACTGGTTTCCTGGAGGGGCTGGAGGGAGGGAGTTCTACAGGAGGGCCAAGCCGTCTTGGCTCTGGTGGCGGGTGGCCCAGTGGCCGTCGACCCACAGGTGGTGATTCAGCTTGAGGTCCTAGACGTTTGTTGTCTAGTGGTGGCTTAGCTGCAGAACCCGATCGCTTCTGTTCAGAAGGTGGCTCCACGGGTGGGCCTGATCCCCGCCACTCAGAGACAGTGGGAGCACCATTCACTCTCTGTGGTTCAACGGTAGAAGTACCAGGAGGATCACTTGGTCTTCGTAGGCCAAAGGTTGAGGTAGTGGAAGGTTCACTCGGTCTCCGTGGTTCAATGATAGACGTAGTGGGGGAACTCCCCTGTTGTCTCCGTGGTGAGGTGGTGGGAGAATTCCCCTGTAGTCTCCGCGGTGAGGTGGTGGGGGAATTCCCCTGTTGTCTCCGTGGTGAGGTATTGGGGGAATTCCCCTGTTGTCTCCATGGTGAGGTATTGGGGGAATTCCCCTGTTTTCTCTGTGGTTCAAAAGTGGTGGTGGTGGGAGTGTCACTTGGTCTAAAGGAGGAGCTTCGTGACTCAAAGGTGGAGGTGGTGGGGGCGTCTTGTAAGGAGTTGCGCACTGCAAGTGAGCTGCTGCTTGCTGGGCTATGCTTGGAACTGGCTACTGTTGGAGCTGTGGAGATGGAGGAGGTGTGTGTGGAGGCTGTGGAGGGGGAGGAGGTGTGTGTGGAGGGAGGAAGGGTATGAGAGAGTTAGCCGACATGAACAGTGCAGCCACTGTGTTACAGGTGTGTGTGGAGGCTGTGAAGGGGAGGGAAGTGGGTGTGGGGGTTGTGAAGGCTGTGAAGGAGGGAAGTGGGTGTGGGGGCTGTGAAGGGGGGAAGTGGGTGTGGGGGCTGTGAAGGGGGGAAGTGGGTGTGGGGGCTGTGAAGGGGGGAAGTGGGTGTGGGGGCTGTGAAGGGGGGGAAGTGGGTGTGGAGGCTGTGAAGGGGGGAAGTGGGTGTGGGGGCTGTGAAGGGGGGGAAGTGGGTGTGGGGGAAGAAGTTTCAAGGGCACAGGAAAGTCAGTCAGCTACTGTATCGGAGCATTAGTATTCTCAGGGTTATCAGCATGTACACTGTACATCGACCACAATTTCAACAACACTTGGGTAATACCGCCTGGAGAGGGGAGTCATGTTACATTACTACAGGTATTGTGATGTTATCACAGCTAAGGTTAACAGAGTGAGGAGAGAAGGAGGAGGGGTGGTAATGATCTATTAGACATGCGAAGGAGGGGGACATGTCTGATAACAAAGGGAGAATGTTGAAATGTGATACCATAGCAGATTTCACTCAGCCATTACTATGAGGGGAAGTTTCTTACACTAAGATTTGGTATGTACAGTGTCTGCTCCACAATGTCTTGCAGAAACCCACTAAAACTGACACAAACAGAAGCACAGTGTTGTCCCCAGGAGACAAACGGGATTGTAGCTTTGTAACGAGGCTCCTTTCCTCTCATTGCTAGAGAAAGAACACGTTTGGTGCATTTATTGAACAAATTTGTTATATCAGGTTATCAGAAGTAGCTGATATAACAAATTTGTTGGTATACTGGTATGAGGGTAAGCGACGTGCACGGAGCTGTCAGCCACACACATCCTGTATGTCTGCCGTAAGAGACTTGGTACAAAGTGGGTCATGGAGTGTGTGACAGCTGCAAGACAACTGATATGAAGGTAATGCTAATCTTCTTTAATCAGGACTCCCCGTGTTCTTCACGCCTGATCGAATCGCCATCTTGGCAACTAGCTACACACATTTAGAAAGTGACAGAATCCATGTTGTGAGGGACAGATACTGACACCTTCCAATACTCCAGGAATGCCAATCGTCTTAGTAACTCACAAACTTATTCGGCATCTGTACAAAGTTTCTCTTTGGCACAATCTCTACAGCTCAAACAAAGTCTGGAAAACTTGGCAGTGGTTCTTTGATACACATCTCAGCATGCCAGAACCGTTGCTACTATCGACAACAAACAACATGATTTTAACTATTGAGAATTTGTTGCCTCATGCTAGAAATAACGAGCTATTATGAGATTAAAAAACAGGCAAAATGCCGGGAGTCAACCCCAGGACACCTGGCTTGAGCTGCCAGCACTCTGTTACTGAGCTACGACAACTGGACAACCACCAACTCTCACAATCCTCTATGTACGGCACAGGTGTCCTGAATTTAATTCCCAGCGACTGCCAGTTTTTCACTTTCCAGCTATATTTTTTGCCTTCAAATTTCTTTATTAGTATGTAACTAACTCTTCACCTTGTGAGGGAGATGGACGAGAGGATGCAGAGTGGGCTTTGCTGGTGAGAGGAGTGGGCTTTGCTGGCTCCAGAGAGGTCGTAAGCGAGCTTGTGCCATAGGAGCTGAAGAAACTGCCGAATGAGCTCAGTTCTGCTGTCATCTGTGCGAGGAGGGACTCTCCATCATCCTCTGCTGGTCCAGTGGTCTGGGCAGGAGGGGAACTAAACAGTGACCTGTTCATCTCTGATGGAGGAGGACTGAAGAGAGAGGAGGAAAAGGCAGGTGGGGTGTTGAAGAACGAGTTTGAGGGGGAGGTGGGAGGTCGAGGGTTGGAGGAGGAGGAGGCTGGTGGATAGTTGAGGGAGGAGGAGGAGGTAGTGGGAGGGGGAGTGAAGGAGGAAGAGCGGGGAGATGGGCTGTTAGTGGTAGTGGTATACGGGGAGGTGTTGGAAATGGGACGATATGACTGGAGAACGGTGTTTTGGTGGGAGTGGCCAGCCACATGGGCGCCAGCACGGTCACCCAGCTGTAGACCTGAGAGGTTGGGGGAGGAGAAGGAGGGGAGAGTGGAGAGGAGGGGAGAGTGGGGAGGAGGAAAGAGAGGTATGCTCACCACACCAGCAGTTTTGCAGGGAAGATGGTCAGCTATTATGCTTGTCCCACGACATGTGGCTTTAACCCTTTAAACACTGAATTTTTTTCACTGGAGATTAGTTTTAGCCTAAACATGCCTTTAACGCACCGTATCTCCATTTGTGTCAAAGCTCTGACTCCAAAACTGAGCCCAACTCCACTTCCAGCCTTAGCAAGCAGACACGTGACCTTAACCACGCCCCCTCATTAACGAGCATGCAATGGTCAGCACTCTCGATTGGCAAACACCCGCTTAGAGCCCAAGAAGCCTTCCCTGCCAGAAATGAACCCCCTGAAAGGTGAGAGTAGCATTTTCTAAGCCTGCTCATGCAGCCAGGCCAAGAGTTGGCCCACCCGGTGCCAACCACGGTCCTTTTGCAGCCAAGCCTAGCAGCTGCCATGTGCACAGCACCCTGCGGGTGACCCCACCCACCTCCCCCTGTCCCACCCTTTCTGCTGACGCAGAACCTGCGCGCCAGCGCGCAGAGACTATCTTTTCTGCGCAGTGCGCAGTATGACGTTATCAAAAGTGTACTATAGGGTTTAAAGGGTTAACAGTCGAGTGGGTGTATATCAACAAAGAAAAAACCCCATGATCCAACTGCGATTCAAACCCAAGGCCTTCTAAACATAGTCAGACCCTCTTACCTCTAAGCCACTTTAACCCCTAGGCAGAGGAACAGAAGACAAGCTATGTATGTAGTATTGCCTAGATGCCTCAGCCGAATTCCAACTACCTAGTTCAGGTCAATCATAGCATTAGAACTCACTGGCTGAAGAGGTTCTGTTGGAGGCAATGGAGGATGAACTCAGCAAGGAGCTTAAGGAGTCTCGCTGACCAGGGTATGGAGCTTTGTTACTGTCTTCAATGGAGGCGATGGATGGTCTACCAGAGGGAGGGCGATGGAGGCCTCCAGCTGGGTGTAGCTCTTGTTTTAGGTAGAGGTACTTTTCACCCTGTGCGGTAGGGAAGAGGGGGTGGTGGTAAGATAGGGAGGGGGAGAAGGAAGAGGGGTGGTGGTAAGACAAAGGTAGGGAGAGGGAGAAGGAAGAGGGGTGGTGGTGGTAAGACGAAGGTAGGGAGGGGGAGAAGGAAGAGGGGTGGTGGTGGTAAGACAAAGGTAGGGAGGGGGAGAAGGAAGAGGTGGTAAGGTGACAGTTGGGAGAGGAAGAAGGAAGAGGAAGAAGGAAGGGAGGGTTAATGTGGCTACAGCTTTATCTCACAGAACACTGGCAGCAGTTACTTATCCTGTTTCCTTACCTTTTCAGCCTTGATGTAGGCCACAGCATTCACCCTCTCTTTGAAGATCTCTCGAGCTCGCTCTGAATAGAAGGGGCAACAAGAAGTATTGTTTCCATTGTGAACACTTGGCTAGGTCTAATACACTGTTTGTGGCCCCCTAATGTAAACAAGTAACACGGGAATTCACAAGTGAGGGTGGACTGGGACAACCAACGTAATTCTTGCCATACCTCCATAAAATCATAGTTTCTTAGCTAGCTATTTGAGTCTTGGGACACCTCTATCCTATCTCCAACTTTGTGCCTTACCAGAGTGAAACTTTGTCTACTTATAGAGCCTCCTCCTTGGGCTCCTACCAGGCTTGTTGTCTGCTTTGACTTGAGCGAGGTGATAACGAGCAATTTGTCCCCTTGACCACAGAAACTTCAAAAACGCACTGACCATTATGACACAACCACATTCCTTTGACCATTATTGCTGTCGTTTGATACTCATCAGCGCACATACCTTTCAGAAGTGGATCATCCAGCTGGAGAAACTTTCTAAAGTGTCGCACTAGATCCACGTTCTTCACGACTCCTCCCTTCCCGATCATGTAGTCGAGGATCATCTCTTGGGATACTTCCGCCATCGCTGTCGGCTCTGCGTATACGACAAGCGAGCACACTTTTTTTCAGTAGCCTTGATCAGCGCTGGCGTGCCGAGTCAAGAGGGTGTGAAATTATGTGGTGGGTGCGAACACTGACCATCAAAACAGAAATGACGCAAGTTATTTAGCATGCGTGGGGGGCGTGGCCACAAAATGTACCATGTGTGTCGCTGGGCTGTCTCTCGCGTTTCTACAATGGCGGAGGCCGAGAGCTTTCTTTACTTTGCATATGGCTCAAACTTGAGCAGCAAGAGGATAAACAAAAACCTCCCATCGGCGGTTTTCGTTTGCACTGCCAGGCTGCCTGGATATGTGCTGCGGTACTGCGAGTATTCGGACTCCTGGAAGGGAGCGGCAGCCACCATCTGGGAGCAGGAGGGGGAGGAGGCGTGGGGAGTTGTGTGGCGTATTTCCAACCAGCACTCCGATGCTTTGGATAGGTAAGCGGATCCGAAGATTCTTTGCTGATCCCCCAGACATTTTGTGGTTTGATTTTGCAGGCAGGAGGCACGCTATAACCGCCTGGAAGTAGAGGTCACTACGCCACAAGGAGAAGTGATGAAGTGTCGTTCATACCGATTGCGGCACCCAGACCCACAGGATGGTCCTCCCTCTCCTCAGTACCTTGAGACCGTTTTGGCTGGAGCCAAAGAGAACGGTCTCCCAGAGGACTATGTGCAGAGACGACTGCATGTGCAACACAATGGGTACCAGGGCATGGTGGTGGTGCCGTAAAAAAGTGGATTGTGTTGGAGGTCACCACACAAATACATCTGCAAAGAGATAGTCCTCTTTAATGTGACCAGATTGTGCAATCTGGTATATTTCATCTCAATTCACCAACTAAGAATGACACTGCATGAGATATGAATTATAGACACTGAGCAGGGTACATAAGTTTTGTCAAGAGTTCATTATACTGAATGATGTAATAACTACAGGTCCCTGTTATCTGTTTTTTGGGTTTCTCTGAGACTCGGTCATAAAAGTCTTCCTTCTCTCCTCCTCCTCTTCCTCCTTCTCCCCCTCCCCAGTCATATCCTCTTCAGGGATGGGAGAACTAGGGGTAATGCCCCGGCTTGCCCGACTGTAGCGGCCTGCATCAAAGTTCACTGCCTCCAGACCATAGGATTGGCTTATTTGGCTGACTTCTTTCAGCTTATTCTCAAACCTTTGCACAGCTTTTGACTGGATCCTGCATGACTTGATGCCTTTACCATAGTACAGGCTTGGGTTCTGTGACAGTGTCACCGTCTCAAGTGTCCTCGCCTCCTCCTGCGGAATCTCTTCCCTGTCAAACAATTGTGCTATGTGTCCACTCATGTAGAATGCCTTCTCAACTCTGTGCGGCACCACTTCACTTTCTGTTTTCAGAGACTGAGTTCTCTGCAGGTTTTTTCTGTGTTCCACCAAGTGGCCCTTCTGCCTACTGACTAACTGTGGGAGGACAAGGAGGGAGTCCGATACTGTTCTTGTGTGTCGGCTGGACGGGGTGTACCGGTGTGAGTGAAGGCTGACATTGCGGACACCCCTCCTTGTGGCCTGGTGCTGGTTGTAGAGGGTGGGGAGGGGGACGCTCTTGATCCTGGAAGTGGAGTTGAAGGAGCCACCCACTGCACCAAGCTGTGCCTTGGCAGGAGAAAGGGCAGAGAGGGGAACCTGCAGAGCAAAGAACATAGTCTCTATATACCTTTATTGACGGTATCTGGCTGCTAATTGCCACAAGTAGTCATACAAGTGGTAGGCAATTTAACCCATCATGTTCCCAGTTTACAGACGAAACTTAATTTAGCCATGTGGTTCATCTGTAGGATTCAGTGGTCTGTAAATACACATGAGCCATGGGTCTAAATTGTTGCAGCTATATAAACAGGAATGGATAATAGAATGAAGCATCTGTACAAGTACATTTCCCCACCTGCACTGTGTGAGAATTTTCCACAGTGACCGTCCTCAGTTTGCTTCTGTTTGCAACATAAGAACTCAAGGGCGTGTCCAGGGAAGTACAGAGGGCGGAGCTGCGTCCAGAGGAAAAGTGGTGGGGGGTGGAGGTGGGGGTGGGACGATGATGAGGCTGGGCGAAGAAGGGGAGGACAATCTGCTTTGTACGGCTCTCCAGCTGCATCCTTGCTCACTGCATGGACGGTTCTAGCCTACACAATTGAAGATACACTGAAACTCCTCCGTACCCCTCGATATGTGAGCGTGTCTACGCTACCATAGATAATACAGTACCACCATGGAGTGGGCAGGGCTGATGACCAGAGTACCTTGGGATTGAAGCCACACCTCGCGATTGCACTTTCAAAATTCATATCTTCAAGTGCATTGCCAGAGTAAACAACCGATCATGGATGATTGTGTATGCGACGATGAATAGCTGCGAATACGCCTAGCCGGGACGTTTTAATTGCGCATGCGTCCATTCACTCTAGTCGCCGGAGTATGTAGTTTGTCGAGCATTTCTGTACATGTTTTACAATGCAGATAGTGCGGCCAACAACTTTTGCAGTGCGTGTGTCGTTTTTATGGTATCAGGACGCCTTCTCTACGGGTAGGCATTCTTTCTTTTTACCCATCCCATAATTACATGTATAAATTCATACCGCATGCGCGCGCACGCAATCTATAGCCACTTGGCCGCTAGGCAATCGTTAGTTTGTGCCACTTGAAACTCGCTGCTATTTTTGGAATAGTCTCGCGCTACAAAATGCTGTTACGGCTATTGCTGTGCTTCGGTACTACTTTGCTACTGTTTGAGGGAGGGGCTGCCCGTTCTCTCTATGAACGCGCAAGTGGGGCACTAAACTTTATCGTCTTGGGTGACTGGGGTGGGCAGGATGACTCTCCCTACACGACCGTGGGAGAGGAAACTGTTGCAGAGCAGATGGGGAAAACAGCAGCAGAGGTGGGGTCACAGTTCACCCTGTCGCTGGGAGATAACTTCTATGAGAATGGTGTCACAGATGTGGACGATCCCAGGTTCAAGGAAACCTTCGAGGTCAGTAGTGTGCATGCATGAGTAAAATGCGTCACCCAGTACGGCGTTCCGCCAAGTTTGTGCCACGCTCTTCGCACTAAAATATCGACGGCTGTTTTACACATGCATCGATCTCGTATCACAGTCGTTTTTTCTTTGCTTAGAGTTCATGCAGACTGAGTGCGTAAAAGAATGATTCACGTAAAACCATGCACCATGCACTACATGCAGAAGTTTAACTGATCAAAAGAGGGTGCGGGATTACTGCATGAAAGATTAGCTAGCAGTATTATTTCTTATAAATCTTCTCTTTATAACCAGCTATATTTCATTCATGGTGCATGCATGCATGGCAAGACAGAAGCAGAGTTAGGAGGTTATAATGACGTAATATGAAGGTACTAATTCTGAAGGACATGCAACCGATTCATTAGAAAGGGGTTCTTGGCTCTGGTGTATATTGGAAGTGAACCTTTTTTTTTGTTTGTTTGCTTACATTCGGATGTGGAGCAGCCAAGATTCACACCAGTTGTACAGTGTATCAAGAATACACCAGGAGTTCTTCTCCACTGCCATGCTTCAGCCATGAGAGCAATGTCTAATGATTATAGGTTGGGAGAGGGCAGACACTGCATGTTTAACTTCAGAAGCCTTACAAGGAATGGTTTCAAGATAGAAAACCACTGGCTAATACCATCGCTGAAAAACTGCTGTATCAGTCCAGCAGGGATCAAAAATCAGGATTGCATGGAATATAACTTAGTCATGCGGTCAGCAGAGATGTTCTGACCAAGTCAAGTCCAGAAGCCTTATTGAGCAAGTGGAGTAATAGCTAGTCCTATATTATTTCAGCACAGATCACATTAGTTGATAAAAGTGCCTCACCTGATCCTAGCTGGCCCGATCTGCACATGCGCTTGACATGTGCCATGCATGCGCCAACGCGCGCCAACGCGCCGTGCGCCAGGCCCCCACGGCCAGATATATGTGTGTCAGGGACCTCGTATGGCTGACAGGCTGTGTACAAGAGCTAGAGCGCCTCGCAGGTTACAAAACAAGTTAACATAGCAGTGACACTCAGGAAATTTCTTTATTGCGTCTAGTCGCTCAGCCACCCCTGACTCAAGTTCACTAGTCTCGCGTGCCAGTCTGGCCATCAGTCGAATCGCCCTTCGTCCTCGCACGGTCAGTCGTTGTTATATTGGTCCTCCATTGTTGTTCACTATGGTAGTTGTCCTTCGCTTGAGGATGTTGCCTCTCTTGTATGCGCGTACATCATGACACTATGGCTATGCTAGTTGTGACTCAGATCAGCTCTATTTTCGACACGCATGCGCGCGCAGCGTCGCGCATACTGCTAAAAACGGTACCTCTAGTCTCGCTAGCTAGATCCTTTCCGTTTCTCAGCGCCAGTCGCCCTCAGTATCGGCGCTCAAAGGACGGAAAGGGTCTATATCCTAGATTTCATGAAAAATGGGTATAGAATGAGTGTACAAAAGCGGCCATTCTATAACCTTTCGAAAAATTGTGCTAGAAATCCTGGGCACTGTAAGTATAAAACCATGCATTTGTGTTTTGTTGAATTTCTGACTTCACTGAACTGAAAACCAGATGCCATGTGGTAAACAGAACTGGAACTTTACCACATGGCATCTCTGGAGTTGCCATTTCTACAAAAACTTTAACACATGGCATCTCTGGAGTTGCTGTTCTTGTGGACAAGCACATTGCTAAAAACTGCTTGTTTCATGTCCAATTCTACAGCTTCAAAGATTCCACAAACAATCTAGAAGCTTTCACTTCTGTGAATTCAGGAATTTTATGACAAAACACAAAATTAATGATTTACTTGCAGTGTCTGGGATTTCTAGCACAATTTTTCAGAAAAGTTAGAATGGCCGCTTTTGTACACTCATTGTATTGAAACAAAAAAAAAAGCTGCCAGAGTCAAACTGGGGTGCACCCCACTGACACTCAGTTTTTGTTTGTCACAATTGATTCTTTCACATGCAGAATGTGTTTACTGCAGACTCACTGCAGTCCCGCTGGTATGTGGTATGTGGCAACCATGATCACTATGGGAATGCCTCAGCAGAGGTGGCCTACACAGCACGCTCCAAGAGATGGTACATGCCTGACTTCTACTACACTGAGGTAAGTGTCTGCCTGTGTCTGTTACATAGCAGCAAGTTGACTGTGTGGTTTAATACTTCCCTCCTCAGACAATGACCATCCCTGGTACAGACTCCACAGTGCAGTTTGTGTTCATTGACACCATACTTCTGGCCGGGATCACAGATCGTGTGGACAGGTCCCTCCCTCCAAAAGGTCCTGCCTCCAGGACCATGGCGGACCAGCAGTGGGCCTGGATCAGTGAAACTCTGCAAAACTCCAAGGCAGACTGGATCATTGTTGCAGGACACTACTCTGGTGAGTTTTCCATTTTCCATTTTGTGTCAGTCCTAAAATTAATGTTGTTATTTTCTTTCTTCTGCATACAGTATGGTCTATTGGCCATCATGGCCCAACTCAAATCCTGGTTGACCGACTGAGACCACTGTTAATGGAATACAATGTCTCAGCGTATGTGATGCAAGAACTATATCCTAATCCAAAGCCATTCCTGCCTCCAGTTTTCGATTGCCTGCATGCAGTAGCTATGCAAAACGTAATGCAAGCAAGCATACTGCAGATGATGTGGACAGGTCCCTCCCACCAAAGGGTCCTGCCTTCAAGCAAAACATACTGCTCGCAGTTTTTATGGAAACATACTCAAAAACTGCACTGGAATGGCCTGGCTGCTTAATGATATGATTCAGGTATTGTGTGTGTTAGTCATCCAGTTGTTCCCACCCTCCAGGTATTTCAGTGGGCACGACCACAATATGCAGTACATCCAGGAGTCCAATAGTCCCGTGAGTTACTTTGTGACGGGGGCAGGACGGCTCACTGACTCTTCTGAAAAACACAAGGTTAGCACACCACAGCAGCACAGCAATGAAAGACATCCGGTGTGTATTTTTGTTGCTTCTTTTTACTGGTTCAGAAGTGGTAGCTATGTAATTTATACTATGATGCTACAAGCTACAAGTTACAACATTGTTCCTTGTTAGCCGATGGTAATACTGTTGCTATGGCAATGACTATCAAATTATGCTGCACTATCACACATACACACACACACACACATACACCACAGGATTCTGTACCAAAGGACTCTCTGGAATTCTTCCATGGCCACAGTGACCCGACAATGAAGAAAGGTGGCTACACTGTCGTCAGTATCACACCCACTCTCATGAATGTCACCTTCTACAGCCACAAGGGTAGGTCTAGCCCCTCACTTTAATAGTCAGTAGACAGTTGGACTTTTTTCACTGCATGCAGTGGCTTACTTGTTTTTCCTCTGCAGGAAATGTGCAATATTCTACTACAAGACCAAAGATTCGATAATGTTGACACTTGCTTTATAGGTGCTCTGTATAGCACTTTTACGCCGTGTATGTGTTCATGTATTAGTGCTGTAGTATTAGTACGAGATAAATTTATATTGACCATCCCAGCGCGCTGTCTGGCGTAGGATAACCTTTGGCCTTTTGCGCTGCGCTGGTAGATAATATGGGCGTGGCTGATTATTTGCACACATACGCAAACAAACATTTTGCTGCGAACCACCTAGTGTGGATCATGCCCCCCAAGAAGAAGGCAAAGAGGTAAAGTTTGCTTTAGTAACGTGTAAGAACAGCGCCAAAACTTGATGAGCAAGAAATTGTTTAGCTAATTGTTATTTCATGAGGCCGCATAGTCTTAGTCACGCGTAGCCGGACTCGCTCCTTGAGGTCTGGCTAAGCGAGACTAAAGGCTGGAAGAACCATCACATTTATGGGCCGAATTTGTTTCCTCAGGAAAGCCCAGAAGAGCGATGCGGCATCACCACAGCATGTGAGCTGAAAGAGCTGTGCACACGTGAAGTACCTCGAATCATCGTCAACTCCCCATGCACACACACACAGCAGCCTCGTGACCCAGAGGAGGTGCTCCGTATGGTCCTCCACCGCATTCTGCAGTGGCTGCGCGACAACTATGCTCGCACCGTTGACCTCTTCCACATGCTGGACAGCAATCAAGACAACCATCTCTCCTGTGATGAGTTTGTCACTGGCATGAGGATGCTGGAGGTGGGTATTGTCTTACAGATGCAGCAAAAACCTCTTAATACACTTGCTCACACATTGTATTGTTTTTACTAACAAAGGTCATAGAGTTAACTGCACTCAGGCCCCAGCAGCTTGATTTGTATATATATATATATATTTGGGGTTAGATGGAGTCATGCAGTGAGAAATAGGCCATGATTGTATGCATACACTTAGGCCCCAGTGACCAGGTCAGAGACGACTGAGCTGATCAAAATCCTTGACATAAACAATGACGGGCAGTTGGATATCCTGGAGTTTGACAGGATGATTCGGAAGGAGCACCGCCGACTTGTGGCAAAGTCTGTCTCGTCACTGAACTCGGAGAATGAGCAAGGCTCCACCCCCAGCCTCATGTTCTCTCCAAGTCGGGTTAGCACCAAGTGTCCCAACTGCGAGATTGGAAGAGCAGAGCCTCCTTCAGAGAGAAACCCCAGGTACTTGAGTTGGTGAAATTTTCATACCACTTTAGTAAATTGTAGCCGTGTTCCTTTCCCCAGCTGTTCAGTGTACATTATGTGACTGAAAAACTGGAGAGGTACATCGAAAAGCTGGGGAGGAGCAAGGCTAATAAATTCTGTAGTCTCACATGCCAGACCAACTTTCAATAAGACGCAATCTGTATAATGGATCTGCTTGTATTGTTGCTGTTGGCTGGGCTAAATTTACACCATTGGGTTTGGTGTGAGAAATGTGCAGCTCGCTTGTATAATAGGTGCTAAAGTTACACTGCCCATTTGTTGTGTGCTAACACTGACACATTAACACCTCGTCCTCTTCTTCCTCCTCTCCCATATAGATTTATCCTGCTCAAAATCACTCTGGCACCTTTCAAAGACTTTCGTTCACACCCGGGACACTTTGAACTGGAGGTAACTGACTCCACAAGCATACAGGCACTGAAGGGACTCATCAATGACCATCTGGGGTGTGTGGCTGACTCCATTGCACTTTTCAAAGAGGCCAGCTGTAGTAAGCAAAGTTACTTGGTGCCCTCCTGGTGTCTGCAGCACTGTGGAATGGTCGGCGGACCCAAGATGGAGCCAGTCCATGTGGAGGTGTTTTATGACTATAATCCACCTGGGATAGACTGTCCCATCCTGATGTCAGATGGCCACATCAAGGAGGGGGGAGGGGCCGGGAGTAAAAACCGTGCCCACCAAAGTCGCAAATTGAATGTATGAAATATTATGAGTGCACCACAAATGATGCTAATAAGATCAGTAACAATTTGAGCACAAGATTGGTAAAAATTTTTTGATGAGTCCAGCGCACAGTAGCACTAGCTAGCTACAGTATGACAAAAACAAACTATACAACACTGACAATGACAAAGAAGCTAGTGAGTGAGCAGTCACAGCTAGTGTCACACCGCTGAGTTCTCAATCGCCATCTCCAGAAACTGGGAAAAAAAAAAAACAGTCTCATTTTCACATTTTCTGATGTACTGTTGCAGGGGTAGGTCTTTACCGGTGCTACAAGAGATGAGTGTCCATAGTGTAGACTACACAGTCCAAAAAAAAGCCTAATAGCACTTGAGGGAGTCTGGAAATATGGCAAGTCAAATATATATGCCCTGTTCCCCCCCCTCCCACCTCCCAACACACACACACACACACACACACACTGCAAAATACTGTTTTGTGGCTGGGAATATTTAGAGAGCTCCACGAAAAAAGCTTCTTGAGAACTAAGAAGCAAGAATAAGGCTACCCACACACCTGTTCATAGCTGATGGTGACGACGCCACTTCTGTTTGTGTCCACTCTCTTGAAACCTTCTGTGAGGGACCGCAGCATGACACAGCACTGGATGAAGTCGTCAAACTTCATTGTCTTTTTGTCACTCCGGTCAAACACACGGGTACAAAGGTCACAAAACTCCATCGACCTGTAAGTGGTACAAATAAGTGTTTTCCAGACGACAATGGGACACCTGCAGCTGTTATGGCTGTGTCAAGGCTAAGAGAGTCAGTATGGAGGAGAAAGACATCTCTGTCCTCCAAAGGCTGGGAACGCTGTACTGTTGTTGTACTGCATGGTCACTCAGTTTCAACTAGACAGGGCTACCTTACACTCACACACACAGCTTACAGGTAGCCTCGTTCCCAGGCCTCCCCCGTTTTTGTTCTTTGGTTTGCGTTCAGTATAATACACAGAAGCGGAAGAGCAATGAAAAACACTATTATATTATGTATTATACTGAACGCAAACCAAAGAACAAAACCGGGCAGGCCTGGGAACGAGGCTAGCTTACAGGTTATATCCAAACGACTTCAGTGCTTGTTGCAGTTCCTGTCCATCGATGTTGCCTGATCTGTCTTTGTCAAACCTAGCATGAGTGTAGCAGAGTTAGATACTAATATTACCACTCTTAAACAAACTAATCTTCCCCCACCCTGCAAAGTTGGAACTAAGGAATGTCAGGAGGAAATATTTTGTCTTGGGGTACAGTGTAAACTTCCTCTGGCAGTTAAAAAGATTATTCCTACCCAATCTGCTCTCACCTGTCAAAGCAACCTTTCCACTCTTGAATGTACTTCCAGAGGGCAGCAAACTCATGCACATCAATGGTACCATCTCTGTTGAGGTGGTGGGAGGAAGAGGGAAGGGGTAGCCTCGGGGTGATGTGGGGGGTTGTGTATATGAAACCCAGGAACATCGTCTTTCTGTGATTCTCTACCTCCCACGTCAGTACCCAGGAACATCGTCTTTCTGTGATTCTCTACCTCCCACGTCAGTACTTTTGATACAGCTATTGTGCTATCTCACTGTAAAGTGTAATGTACCCTAGTCTTGTTCCCAGACCCTCGGTATGGGAATGAGACTAATTGTACCCCCGCGATACAGCTCACTGTACAGTATAGAGTACACTAAGCAATTAGCCATGTTCCTGGCCCCACCCAGCTTTCCACCACTTGCAGTACGGAAATGCAGGTGAGCCCAAGAACTAGACAATATTATGAACTACGCACTGGTTGGCGTCAAACATGCCAATGAGCAGCCGGCAGGTCTCAGCATTGAAGTGGCTCCAATTGGAGTTGTGTAGAGCTTGCTGCAGCTCAATTGCTGTGATCTTTCCTGACTGGTCCGCATCTACAGACTGCAGTGCAAGGAAGAGGAGAAGTGACCCAACGGTGATTCATCTCTGAAAGGTTTTGAGAATTTCTGGATATTACCTGAAACCAGCTCCATAGTTCAGGGTCAACATGTCCTGGTGGGTACCCTCCTCCTCTACTAGACTGTGCAGGAATGGAGTGTGTGGGAGGAGGCGGGGGATGGTGTGAATACCCTCCTGCGGCAGGCAGGGACTGTGTGGGTGGGGGTTGATAGTAGCTGGGGTTGTAAGGTTGCCTGTATCCGGGACCAGCCGGTGGGCCACTGCCCTGGGGCCAGGATGGCTGGCTATAGCCTGGCCTAGCAGGTGGTGGCTGAGACCAGGAAGGGTTCTAGGCCAGAAAGAAGAACAGAAACACATAAAGTCATTAAAGTTTATACTGAGTGTGGGATGTCTACATTGCGGCATAGATAATATATAGGGCATAATGGAGAACATCCCAGGGTAGGCTGAGCCACACCCTTGTACAGTCCTGCTAATAACTTATACGCCACGTATCAAGTGCCACCAACGCATCCACTGTGTAACATCTACTTACATAAGGCTGTTGATTCCAGGCCATCCGAACAAGGATGCCACGTAGGGACGAGATTCGAGTGCCTTGCCTGTAGCCGTACTATTACGTTCATGAAATGAGAAGCCTTTCGCAAATATTTCAGGGACTTCCCCCTCTAGTGTTCGTCACTAGCGCAAATTATGGGTGAAGAGTCCGAGGAGCGGTCTTGCTGTTCTCTCCCCTGCCAGCTCGGTGCGGGACTGATCGTCTTGGGGGCGATGGTACTAGTGGCGGCTCTGTGCAGTCTGGCCTTCACCACCAGCTATTTTGCTGTGTTCCCCTCTGGGACACCCCTCTGGACTGGATGTTTGGTATAGTTTGGGTGTCTTGTGTTTGTAGAACCCGAGGCCCATGAATCACCTTTTTGCTCTTTTTCCCAGTTCATTATTCTTGGGATCTTTGTGTTGGTGGCATTTCGTATGGGTGCACAGCCCCTGGCAATGCCAACCAAGGTTCAAGTAAGTAACACTCTCTAGTTGAAGTAAGAAGAATTGTTTTGGTTCCAGCAATTCAGTTGTGTTTGTAGTGTACTAATTCCACATGAATTTAGTTGGGTTGTTTCTTGCAGATGGTATTTACCTTGGTTCTGTCTCTAGTGGCCGTGGGTGAGGCACTGCTAGCAGTGGCACTGTCTGTGTGGTATGTGACGTCTGTCTTCATAGCCCTCCAGAACTGCGACCAACAAAGCTTCTTCTCCCAACCCCCCTTCACTTGCGAGTGCAGCGCCGGGTTTATCGATCCACCGTCCCTCCTGAGAACAGTGTATAGATTCAGTGGAGTGTCTGACTGTAGCTGGCTAGGGAGAGGGGTGGTTAGCGTACACAGTGTCCTGCTTGCTCTCTACTGCACTGGAGCCGGGGTCTCCTTGGTACTGACGGCTACTGCAGGCAAGAAGCTCTATTCTGCTGGAAAGTCAGGAATTTACCTGGTTGGTTATTATGACAAAGCTAATCATCCGGGGGATAGTTGGTAGCCTTGGTACCAGGCCTTCTCACTGTCCATTGCATTTGCATACTGTAAGTGATGACAGGAAGGCCTGCGAATGAGGCCAGTAGTTACTTTGACTGTTGTTTTGCATTTGAAACCCTCTCAGGTGACTCCTGCTGCCTCCTCAGTCTCCCGGCAGTTCTCATTTGGATCCTCAGCTCTAGGGTTAGGTAACACATCTGGAACAGGATTGTCAACTGTGACCCAGCGGTTTGCCTCCTCCTCCCAGGCCACCCTCAGCACCAGTAATCACTCTCCTGCTGCCCCTCCTTCCTCCACACACGCCATCATCTGACATTATATGAACCATGTTCACATAATTTATTTTTATACCCTGTTTAGAACAAATCAACATTTTCATGTCAGTCACAATTTTTTAAACACTGTTAATAGTTCCTTGTACACAAACCTGATCTACAGACGTAACTATATAAAAACTACTGAAGTTGTTTATGGTATGGAGTCAAAAGGCCACTTTAGCTGTTTCTCGATGGAGTATTTGGGTCGTCCCCACCTCCCATAGACCTCTAGTTTGTGCTCTGACCGCCAGCCAATCTCTCTTGAAGTGACCATGGGAAAGAGATTTCTGGTATCCTGCTTTGGGGCCTTCAAGGGAGGCAGCTTGAGAGGAGGCTCTGAGTCTTTTGGGCTCCTCCTCTCCCTGATCTGTGCAATGTCTGTTCTGAGCTGTAGGCAGAGAGGACAGCGAGGTTGATGAGATGCACAATGAAAACTTTTGTTTGTTTCTTGGAAAAAGAAATAAATAAATTGAGATCCGGTCAGGACTCAAACACCATCCAGAGCTCCAGTTGGTATTAGTATCTCAGGAAGTTCCAACCCAGGTTCAAGTCCTGGCTGGATTTTTTATTTTTATTTTTTTTACTTCTTTTCTCCAATGTCATATCAATAAATGCCGAGAGAGTTCCCCTTACAATTCTGTATTGGCCAGTCAAGAATCCCCAGTTGTTTTCCCACCTGTTTGCAATAGCACCCTCCCGGCGCACATAGTCTTTCCTGCAGTTGTGTTGAGAAGGGTCACACACCAAGCCACAAAACAGGATACAGACCACATTACCGCCAATATTAAAAAAAAAATCACTGTTTGTGCAGCTGTCGTCCTAAATAGCAGAATAGTAGGGCTGTCCTACCACTCTAATATCCGTCGTTGATCAACTCACCACGACTGGTCCATGTGGGCCATGTTGCATTGCGCAGCTGTCAACTTCCCTCCGACCACCATCTTCGCCAGTTGTCACACGACTTACGTATCTGAATAGCTGAAAATTGGAACTAAATCTTTCTTTTAGACTATTGACATGAACTAACCCTGCGCACCTCAAGTTACACTTTCCGCCTGCAAAGCAGGCTCGGCTCTGCCCGGAGCACTCGTGTGGCTGCTTCTACTACCTTGTGGGCGTGGGTGTGGCTGGGATGGAGGGTTGCTTAGCAACAACTTCGTACCACCTTTGAACGCCGTGGGTGTCGTAAACACTGTTCGTTGTGTATGAATATTGCTTGAACATCTACCAGCTGAGCTAGATGATGCAGGATGCCAAAACTGTTTTTCAGGAAGAAGAATAAGAAGCAGGTGGAAGAGAAGGTGACCACTTAAATGCTGTATCTTGGGTCTCCATGTCTAAATGCTCTCACTCACTCCCACTCACTCTCTCTTAAAATCTACAGCCCCATATCAAAGATTCTCTTGCTCCAAGGCCAGCCTTTGCAGCCGTCCCCCTCACCCCACCCCCTCAGAGGACAGCACCACAGAGCCACACAACATCACGTCCTGCCTCCGCCCCAGCCACACCAAGTGAGACGCCACAGGCTGGGTATTTCCTCCTGGAGCAGCCAGATCAGTTGAGCAACGAGGAGAGCGATGGCAGCGAACCTGGGTACTCTACTGTGAAGAGAGGCCCTCGATTTCAAGAGAACCATACAAGGTAGGGCACACGCTAGTCTATTGAGGCAAACTGTCTCTCACTTTCTCTGGAGGTTTTCTGGAGGAGGCGGTAAGAGATGGTTTGCTAAACTAATGCACACACATGATGCAATGTTCTTTGGTATACATAGAGTGTACACCTTGTGAGAATAAAATGCCTGGATTACTAAAGTATCAATCGTTCCACTCACCACCCACAGGCCTGGAGATGAACAAGAAACTCTTTCTAGTCGTCCCAGGATGGCATCACCCCAGTCTGCTGACGTTGTGCAACCATCCCCACCTCACCAACGCTCCTCTCCCTCTCCCACCAAACACGACACTTCAGCCTCCCCCCTGCAGGAGAGGGTGCCCAGCACAAGTGAACTACCAAGTGTGACCAGTCTTGATGGTCACTCTAGTGATCAGTTCTCACCACCTCCACTGCCAGGTAGGGAGACTCACAGGAGCCAGCGTATGACTGAGGAAGAGAAAGCACAGCTCTACTCTACAGTTATCAAGAGCAAGAAGGATAGCAAGACTGCAGAGTTGCCACCAAGATCCCCACACTCCAAGGCCAGGGGCAGCGAATCCCCCAGCACCAGGAAAGAGAAGGTGAAGCACAGTCTGACCAAACAAACCTCGCCACTGAAGCATAATACATTAACCACGGAGGATGGATTTTCAAGACAGCGGGCTGCAAGCAAGCACCACTCAAGGAAGGAAAGCAGAGAGGAGCCACTGAATGAGTCACACAGCCCCCATTCAAGGAGATTGGAACACAGAAAGAAAGCTAAAGAGCAAGAAGAGGATTTTCATGCACAAGTACTGGACTACTCGGATGACGACTATTTGCCTTCTGATGAAGCTTCTGAGAGCTGTACAGAAGGCGTGTTTGATTCACCAGAGGTCCCTCAACGCTACCGCCACCAATCTGCTGGTCATCCTACTCACCGTCCCCCCATCAATAGCCCTGGCAAGAGAGCTAGGAGCAGTGGCAGACACTCGGGAAGACATCAGTCTTCATCACCTCATGCTTCCCTCTCCCAGCCTCCCTATCTGCAACCTTTCTCTCATGACAGTCAACCAGTCTATCTACTCTCAAAGAGACAGCCTGACGGTAGTCTACAGTACTACACTGCGACTGCAGTCAGATCTCCCCTCCAGCCTGCTCCCCCAGAGTCTGGCTACTTCTCCACTCTCCCCCAGCAACCAGTACTGAATTGGCAAAGTCCTTTGCACATGTCTGCCCAGATACCCCATCCTGGACAGATGATGTCAGCTGTAAACCAGGGTCAACTTCAGAACATCCCCCCACTGCAGTCCTATACTGTACAAGATCAACAGACGCAGGAGACACAAAGTGGGGGAAAGCACGGCAACACAAGCTCACCACCCTGGCCTTTGTCCAGTGGCCAGACGCCACCGTCAGCTACTTCTGAGCTCCAGCCATCTTTTTTGTCTGCTCCCCAACCCAACACAAGTACCGCAGCTAGGAACCTCGGACTTCGATTGGCAAAACTGAGCCCCTCTGACAATGCACCCCTTGAACATCAGCATGCAGCAACTTCCAAGTCACCCCCGACTAAAGCCAGAAGAGGATCCCCACGTAACATCAGGAGACATCTTGATATGGTGGATGGGTTGGGAGATGATGGTAAAGAAATGGACCAGAAAGCAGCTTTGAGAGTTTCAGTCGGCTCCGCTCATCCCAGCAGTGGAAGACAGGCCACAGACATTGGGGTGTCCCAGGAACAAATGAAAGTGTACCAGGAGATGCTGGCTGCAGCTGAACAGAGAGAAGTGAGTTTAAAAGTTCAAGTCACTACTCTGGAGGGTGCTAGCGTCACATTGCAGGCTGAGAATGCAGCGCTTAAACAGCTCTGTGATAGCAGTAGGGACGAGAGAAACAAACTAATGAAGGTGCATAAGGTGAGACAACTCTAGGAAGATGTGCGTCTACCATACTTGGTTAAAATTATCATTGACACGATAGCAATGGTTTGTTCCATAGGATGAAGTTGGCCAGTTAAAGGAAGAGATTGCTAAACTATCTCTAGAGAATCAGATTCTGTTGGTAAGTTTGGAGGAAAATTTGCGAGCACAGTAGGTCAGTTTGATGCTCTCCTTCTGTGTAGTTGCGGATCCAGGAGGGTGAGGTGGAGCAAGAGGGGTGGGGGGAGGTGGCTGCCCATGCACGGTTGGTGCTGGAGGAGAACTCGACCCTGCTGAGACAACAGGAACTGCAGAGGGAACAGGCGAAGGAGATGAGGAGGGAACATCAGGCAATAGGTCTGCTGCAGATGGGAAGGGGAAGGAACAAGTAACTAACACATTCTCTCTCCCTCCCAATACACACAGTATCTCAGCTGAGTGGCGAGGTAGCCCAGCTGAGAAAGGAACGTGAGTCCCTGGAGAAAGACTTGCGGTGCCTGGGAGAGAGCCACTCCCAACTGCAGGAGCATGTTCAGGTGCTCTCCAACAGGTCCTCCAAGCAGCTAACAGTTGAGGAGTATCAACATGCACTGCAGGAGGTGGAGGGGTGAGTGCATCCAAGTCTTTCATCAGGGACTTGCCTACACTCCTCCCTCTTTTGTGTCTTGTAGTCTTGTAGAGGAGCTAGCTGATCGGACTGAGGCCAACTCAAAGAAGCAGGAGGCTCATTTGAGGGTCACTCAGAAGGAGAAGAACGGCCTTGTCACTAAACTCACAGGTGTGCATGCCACAGTGTCTGTTACTTTGTTCATCGTTTTGTCGGTAGTGGTGATGAGCTCGTCTTCCTTCTCATAGATGCTAAGGCTGTTATTCTGCAGTTGGAGGAGGAATGCACTGCACTGCACAAGTCCAGCAGGTGAGGCTCGTTTGTGAGCCTTTTCATGCAAGAAGTTTGGCTAGTTACCACAGTGCTGCACAGTGTGTGTGTGATTGGCTCTTTCTCTTCTCTTCCTCTGCTAGGAGGGCTCAGGAGAGGATAGCTGAGCTGCAGTATGAGCTGGAGGTGTCCAGAGACAGAGAGGTGGTTGCACATGATCAGCTCAGCCGACTCACAGTGCAGGTGTGTGTTGGGGCGGGGGGGGGGAGTGTGGGGTGTAAGTGTTGTCACTGACATGCTCCCTTCTCTCACAGGTTAAGAAAGCACAGGCAGAACGTGACGCTTTTGCAAGAATTGTAAGTCACTCTCCTTTGGTCTCACCTCTCTCTGATGGTAGTGAAATGTGTAATTATTGTTGAACTGTTTGTCGCAGGCCAAAAGCCAGCAGAGTGCTCAGGACAGGACAAACATGCACAGAGCTCGAGATGAATATGCTATCGGTAAACTACAGAAAAAAGTGGAGGTAAGCAAGAGGCTTTATTTTAGACCATCTAATATTGCCATGGTGTCACCACACCGTCCTTTGTCACCAGATGTACAAGCAGCAGGCCTCCCAAGACCGTGGCAAAGCTTCATTACTGTAAGTACAAGCCAACAGTTGAGGAAAGACCAGTTTAGCCTCAGTCAGCCTCAGTCTCTGTGTGGCTCCTTTCTCCCAAAAAGGGTATAGAGAGCCTGGGACGGAGGCTACATCTGTGATACATAATACTGTCAAATGAGCTAGTACAGCTATTCACAACCTTTGCTCGTACTCCATGGTTCACACATAATTAAGTGATCAAGGCTCCAGGATAGACTTGGTTCTGCTGTTAGTACTCTGACAGGCTTTGCTATGCCATCTCCTCTCTAAGGTTGCGCGAGAGTGAGCATCACTCGAGGAGCCAACAGAGGTGCTACCGGGAGGAGATTCAGCAGCTCCGGTCCCAGCTGGGAGAGAAACAGAGCAACCTAGACAAACTGGCTAGAGACAAGAAGTGAGTTGGAGTATATATACATAATTATACAGTCAACATGCATAGCCATACAGTTTTCTGAGCCTATATACAGTATGTATACATAGTGTATATGAAAAGGGAGCCTTAGCTGGATGTACATCATTTTTGTTGTTTTTTCTTGCTTGTCAAAGGAGTGTTGAAAACCAGCTTGACTTGGTCTGGAAGGCTAGTACAGCAGCTCACAGAACAAAACCACATGTGCACTGACCAATCACATGATGCAATATTACACAATTCTCTTTTTATGTTCAGAAAAACATTAAAACTTCATAAAATCCAACAATGCTGAGAAATTGGTTGATGAGTCATGAACGCTACATAAAAGCCAGTGTACCAGTGATAAACTTGTAGTATGCACACATAAAAGATTGTAGGTACTGAAATTCTATCCCTCCAAATGAATGTGTGTATGGAGGGCTGTGCCATCCACCTGGGGAGGTGGTGAGCTGGTACCAGCATTCTGGCACTCATCAAAGATAGCCAAGTACTCGGGGTTAGAAGCTAGCACTGACTTGAAGTCGTCTGGTGTGTGTGTGTGTGTGTGTGTGTGTGTGTGTGTGTGTGTGTGTGTGAGTGTGAGTGTGTGTGTGTGTGTGTGTGTGTGTGTGTGTGAGTGTGTGTGTGTGTGTGTGTGTGTGTGTGTGTGTGTGTGTGTGTGTGTGTGTGTGTGTGTGTGTGTGTGTGTGTGTGTGTGTGTGTGTGTTAAGTGATCAACATTATGGTATGTGTAGTGTGACATTTCTCATACCAAAGTTCATTTCTGTGGGTATGGTGGAGCTGTTCTGGTAGCTCGCCCTGCTGTTCTCCCTGTGCTCGGGAGGTGGGGTGGGGAGGGAGTGGAGGGGCAGGCGCGAGAGATCTTCCTTTCGTACCACACCATCACCATCCTGGTCAAAGAACTGTGTGTGCAGGTGTGTGTGTGTGTGTAGGGAGGGAGAGAGGGAGATGTTTTCAAGGTGGGAGTATTGTTTGACGGAGCTCTTGTGCACTGCACTCACACTGAACATGGACTGCAGAAACTGTGTGTTCTCAAGCAGGGGTTGTGTCAAGTTGACAACACCATAGAGATAGCTCCGAAAGCTCAGTCTGCGATCCTCCGCCTAGGAGACCATGAACACACAGGTAACATGGGCAGTAGGACAAGGCGAGGCCACGTGCCTCTCCTCTGCCTCCCCAAAGATAACGACTCACTCTATTGATGGCACTGAAGACAGCATGCAGGCAAGCATCAGTGGGCACATTGAGGTAGTGCGCTAGGTCCTCTGCTGTGATGTAGCCATCTTTGTCTCTGTCCATGACAGCAAAACGTTGCAGCCTCTGCTTAATTTCTGCAAAATCCATTCTGTGTGCACAGAGGGAGGGGGAAGGAGGGAGGAGGAGGAAGGAGGGAAGGGGAGGAGGTGGGAAGGAGATGGGAGGGGGAGGAAAGAGGATCAAGACGGGGAGGAAAGGAAAGAGGGAGGAAGAAAGGGCGCATGCATCTTTCTCTTCCGAATTAAACGCTTGACTGAGTTTGCTCCCAACGAATACAAACCAAGTAGACTGATTCAGGAAGCAGAGGGTGCAGCCCGCTTCGTGCCTACCCAAGTTTCTTCTGTGCAGTGCCAAACACAACAATGCCACTGGAGGGTGGTAGACCAACTGAGCGTGCCACCCTCATCAAAAAGAAATCCTCCAAAGTGTGGCCAGAGACGGGGATGCCAATGGTTCTGCATGGGGGAGAAGTAACTAGCCTCGTTCCCAGGCTCTCTGGTAGCAGACATAGTGACAAGGACTCACTCACTCTCCCATCTTTCTCCGCACATTCTCAGCATACAGTTTATGGTCCTCCTTCTCCTGCACAAAGACAACATAAAACCGCGTCTGCTAAATCTTACCAGGTATGTGCCTCACGTCCAGGCTCATTCTCGTCTCCCACACGCAGAAGAGAAAATGAGGCCTGGGTACGAGGCTAGTAGTTACGCATCATACGTAGCTTCAGAGGAGAGATGACAAGCTTTAGAGGCATCCTCCATGTATGCTATCTCTACAATCATCTCAGTTTTGTCTTGAGGAGGGTTGAGCATGCATCAAGATCCCCCACCAAGAGCACAAATTCCAACAAAGCAAAAGGTCTAACGTCTGACCAAGTTTACCTCAGCTGATGGATGGTACGGTGGCATAAACTGTGGAGGAGAGAGAGGTGGAGGGGAAGCAATGGGCACTGGGGGAGTAGGGGATTGCTAGTGCTGCAACAATGGACACTCACCTTGACTTCGAGTGAGTTGTGGAACTGACAGAGGGTCAGAAACAGCCCGCATATTCTGGAGGAACAAGTACATACATGAGGATGCCAGATATCAACTAGTCACTAACTGATCCATATCTGACACAGAGGAGCGACCTCACTTACATGCCCAGTCCCTCCTCTCCCCACGCCATGGTATTCTGTGGAAGTCACACAAGAACTATCGTCATGTTCATGACATGAGGGGGTGCTGCATGTTACTCACTAGTCTGTTCTGATAGCTGATCAGTATGGGCTGAACTGGTAGGGCGGGGGAGAAAGCACCTGCAGATATGCAAGTGGTGTGTCATGTTAGTTAACCTTTGGGGAAGCAAAGTTACACTGTAGTGGACAAAGCACGCGCACACGCACATACACATACCGTGTTTAAACTTCAAAAGCACCTTTGTGTTCGTTGTAGTGCCTAATGCAGAGTGACAGACACATGCAGTGATAGACTGTAAGGAAATACCCAATCAGTTCTGAGCGGTACTACACACCCAGGATAACCTCGAACCCAGACTTTTTGTCTAAAATACTGTCTCACCGTCATCCAAAGAAAATCAAGCTAAAAACAATGGTATGGTCTCTCAAATTGCTATATAGCTAAGAGTAGTCTTTCACAAGGTTGATCCGCCAAAACTGCGGTTTATCACGACTTGTTGAATTGGGTGTGGCTAGTGGTACCTTCTGGGAATATGAGGACCTTGGGCCACTCCCCCCTGGACTGCGCCCTCCTGCGGATCTCCTGTACAGCTTTCATTCGAGAACTGCTGTCCTCACGAGAGACATAGATGGTCCGTAGAGTGCGAGTGGTAACCCCTGGTAGATGGAAGGGGGGAGGAAGAGGGAAAAAAAGATTGCAGAGAAAGAAGGAGAGGAGGGAAAGGGGAAGAGAAGAGGAGAAAAGGAGGGGGGGAAGGAGAGGAAGGAAGAGGGGGGATAAAGGTGGGAGGAAAATTGAGGAGAGGGAGAAAGGAAGAGGGGGGCAGGGGAAGAGAGGAGAAGGGGAGGAGGGAAGAAGGAGAGGGGATAAGGGTGATTAAGGAGAGGGAGAATGGGAACAGAAGAGGGCTGCAGAAAACAACTCACATCCAAAAAAAGGTATTCTTCTGGTATCTGCTCGTGCAACAACGGTGGGAATGTGGTAAAGACTAACGACAAACGTGTCCAACATGGACGAATGAGGTGCAGCCACAAATATCGGAGCTTCGGTTGAGTCGGCCGGCTCTCCCTTTGTGTGGATCCAGTGAAACCCAAAACCAAAGAGAAATAAGCGACTGATCTTTGGGCAAATTCTCTGCAGATAAAACCTGTGTGGACGTGTTTGTGTATGAAAGAGTATTGTGTGTGGCAGTGAACCCCCAAAAATTGTGGAATGTGAGGCTGTAAGAATTTAGAAAGGATAAAGCGTCATGCATGCTGCCTAATGTGATGGCTTCTTCTCATACCAAGATTCTCAAATACCGGTACTAACACTGAATTTAAAGTCTGTTGTCAGAATACTTAGTATGCCTTGGACATGTGCATGATCTATACTATCCACCTTTGACCTTCGAAACAAGATTCAAATCCACTACTGCATTATTGACTACTGAGCTGCACAGATGGCTTGTCCAAATAAGCACAGATCTGCAGTACTCACAATGATGCCCAGTCCTTCATATCCCTGATGGCTTGTCCAAATAAGGCCAGGTCAATTGAACTGCACATGCATAGTTAAATCCAGTCTCTTTCCAAAAACAGACTCGAAAATTTGTGTGCTAAACAGTCTTTTCGTCTCACTTTCTCCATCCCCTGAGGGGATGTGGGTCATCTTCGTTGAAACGCTCACACAGGGTGATTATGGCAGTGGAGATGCCTCCCAAGATGGTTGCTGGGAAGACCAGCAGGAACAAGCGGAGGGGAACCAGCCAAAATGCATTGATTGCCATCTGCAAGGGGAGTGAGGGTGGGTACATGTCTTCCATACACCGCGGTCTTGTGCAGTTTTACTGTGTGAAGCCCAAGCATATTGCAGAGGAGCACAGTCGACTGCATTCCCAGGCCTTCTCCACCTCCAGTCTGTTTGCAAGTGACCGAAACTCGAGGTGGAAAAGACCAGGGAACAAAGCTAGAGGTGAAGGGCAGGAAAGAATTTACCTGCCCGGCAGCTAAATTTGTGGGGACGCACCGTGGTAATAGGACCTCTAATGCCATACCAGAGGTTTATGAGCGCCGCACAAGTATATTCACACACTTCACCACAAACACGTTTACAGGCTGACCTAACCGTAACTCCTTGTGCACTAGAACTAAAAATACCTTCACATAGTCCCACTTTGTGAAGGGAGGGTAGACAGCAAACGGATTTATATCGGCATCCCCTGAAGAGTCTTGCAGCTGGGTGTCAGTCCCGTGGCCGCGGCGGTGCTCTCGACTTGCCTCGTCACAGAAACCCAGCAACTGGTAGCTCGACATGGTTTATAAATTATCCCAGTCGCCCTGGTCTCAGGCTCAGGAGTAAGAGTGGGTGCAGTAGGTCTTGTGCAGGGTTACATAACAAATCGTGTCTTGCCTTGCAGCGTGATCGCTAGATAAATTTTAGTCCACTGCACTTCTAGATGTCAGAATTTTAACACCAAACTGATATGCTGGTAGTTTTTTTTAATTTTTATCTCATCAGCTGTATGCAATGCATCGATCTAACTCTGTGTGTGTGCCAAAGGCGAACTTGCCTCTGGCGCAAAATGCAAACAGGAAATTGTTGTAAATTAACAATTAATTAACTTACAACGGTAGTAAAGTCCACCCACGGCTTCTCTGTCCACGCTTTGCGTCAAGCACTTCAAGTCTTCACGACCAACACGAGTTATGCTAGACCTCCCTTCAAGATGAGAACAAGGGCCTCTGGCGCCGAAGAACTGTCATATCGTTTTGAGAAATTTGTTGAAATTCGACGAGTATGGAACATCTTCGTATAAAGAGCCCAACGCAGTCCTCCAGCAAGCGCGACCCAAACAGCTCCCACAAGAACATGCGGAATATGTTAGAGCGTCTAGAAAGCACCTTGTCTGCCGTCCCCCCGACTCTTAGCGAGTACCTGGACGCCTTCAACTTATTCTGTCTCAGCGGAGTCAAACTAGCGTCTCTACTGGAAACACTCTTTCAAGAAACCCCTATCCTGCTGGTTGCCCTGAGGTTTAGAGAGGCCTGTGAACTGCTGGGCGACAAGTGTAATAAATCAGGGGTTGTTCTGAAGCAAGACATTGTCAGTCCAGTAAAGAGACTAGCCACTTCTCTGAGTAAACTCCGGAGTCGAGTTGACAGCCATGCCAAGGCAGCCTCAAAGCATGAGTCATATTTGAAACAGCTGGAGTCGTTGAAGCTGTCGTTGAACCCCAACAGGCAGAAGGTGGATCAAGTGGAGCACAAGTTTCATGCCTCTGCGGAGGACTTTGCAAAGGAAGACTCGCAGTTGGCAGAGGCGCTCAACGACCTACACAAGATGCGAGTGGAGGTGAGTTTTTCTGTGCCTCACAGCTGGTAGCTGGGTGTAGCCAGGACAGTTAGAACCGGGATAGGCTCTCAAAGGTTACTAGAGTAACATGTACACAGCTATGAGGTGTTTGGTTGTGGCTACATGGAATTCCTTACTGCACTACATCTACACTACATTGTACCTACACCTTAATTGTTGAACAGGAGATGAAAGTGTTAGTGTCGGCTACTCACTTAGTCCTACATCCAGCCAAGTAGCTGCATACACCAGTACAGTGTTGTCCCACAGAGGGTTGTCTGGCTGTGGTGGAGGCTTAGGAATGAGGCTCATGTTGTCCCACAGAGGGTTGTCTGGCTGTGGTGGAGGCTTGGGAATGAGGCTCATATTGTCCCACAGAGGTTGTCTGGCTGTGGTGGAGGCTTGGGAATGAGACTCATATTGTCCCACAGAGGTTGTCTGGCTGTGGTGGAGGCTTGGGAATGAGACTCATATTGTCCCACAGAGGTTGTCTGGCTGTGGTGGAGGCTTGGGAATGAGGCTCATGTTGTCTCATAGAGATTGTTTGCAGGCCGCTGTGCGAGGGAGGGGAGGGAGGGAGAGGGGGATGTGAGAAAGATCTCTGCCACTGTTCTGGTCTGGGATGAGACTACCTGACACCCCGACTGCAACTCATCACAGGTTGTTTGTGCTGGGCTGGAGCATATGTTTGGGAAAAGTCCCAGTGGGTATACTTTTGTGGTTGGTTGTCTGAGAATGTATACAGGTGTGGTTAGTATTTAGTTAAACAGTATTTCCCTTCTTTTCCCCTCTCGTCCCCCTCCCTCTCTTCTCTTCCCCCTTCTTTCTCTTTCTCCTCCTTTCTTTTCCTTGCCCTCCCTCCTTCTCTCACCCCCACCTCCTCTCCTCCCATCCCTTCCCCTCCCCCACAGGTAATGGGATCATCCTTCCTAGGTATCTTAGAGGGGCAAGCAAAGCTGCTCAGTGCAGCGGCAGACATCATGGCTCCGCTGGGGGCTTACAAAGAAGTGGGCAAGGGACTGGCCGACTCTCCCTCCAGCTTAGCAGTGAAGGAAGCTACAGTGGGCTGGCTTGCCGCAGCCCAGGTGAGCCAATCATTCTTCAGTCTCTCTTTTCCTCCTCCTTCTGGCAATGAGACTAATCTGTTTTATAAAGTACGTGTGACACTGCACTCTGAGTCGACTGCCCCCAGCCTGCCAAGCGGACAGGCAGGGGTGCGACTGGAATGCAAAACGGACTATTAGGTAGCTAATGGTGGGTGAAGCCACAAATGTTCCATTTCTTAAGAAGGAGGAAAGTATCTTGTTCGACGGGTTTTAAGGGCAGAAATTTTTTCCTCTTCCCTCCCCCCTTCCCATCCCCAAAACATACGCACAGGTGAACCAGAACCTCCGGTCGTTTGGTAGCATGTCGCGTAATGATGTCCAGTGTATGATGTACAACCACCCCGATGGCCTTCCCACCACCATCCAAAGTGGGCTCAACCAGAAGGTGGACCAGTTGCTGAAGGTGAGCCGTTTTGCCCAGTTCACACATGCGTCAGGGAGACTGTTGATATGTATGGCATATTTGTTTAAGCTAACACTCAGTTAATTGCTTGAGTTATGTGGTGAGTTTGGGGTCAGAGGGCGTCTCTTTATCTTGATTGGGTCACACATGATTGGTCAGATCACAGATGAGTCCTTATATGGTGTCCTCTCTGATCAGTATCACA